>OX451738.1:236695465-236866191 GCA_948472305.1 Vicia faba | reverse complement strand
TATATATATATATATATATATATATATATATATATATATATATACTTTATTTTATTAAAAACATAAATTAAAAACACAAAAATAGTACATTTTTATTTTTATTGTTATTTTATACTAAAAAGACATTTTTTCAATATATTTTTATTTTTGTACATATTAATATATTTTTGTATATAAATAATATATAATATCATTTTCTTAAGAAAAATTAGGGTTTACCCCTTTATTAAATAAAATCATTTCAGTTTTTTATTTTATTTCTTTACACCTTTTTCTTTACATTTACAAATACTTTGCATACATAAAAAACTTTTTTTGCATAATACATATTTTATTTAATATTTATTTATTGTGTTTATTTAAATATTGCCCATTTAAATATTATGCATTGTAAATTCAATTTGGTTGTAATAATTTAGGTTTTTAATTTCTTGCAAAATAATCCCCTATTCAAATTTGTACCCCCCTCCCTATATCAAAGTTGTAATAGCTTAGATTTACTTTTACGCACTTAATGCTTTCAATTATGCCATGATTAGAGAATTAGGGTTTGTATGCAAAATCAAAACCAACAAATAGTTTGACCTAATCAAAGACAAATGCATAAAAAACAAACACAATGCACACTTGCATCCCTAGGGTTACAATCCACTTGTTGCCTTCAAAAATGGGCCATGGTATGCATGTTAAGTACTTTGGCAAAACAAAAACAAAACAAAAGATCATAGTCCCTCGATGACGCTATCTGAGTTGCCTAAACAAAATGATCAAGTCCCTCAAGAAAATTGCCAAAAATACTTAGCACAATTGCTATCATGGTCTATACGATGACCCGTGCCTGTCCCGTTTAACATCCTAACACAAGGTTGTTCACCAAATACAATGGTGAAACAACACTGTTAAAAGGGTTAAAAACATAAGAAAGATCTTTGAGCAAAATAGGATAGATAACTCCTAGTTACTTGATCAAAAGCTTGCAAAAACATCCTTGTTATTTTCAAACACACTTCACAACACAATTTCAAAATCCAACTTTCAAACATTGAAAACTTTTTAAAAGACAAAAACATCTTTGTATACATTCAAACAAGGATCATTACAAAGGTTGCCACAATGATGGCCTCTTTTCAAAAACATCTTTCAAGATCACACACAAAGCACCATTTCAAACAATTGAAGAGCACCATTTCAAACAATTGAAAAGCAAAGCAAGTGATCTAAACAAGTAACTAAGAGACCATGGATAACCATGGATGAAAAGGGTGCTTTCACCTTCCCTTTTCATAATCTACTCCCCGAACCCAAGAAAACATCTCAAAGGTCTTTCCTGTGCTTTTTGACCTTTCCTTAGGATAAAATAAAAAGTCGGTGGCGACTCTTGCTAAACCGAAACATTTGCGAACACAAACGCGAAACCTCAAGTCAGTTCTCCCACCGTATCACAGAACTGGCGACTCTGCTGGGGAAAAATATAAAAGTGGAGTAACCTTAGGGTTTAGATCACCTTTGCATGCTTATCTTGATTTCTTTGATTGCTTTACATTTGGTTCTCTTGTTTGGGCTTGAAATCCTCTACCCGGATTAGGGAAACATTCATAGGTAAATAGCAATACGTTGTGGAAACTGTGCGGGGTATACCGACATGGTTGAAGCAATAGCTATATTAGTGCGACATATTTATGAGTACCGATAGCCTTTGAGGCAATCAAAGAGAATATGGGGCCGCTGAGTGATGTCATGAAGCACTAATGAACTTTTAGAACCTTACTTGACCATCTTGGCCTTTTTTAGGGGTAGTGAGATGACCGGCTTTGGTGCAGTCCGAAGTTGGTAGATACTCGATACTACACTCATTGAGGGTTGTTTTCTTGGAATATTTTGGTCGCCAGTTAAGTGGCTAAATCAAAACAATGAACATAGAAAATAATCCAGTGATATTGAGCTCCTTAGAACCTGGTTACTATTTATAGGACAAGTTTGAGCCAACTAAACTCAAGAGGGTACTTACCTATGAAACCTCATGCAAGCCTGAAACTAGGGTTTTGTGTGACTTATTTGTACATGTGCTTGTGCATACATCATGAACATCATAAAGCATCATATTCATCCACTAACCATTTCAAGGGTTTGGATCTTCATCTTTGTTCTTGTTTTGTAGGTCATGGAACCTCTTCGCAGGAAAACAATTTAAGTCAACCTTGTGAGAATCCCTCCTCAACTCAAAGAGCTTACTTCCAGGATTCTAGAGAATTCTCTCTTCAGTGAAAGACATGGTAGACTTATCAACTTGGTCAACTCCAACATTGAAGAAGACATGGTGAAAGTTCTCTTCCAGTTCTTTGACCCCCTACACCATTGTTTCACATTCCCTGATTACTAGCTAGTACCTACTTTGGAGGAATTTTCTCAACTCCTGAGAATTCCTATTCTTCATAAACTACCCTACAACGGTACGGAAAAAGAACCAAAGCCTGAAGATGTTGCTCAAGCATTACACTTGCAACCATCTGATATCAAGGGTCATTGGGAAACCAGGAGTGGTGTCAAGGGTTTCTTGGCAAAGTTTCTGTTTGAGAAGGCACAAGACTGCTGGAACTCTCTAGATCTACAAGCTTTTGAAGAGATTGTGGCACTCCTCATCTATGGGTTGGTCTTGTTCCTAAACCCTGATCAGCTTGTGGATGTGAATGCTATCAAGATTTTCATATCCCGGAATCCTGTACCTACATTTCTTGGGGACATCCTACACTCATTTTACACACGAACAATGAGGAAAAGAGGTGTTCTCATATGCTGTACTCCTCTCCTAGCAAGGTGGTTTATTTCTCACCTTCCACAATCAGTTTTGAAGAATGAGCAGGGTTTAAGGTGGTCACAACGGTTGATGACCCTCACACATTCTGATGTTCATTGGTGTTCTCGGTCCAGAGAAAATGTCATCATCATTGATCGTTGTGGGGAATTCCCTAATGTTCCACTACTTGGCATTAGGGGAGGCATTACCTACAACCCCTGTTTAGCTGTAAGACAGTTTGGATATGCTAGAAGGGATGACCCTCATGATATGCTGATTCCTGATTTGGTTTTTGACTTCGACAATGATGCGCAAGGACTTCGACAAAGGTTCATAAGAGCTTGGAGGATGCCCAACAAGGTGGATAGTAAGACACTGGGGCACAAGAATTCCATCCCCCTTAAGTCTTATCTCAAGTGGGTACGAACCCGCGCCCAGAATCTTATGATGCCATATCCTCACATTCTCCCCGTGATCAAAGAGCCTGTTGGGGAAGGAGAGGTTCCATACACCCTCCTACATCCAGACATGCCAACATCATTGGAAGAATTACAAAAGAGTTAGATCCAACTCAAAGAAGAACTAAATACTTTTGAAGCCAACTTCTATGCCAGTGAGAAGAAGGTTTTAGAGCTTACCCGCCGACTTCATGAGGAGGAAACTCTCAACACTTACATCGCACCAAAGAGGATGCACAATGTCTTTTTACATTAAGAATTTTGTAATATTTTTCCCATGGGGAACTTATGTACTAACAAATTTATTCTTAATATGACGTGTGTTCTTTTTTGTTTGCAACAAATTTGAATTTCTGAATCCTTGAATGCATTACATGAATAACATACCATTCATCATATGCATAAACAGGTCTTCACACCAGGTTTCCTTATCTTTCTGTTGTTTATTTCAGCAAGATGGATTTGGAGCAGACGGTTAAGGATCTGCAAGCACAAAATTCTCAATTCTAGCAACTCCTCATGACCTTAGCAAAGGGTCAAGAGGACCTCAAAGCACTGTTGGAGAAAGATAAAGAGAAAAAGAAGAAAAGACCTGGTGTAGTCATCATGGGAAGAAGGTTTAAAAGCAATGCTAGAAAAGTTCTCGAGTTCCCCTCAACGTCTGATGAAGGGGCTGGTAAAGGAAAAGGAACAGTGATTCCTTCTGAATATGAAGTTGAAGGAGAAGAAGAAGAAGAAGAGGAAGAAGACGAAGATTACTCCGAACAGCAATATCCCCCTGGCGGATGTTAAGTTTAAAAATCTTGAGGATAGATTGGCAACCATGGAGTTGCAAAGGGTACCTGGTTTATATTTCGAAGAACTAGGGTTGGTCGCTGGGATCGTTATTCCTCCCAAGTTCAAAGTTTCTACATTTTCCAAGTATGACGGTCTGTCGTGTCCAAAGATGCATCTAAGATCCTACGTCCGAAAGATCCAACCCCACTCATCTGATAAGGATCTTTGGGTCCATTTTTTCCAAGACAGTTTGTCAGGAACACAATTGGACTGGTTCTATCAACTCGAGAGATCGGAAGTTCATAACTGGGAAGACTTAGCTGCTGCTTTCTACCGGCAATACCAATACAATGCTGATTTAGCACCCACTCGTACTCAACTACAGAGTATGGGTATGGTTTCTAACGAGGGATTTAAAGAGTATGCCCAAAAGTGGCGTGATCTGGCTGGAAGGGTGCAGTCACCATTGTCGGTTAGAGAGCCGGTTGACATGTTTTTAGGGACCCTGTCTGGCCCTTTCTTCAATCATTTAATTAGGAGTTCCTCTGCGGGATTCACCGAATTAATTTTGACCGGTGAAAGGGTCGAGGCCGGCATTAAAAGTGGTAAGATTCAGAAAGATGCCTCTGCGTCCACTGCTATTAAGAAGATCTTCCCAGCTAAGAAGGAAGCTTCTGCTGTTTATTCTTAGAAAAGTCAAGGAAGAGTCGAGCGCCAACCAACAGTAGGGGCAGTGATGATTCAAAACTCTTCAAATGATCAACCTCGCAACAATCAACCAAGATCTAATCAACAATGGGTAGAAAGGTCACAACGGAAGTTCACCCGAATCAACATGACACCAGCTCAAGTACTCCCTCATTTGCTAAAGCTGAATCTTACCAATTTGAAGGAAGCGCCAAAGAACCCTAATACCTCTTCTCCATATTACCACTCCAATGCAAAATGTGCTTACCTCTCTGACAGTGTAGGGCATGATACCAACAACTGTTGGGTTCTTAAGAACAAAATCCAAGACCTGATTGACGCCAAGGAGTTAGAATTCGATGCGCCCGAAAAACTGAATGTGATTTCTGCCCCAATGCCCAAGCACGGTCATAATGTTCATGCCGTTATGGAAGACCTTCATGTTACCAATGTTGCTGACCTTTTGACTCCGTTAACAGTGATTAAAGTAAATTTGATGAGAGCCGGGATATTCCCAGGTTGTGGAAAATACTGTTACTTCTGTTTAAACATACAAGTTGATTGCCCACTGTTGAAATCAAGCATCCAACGCCTGATGGATACCCAAGAGATACTCTTCCAAAAGACTCCTATTGATACCTTCACTCTTGTTACTCCTGCTACTTTTGCTACTTCAACCAATGACATTGCAATAATAACCATCTCCGACAATCTTCCCAAGGCTTGCAAAAGGCCTTTCAAGATTATGCCTGATCCTAAGTTTGTGCCGTTAAAAATCACCATGCCGGGGCCTGTCCCGTATGAATCTAACAAGACGATACCATGGAACTACGGAGGAGAAATCTTCTATCATGGTATCAAACAGATTGAATCAGTCCAAGAGAATTCTGATGATGAAACCCCTGATATAGGGAACATTGCAGGAACAAGCAAGATAACTCGCAGCGGACGGATTTTCTCTCCGGAGATTGCTCCCCCCCGAGCAGTTTTCGGACCCTCGAAAGCTTATGTGCCTGTTAAGCCATCTGTGCAAGGCCCGATAATTGAAGAATTGGATACTCCTGAAGTTAGACCATATGTTGATACTACTGATAAGGGTAAGGGGATACTAGAAGCGCCTGTCAGGATGAAGGTTCAGACTGTGGTAATCCCCGAAACCACCCAGAAAGAAATGGGAGAAATCTTAAAGATAATCAAAAAGAGCGACTACGACGTCGTGGGACAGCTAGGGCAGACCCCTTCCAAAATCTCCATGTTAGCTCTTCTACTCTGCTCTGAGGCCCATGTTAAGGCCCTGATCAAATTTTTAAAGACGGCACACGTGCCTCAAGAAACTTCGGCTGACCAGTTTCAAGAGTGCGTGGCCAGCCTTACTGATGATAATGGTCTTGGTTTTTCCGATGCTGATTTGACTCCCAAGGGAAGGAAACACAATGAAGCGCTGCATGTCTCAGTAGAATGCAGGGGAACCACCCTTGCCCATGTCCTCGTTGATACTGGTTCATCCTTGAATGTTCTACCGAAGAAAGCGTTAGACCGTTTGGACTGTGAAGGGTTAGTGCTGAAGCCAAGTAATATCGTGGTTAGGGACTTTGATGGGTCCAAAAGAATGGTTCACGGAGAGGTTTAAATTCCTATCAAAGTGGGCACAGAAGTTTTCAACTCCACCTTTTATGTGATGGACATCCGTCCCTCATATTCGTGCTTATTGGGAAGGCCGTGGATCCACTATGCTGGGGCAGTTACCTCCTCTTTACACCAAATGCTAAAATATCCTGTTCAGGGTAATATTATATTGGTGCACGGCGAGGAAGAGTACATGATAATTCACCTCAACTCCTTCCGCTATGTGGAGTTGGATGGCGAGTTCATAGAAACACCTTTTCAACATTTTGAGGAAGTTTCTCCTGAGGTCGCAGTTGCAAAGACAATGGTTGATGTGCCTATCGTTCCCAAACATGTGTCTAGGATGGCATCTCTCAAGGACGCAGAGGCTATAATCAAAGAAGGAAGGAGTACAATATGGGGGCAACTACTTGATTTTCCCCATAAGACAGACAAGTTCGGACTAGGTTTTACTGCTGCTGGCCAGAAAGTTATGCGTCGCTCCAAGGGTGGAGGACCACCCGTAAAGATCACTCACCATGGAATTAATGCCTTAGAAGATGATGATGAAGAAGACAACTTTGAAGATTGGATCTTTCCAACTGTCGAAGGAGGGTTAAGCAACTGGGAAGCAAAGGAATTTATTCCTATCACTTTCATCAACCAGTAAGTTATCTTTGAACAATTTCCTATTTTAGTCTGTAATAACTAAACAATTCATACACTATTTTCACCTTATGCCTCGCCCAGGGCATATAGGTCCATTTGTAAGGGCTTGATTTTCTTCATTATCATATGCCATGTTTTAATGAATCATTGGACGTTTTCATCTATAAATTGTTGTGTTCATTTTCTTTCCTTTTGCATTTTGTTTTGTTTAAGGATGGATATCCCTTACACACACCCACACTCACAAATGCAGGTACCCATCTACTCCGGATTCCATGGGTGACTATTCTGCTTTAGCCTTCGGTGACTCTGAAGATTTGGTCAATCATGCTGAGTACGAAGTTGACGAAGACTGTGAAGTGCCAGGAGAGTTAGCCAGACTTTTGCAACAAGAAGAGAGGGTTATTCTGCCTCATGAAGAGTTGTTAGAAACCATTAACCTGGGAACAGAGGAAGACAAGAAAGAGGTAAAAGTGGGTGCCAACTTGGAACCAGGTGTCAAAGAACGCTTAGTGCAGTTGTTGAATGAATATGTTGAGATCTTTGCCTGGTCTTATGAAGACATGCCGAGGTTAGACACAGATATTGTGGTTCATCGTCTCCCTACAAAAGAAGACTGTCCACCGATCAAACAAAAGGTCTGCCGAATGAGGCCCGACATGTCTGAGAAGATCAAAGCTGAGGTAATGAAGCAATTCAACACTAGCTTCCCGGCTGTTACTTCCTATCCACAATGGGTTGCTAACATTGTTCCTGTGCCTAAGAAGGACGGCAAAGTCAGAATGTGTGTGGACTATAGGGATTTAAACAGGGCTAGCCCTAAAGACGATTTTCCACCGCCATACATTGACATCTTGTTTGATAACACAGCTCAGCACAAGGTATTTTCCTTCATGGATGGATTCTCGGGATACAACCAGATCAAAATGGCCCCTGAGGACATGGAGAAAACTACTTTTGTCACGCAATGGGGTACCTTCTGCTACAAGGTGATGCCATTCGGACTGAAGAATGTCGGGGCAACCTATCAACGCGCCATGGTAGCTTTATTTCACGACATGATACATCATGAGATTGAAGTTTACATAGACGACATGATAGCCCGATCACAGACAGAAGAAGAACACCTTGATCATCTGCAAAAGCTGTTTGTCAGGTTGAAGGAGTTTAAGCTCAGACTGAACCCAAGCAAGTGCACTTTTGGAGTCAGATCTGGTAAACTTTTGGGATTTATTGTCAGCAACAAAGGCATTGAGGTTGATCCTGCTAAAGTCAAAGCTATACAAGAAATGCCTGCCCCCCGCACTGAAAAGGAGGTTAGAGGTTTCTTGGGACGCTTAAACTATATTGCAAGGTTCATTTCTCACCTAACATCTACCTGTGAGCCAATCTTCAAACTGTTGAAGAAAGATCAGGTAGTTGAATGGAACAATGATTGTCAAATTGCTTTTGATAAGATCAAGGAGTATTTACTAGAACCCCCTATTTTGATGCCACCCGTCGAAGGAAGGCCGTTAATCATGTATCTGACTGTTTTGGATAACTCAATGGGGTGCGTACTGGGCCAACATGACGAGTCTGGCCGAAAAGAGCATGCCATTTATTATCTTAGCAAAAAGTTTACCGACTATGAGACTCGCTACTCACTGCTCGAGAAAACTTGTTGCGCTTTGGTATGGGCTGCACGCCGACTGAGGCAGTATATGTTGACTCATACCACTTTGCTGATTTCCAAAATGGATCCAATCAAGTACATCTTCGAGAAGCCTGCTTTATCTGGAAGAATCGCTAGATGGAAAATGATCCTGATTGAGTATGATATCCAGTATACTACCCAAAAAGCTATAAAGGGGAGTGTACTAGCTGACCATCTAGCTCATCAAGCCGTCGAAGATTACCAATCTATGAGATTCGACTTCCCTGACGAGGACATCATGACATTGGACAACATTGAAGGTAACAGACCGTATTACGGACCTGAACAAGGATCCCGATGGACCCTGTACTTTGATGGTGCTTCAAATGCACTTGGTAATGGTATCAGTGCGGTACTCATTTCTCCGGAAGGTTGCCATACACCCTTCATTGCCCGACTTTTCTTCAGTTGTACCAACAACATGGCTAAATATGAAGCTTGCATCTTTGGTCTCAAGGCTGCTATAGACTTGGGAATCAAATCTTTGGTCGTATTTGGGGACTCAGCTTTGGTTATCAGTCAAGTCAAAGGAGAATGGGACACTAAACATCCTAATCTTATCCCATACAAAGAACATGTCTTAACATTGTTGCCTCATTTCGAGCAGATTACTTTCAAGCACTTCCCGCGAGAAGAAAATCAGCTAGCAGATGCTCTGGCTACAATGTCTTCCATGTTTAAACTCAACTGGGATAACTAGGCTCCTCATATCACCATTGAGCGAATGGACGAACCTGCGCACTGCCATGAGATTAATACCGAAGAAGTAGTGGAACAATCCTGGTTTTATGAAATCAAAAGGTATCTCCAGACTAGAGAATATCCTGAAGGAGCTTCAGTCAATGACAAAAAGTTATTAAGGAGATTTGTTGCCAAGTTCTTCGTGAGCAAAGGTATCCTTTATAAACGCAGCCATGATTGTGTTCTACTTTGTTATGTGGACAAGGTTGAAGCAGAGTTGATCATGACCGAGATACATAGTGGTACATTTGGCACCCACCTGAGCGGACATACAATGGCTAAGAAGATTCTAAGGGCAGGCTACTACTGGTCTACCATGGAAGCTGATTGTCATCAACATTCCCGTACCTGCCACAAATGTCAAGTCTACGCCGACAAGGTACATATTCCTCATGTTCTTCTCAACGTTCTGACAGCTCCTTGGCCATTCGCGATGTGGGGCATTGACATGATTGGAGAAATCAAGCCCACGGCATCCAATGGACACCGCTTCATCCTGGTGGCTATTGATTACTTCACCAAATGGGTCGAAGCAGCTTCCTTTACCTCCGTTATAAAGAATGTGGTTGCCCATTTCATTCAGCAGAACCTCATATGCCAGTATGGTATCCCCGACAGGATCATCACAGACAACGGTACAAATTTGAACAACACTATTATCACCGCTCTGTGCGAGCAGTTCAAGATTTATCATCACAATTCATCTCCCTATCGGCCGAAGATGAACGGTGTTGTTGAAGCCGCAAACAAAAATATCAAGAAGATCATTCAAAAGATGACAGTCACCTACAAGGACTGGCATGAGATGTTACTGTTTGCTCTGCATGGATATCGTACCACGGCACGTACCTCAACAGGGGCAACCCCCTTTTCTTTGGTATATGGCATGGAAGTTGTTTTACCTATGGAAGTTCATATTCCCTCCTTAAGGATTATGAAGGATGCTGGTTTGAGTGAAGACAATTGGATTCAGACCCGGCTTGATCAACTTAACTTGATCAACGAGAAGCGACTTACTGCTGTTTGTCATGGTCAGACGTATCAAAAACGGATGATCAAGGCTTTCAACAAGAAAGTCAGGCGTCAGGAATATCGAGTCGGAGATCTTGTAATCAAGCGGATCATCTTGCCGCAAAGTGATCCCAGGGGCAAGTGGGCTCCTACTTACGAAGGACCATTTGTGATCAAGAGCATCTTTTCTGGTGGAGCAATGATTCTGACCACCATGGACGGTGACGACATGCCGCACCCTGCAAACGCAGACATAGTCAAAAGATACTACGCATAAAACGACCCGACAAGTTGAAAACCCGAAAGGGCGACTTGGGCAAAAAAGGGCATCCCAGTGAATCGAAAACCCAAAAGGGCGGTTCAGGCAAAAATTAGGGATAAATAAAAAAATCTGTACACCCGACAAGTTGAAAACCCGAAAGGGCGACTTGGGCAAAAAAAGGGTTTCCTGGTGGATCGAAAACCCGAAAGGGCGGTCCAGGCAAAAATTAGGGAATTAAAGCGTATGACTATGTCTCTTCGGATCACTTTAAGAATAATCTCTTCACCAACAAGCTCCAAGCTTCTGATCAATCCAATCATCAGCGAATGAAGCAGCGAATGGACAAGATACTCAGAGTTGTGAAGGCTATAACAGAATGGGAACCCCATGGAATTGTTACACATAGCCATCTTTCTTTTTGTATAAATTTTTTCGCAATTTTATGACAACATTCTCTTACTAGGATGTCTGTTTCCTTTGTATAAAGATACTTACGAAAGTTAAATACAAAAATACTTCAAAGTGCAAAAATTTGCTTGCCTTTCATTTCTTTTTACACTTGTGTTTTAGTTGAAAACGTCCAAAGTTTTGTTAAATAGGCATATGCATTTGAATATAATCACTGCTTACAAATAAAACAAAATTAAGAAAGGATAATTACTGATAGGTTGAAGGTGTAGGAAGATATCCTTGTGCTATTCCAGAAGAAATCCCCTACAGTACATCGTTCAGATCCTCAACAAAGCTAAAACCTTGGAGTACATATCCCCAACGGAGTTAAAATTCCAGATCCCCAGTGGAGCCGGTGTATTCTAAACCTTATTCCCCAGCGGAGTTAAGTTTCATGTTCCTCATCAGAGTTAAGAGTTAAAACTCCCAATCCCCAGTGGAGCCCAAAAACCCTAAAATACATATCCTTAGCGGAGCTAGAATATTCTAAACCTTCTTCCCCAACGGAGTCAATTTTCAGCTATCAATCCCCAGTGAGAATCATTAAGTATTCCCCAACTTCCCCAGAATATTAGCGTACAACCCAAGCTCCTGACTTCACCGGCCGAGTAAACATTCTCCCCACAGGGTTACTTCCCAGCGGATCGAAAATTCTTGGTCTCATTTCTCCAGCAGAAGCCTCCTAGGTGTTAGCTCCCCAGTAGAGATTTTTAGAGTTTTCCTTATTTCCCAGGAAAGTCATGATGGATTCTCATTCCCCGCAGAAGTTGTCAAAGCTCTTGTCAAATCCCCACAAGTCACCAAGGATTTTCAATCCCCGGCAGTGGTCCCAAGTTTTCTCATTCTCAACAATCAAAGATCTTTAATCCCCAAGCAGCCAACAAGGATTTCTCATCTTCAACAATCAAAGATTTTTGAATCCTCAGCATCAGTCAGGAATTTGCTTCCTCCGACAGCAGTCAAAGATTTCATTATCTCCGGTTATCAAGGATTTATTTTCCTCAACAAGATAACTACTCAACTTATATGCACATCTATTACATTCATATATCATAAACATTGATGAAACGCAATTCATTGCATCATACATATCATGCAACATAACTTTGTGTTTTAGCTAACATTTTACCCTTTTCAGGATAAGATTAAAAGGCTATCATTAACAATTATTCAGATACAATATGGATACACCCCAGACACGACGGTCATTCTACTACTCATTCAGACTTCAGCAATCCAATACAGACTAGATACGCTCCAGATGCGGAAGCCATTCTATTTTTCTCATTCAGATTCAACTATCAACTTCAAGATCAGATACGCTCTAAACACGGATGCCATTCTGGCCCTTACACCAGAAGTTTGATTCTCCCCAGTGCAGTCGCCACGGAAGTCATTCTGTCACTTATTCAGATCCCCGTTACAGTCTCAGATACACTCCAGACACGGAAGTCATTCTGCTACTCATACAGATCTCAACTTCAGATACAATCTAGATACGCTCCAAACACGGTAGCCATTCTGTCACTCATTCAGAACTTATCCCCAACACACGGTTGCTCCGTATACAGATGTTTCTCTGTTACCCATTCAGAATACAGATACACTCCAGACACGCCAGTCATTCTAATATTCATTCAAAGATTAAATACAGTTACAACTCGGATACACTCCAGACACGGACGCCATTCCTTTGCTCATACAGACACAGTCCCCAGATACAGTTCAAATGCATTCTAGACACGGATACAATTTTGATGCTCATTCTTCTGACCTACAACACTGCAACTCAACAAACATTCTTGGATGGCATCTTTAAGCCCATTCCCTCAACAATATTTTGACGAGTGCAAATTTACGGGCACTCTAGTGTCCAATCCTCTTTTACCTTCAAGTCACGAAAGGCAAACTTTCCAATCTAACTCTTCAGGTTCAAGAAGATTGAACAGGGGCAACTGTTGTACCCCAAAATTTTCCCTCTCATTTTATCAACATTTCTCATCACAAGGCTCTTGGAACTCAAGACCAACCTAGGGTTTGCTCTATTCAAGACATCTCCTTGCACTGTTGACCTAAATTAGGGTTTGAGTTTGCACAGGGGTATTTTGACCTACAATGCCCAAATTGACTTTCATACTTCATGTTGGACTCATAAGTTTTCCCATACCAAGTTTCAAGCCTTGAATCAAGTTTTTGCCCAGTCAATTGGACAGTTGACCTAGAAATCAATTGTATTGGGAAAAGTCAACTGTGGCCAATTTACAGTCAAACCTCATGAATTTTGACCCTCATCAACACTATGAACTCATATGAACCACTTGATCAAGTTTGGACCATAATTCCATAAGAAATTTGATCAGATCACCAAAAGGGCAAAATGGTCATTTTTAGGATTTTGACTGTACAAAGGCAATTTTTGACTATTTGACCTAGCCAATGGCAAATCAAGTTCAACCATGGACTCAAGGACTCAACGACATTATCTTGACCCATTCAACAAGTTCAAAAGATCTCAAATGCATAGGATTGACAAATGAATTTTTCAGTCAACTGATCAAAATTTGACTGTACACTGAAAAGTCAAACTTTGACTTTTTGGTCAAAATCAAGTGCCAAGGGTCATCATTCATCAAGATATGTCAAATTATGAAACTTGTTCATCAAGAAACCCAAAATTGCAAATTAGGGTTTGAAATTTTAAAATTTCATAACTTAAAATTTTTCTAAGTTATGAAATTTTCTTAATTTTTCCTAACTTTGTCCCATATTTTCACCAAGATGCAAATGGATTCAAACAAAACTTACAACATGAAAGTTGAAGTCTATCATAAAGTCTACAACTTTTATTCACAAAGTTTTCTCAAAAGAAGCTTGTATCTCAAGTTATGATTTTTGGAACAAGGGTACCTAAAACTTTTAACTTAGAGAAATTTTGCCCTAGTTTAGGCAGGATTTTAACCCATCTTCTTGGCCAGTAGCAGTGTTGTTGTTCGTTTTGATTTAGAAAGAGTTCGAAACCAGAAACAGTGGTGTTGTTCGTTTTGATTTAGGAAGAGTTTGAAACCAGAAACAGTGGTGTTGTTCATTTTGATTTAGGAAAAGTTTGAAACCAGTAGCAGTGTTGTTGTTCGAGTTAGAAACCAGTAGCAGTGTTGTTGCTCGAGTTAGAAACTAGTAGCAGTGGTGTTGTTCGTTTTGATTTAGGAAGAGTTCGAAACCAGAAGCAGTTGTTGTTGTTCGTTTTTGATTTAGGGAGAAGAGTTGTTCGATTTCGATTTAGAGAGTGAGAAGAGTTCGAATTGATGGAGCAGGATTCGTTGTTGGTGTTGTTCGATTTCGTTTTAGAAGAGTTCGAAAGAGAAGCGTTCGGAAGAAAGAAACGAGAGAGTTCGAAAGAGGGAGTTCGAAAGAGAGAAAAGAGAGAGTTCGAAAGAGAGAGTTCGAAAGAGGGAGTTCGAAGAGAGAAAAGAGAGAGTTCGAAAGAGAGAGTTCGAAGAGAGAAAAGAGGGAGTTCGAAAGAGGGAGTTCGAAGAGTTCGAAAGAGGGAGTTCGAAGAGAGAAAAAAGAGAGTTCGAAGGAAGCGTTGTTCGATTTCGTTTTCAGACCCATGCTGGACCTTTATTTCGTTTTCAATTTATAACCCAATTAATTAGTTTAGTTTTATAATTTATTTAAATCTTAATATTTTGTTTGGTCAGCATGTTAGTTAATTTTGTTAGTTTTTTTAACTAGTCTTTTATTGATAAATTTGTAAGTTATCTCATGGAATTTATTCCCCCTTATGATGTTCCTCCCATGATACATGTTGGTTGAGTTTGTGATAATTTCGATTTAATTCCATGGCTTTTCTCTTGGTTTTCTTTTAAAATCTTGGAGTGTTTATACTTTTAGTTTTGATCTTCATGTTGCTTGCAAAATCCAAGGGAATTGTTTAATTTTTGTCGACTTCATGTCATCAAAAAAAACATCGTGCGAATACCCTCATTCATACTCCGTTATTTATTTAGTTAAAAACTTAAGATGATTTTCCCAAATATTCAATTTTTCAAAACTCACACCCTTTAAGTCAAAACTTTGACATTAGGTCGTCGTATCTTCAAAAACTCGTCCATACCCATTTTTGGCCAAAACAATTTATTTTTAATCAAACAAACATTTTAATAAATAGATATTTCAAAAGGTTCCTATAGAATACTATAGATACATTGGGTGCTAATACCTTCCCATTGTATAACCAACCCCCAAACCTTAGACCTCTTTTCAAAACGCCTTGTATTTTCATTACTTTTAAAGTATTATTTTACATTGCATATTTTAGGGTTTTATTTCGCTCTTTTCCCTTTTACCTTGGAAATAATAAAGCGCGGTGGCGACTCTTGCTTTTTGTGAGACAAATTAATTAATAGTTCGATCTCCGATTTACCCCGCTACATTTTTTATCGCTACAGAATTGGCGACTCTGCTGGGGATAGATTGAACTCTTGATGGTCCATCCCTAAGTGGGTTAAGCCTAGTTTGTTTTATCTATTTTATTATTATTTGATTTGTTTGATTATGTCTTTATATTGGGGTTGTTTGGGTTTTTTGCAAAGGACGAGTCCTATACCCGGATTAAGTTACACTTAAGGATAGGACGGGTGGTATAGTCATGTTAACTTTGAGGGAGTAATCTCGAAGAAGGAGGCATGAAATCCCCCACTCAGTGGAAGGCCCCTTTGAACGTAATATTTGTTTATCGAGTAATCGGGAAGACATTATTATTTTCAACCTGGGAGCCAGAGAAGCTGAGAACCGTAGAACCCTAACCCATCTTGGCCTTTTAGGTGTAGTGCGGAGATTATAACGGAGTAATCCGGAAGTAGTTGTTACGCGATGCTACGCTCGAATGAGTTTCTCTTGAGAATATTGCTAATTATTGAGTAATCAAGACGTTGGCAATATCCGAAGGAGGAATGTAGACTCCGAGAACTCTTAGAACCTTGTCTTACAGGTGTGATCAAACCGTTAGTACATACCTTGGGGTGGGCTTTACCTTTGACTCCAGGCTCGAAACGTTGAACCTTTGAACCCCATGTTTGTGAATTTGTGTGTAACTGTTGCATTATCATTCATCCATGCATCCATCAACATTTTTTGTAAAAAACTTGTTTTTCAAGGAACTTAAGAATGATTTTTGCAGATATCTCAGGTACTATTATTATGGAGTTTGGAAGAAGAAACACTCGAAGTTGATTCTGAGTGATCTTTGGTTCTTAGTTTTATTTTACTGATGTCATTTTGTAAAACTCTGTAAAAGGGCTTTATGTTCCGAAGTTTTAATTTACTGCTTTTATTATGGGCTTCATGTTCCAAAGTTGTAATTTACTGCTTTTTATTGGGTTATTGTCCCAAAGCTATAATTTATTGTTTTGTTGTTCCAAAGTTGTAAGTTGTAATTTACCGCTTTTGATTAATGAGATGAGTTTTTGTTGTTCCAAATTCCTCTACCATTGATGTGTGCAAAATTATTGAAGTTCCTTGAAAAAACTATCTGAACGATCATTTGCATCGCATATCATGCATCATCCAACATTCCACTTCACATGTTTTCTAGAGTGTTATCCTTGTTTCTTTTCCCACTCCGGTAGATTGTCAAGCTGTCTCATCGGTACGATACCCGAGCCAATCGTCAGAGGAAGATGGAAGATCAAGAACAGGAAAACCACGAGCTTCGTGAGGAGGTCGCTACCCTTCATGTCGGTATGGAGAAACTAACTCCGCTGGTGGAAAGTTTGATGGCTGCTCAGAATTAGCCATCGACTGCTGCTGCTGAGATTCAGACTTCAACTACCGTGGTTTCTGAGATTGTCACCGTTCCAACATCTGTGACTCAAATCAACTCTCCGCTTCAACATCAGATGCCAAAAGGTTTTCCGTGGGGAATGCCTTATAACTTTGTGCCAGAAGGGTATCAGCCTGTTGTACAGCCTTTGGTTCAACCTACTATGTTTGTTCCTCAACCGGAGACAACTGCTATGCCACCTGTAATCCCGTCTGTGGCACCTTTCCTTCAACCAGTGATGACAATTGTCGCTCCTGTGGTTCATTCTATGCCATACATGAATGAACCTGCTTATCATGTTGAGCCTGCTGAAAGTATGGATCTTTTTGATAGAATGGGAGAATTTCAAGACCATTTTCAAGAGATGCAGAGGGAGATCAGAGCGTTAAAGGGGAAAGATTTGTTTGGAAAGAATGCTCATGACCTGTGCTTAGTTCCAAATGTAAGGATTCCAACCAAATTCAAAGTGTCGGACTTTGAAAGGTATAAAGGTGATTCGTGTCCACGGAGTCATTTAACTATGTATGTGAGAAAGATGTCTACATATTCTGATGATCATAACTTGTTAATTCACTACTTTCAAGACAGTTTGACTGGTGCTGCTCTAAAGTGGTATATGGGTTTGGACAGCACTCGGATCCGTAATTTCAACGATCTTAGTGAAGCTTTTGTTCACCAGTATAAGTACAACGTCGACATGGCACCGGACAGAGATCAACTCCGGGCGATGTCCCAGATAGACAGAGAGTCCTTTAAAGAGTACGCCCAGAGGTGGCGCGAGATTGCTGCTCAGATTTATCCCCCTCTTGAGGAGAAAGAAATGACAAAGATATTTCTGAAGACTTTAGGTTCCTTTTATTATGAAAGAATGATTGCCAGCGCACCCAGTGACTTCACCGAGATGGTAAGTATGGGCATGCGGTTGGAAGAAGGGATTCGTGAAGGACGTTTGGTTAAGGAAGGAAGTCCGTCTAGCAGTATCAAGAAGTTTGGAGGTGTTTTCCCTAAAAGAAACGAACAAGATGTCAGTGTAATTTTCCCCGGGAGACCAAGGAGAGGTTACTCACATGTTGCGGCAGTCACTCCGGCTGTCCGCCCAACAATGGTGACCCTAAGTCATCAAACCCCACCAATTCAGCAACGACCATTTCAACAGCAGCCTCGACAACAGGCTTATCAGTTTAATAACCAGAATCGTTCACCAAGGAGACCGCTATTTGATGCCATTCCCGTGACTTACACTGAATTGTTCCCTGATCTGATCAGAAAGAACCTCATAACGACGAAGCCTCCTCTTGTCGCACCGAATAGTACTTCTCCGTGGTACAAGGCGGACCAGTTTTGTGAGTATCATCAAGGGTCGCTGGGGCACAACCTCGAAAATTGCTTTGCTCTAAAGGCGGATGTGCAGAGATTGATTAAGAACAGTATTTTGTCTTTCAAGGATGTTAACCCGAATGTTAGAGATAATCCTTTGCCTCGACATGAGGCAGCATCAGTGAATATGGTGGAAGGTTGTCCGGAAAAGTTTCTAGTTTTTCAAGTTGAACACATAAGAGATTCGTTGATCAGGTTACATCAAAGCTTAAGAAGACTTGCTTTTTTTAGGCATCATCATGATTATGATGTTTGTGAATTTTGTTCAAGAGAGGTTGATTGCCCTATTGTGAAGGAGGATATTCAAAAATTGTTAGACCAGAGGGTTATCACTATTACATATGACAGAGATCCAGTGGATGAAGTGAATGTTATAATACCACAATTCAACTTGCCTGAACCGGTAGAGATCGTTTACGACAGTCAGACTGCACCTGTTGCTCCTTTGATCATTTATCCACCTGGTCCTGTGCCTTACAACTCAGACCAAGCTATACCGTATAAGTATAATGCCACAATGATTGAGAATGGGGTAGAAGTCTCTATACCAACAATGCCATCTTTTGTTAACATCGCTGATGTGAGTAGAGTTACGAGAAGCGGACGTGTCTTTGCAGCAGTACCTTTGAAAAGACCAGAAGTTCAAGTCAGGAGGCCCATACCGGCAGAAATTCCAGCGAGAAATGTTGAACCCAGGGTTGAGGTAGGCCGATCCAATGAACCTATGCCACACCCTGATGATGATGAGATTCTGAAGCTCATCAAGAGAAGTGAATACAAGATTGTGGACCAACTATTGCAAACTCCTTCCAAGATTTCTTTGCTTGCTTTACTGAGAGATTCTGGTGCCCATAGAGAAGCTTTGATGAAGGTATTGGACCAAGCATTCGTGGATCACGATGTGATGGTTGACCAATTTGATGGAATTGTGGGAAACATTACTTCGTGTAACAATCTTGGTTTCAGTGATGAAGAGCTTCCGGAGGAGGGAAGGAACCATAACATGGCTTTGCATATCTCAATAAGTTGTGGAAATGATGCTTTATCAAATGTGCTGGTGGATACAGGTTTGTCGTTAAATGTAATACCAAAAACTACATTATCTCGACTCTCATATCAAGGTGCTCCCATGAGACCTAGTGGAGTAATTGTCAAAGCGTTTGATGGTTCTAGGAAGACTGTCATTGGTGAAGTGGATCTTCCTATAATAATTGGTCCTTTTACTTTTCAGATCACTTTTCAAGTAATGGATATTCGTGCCGCCTACAGTTGCCTATTGGGTCGTCCATGGATCCATGATGTAGGGGCAGTCACTTCCACGCTCCATCAGAGATTGAAGTTTGTAAGGCATGGAAATTTGGTAATGATTGGTGGAGAGAAGGCTATGGTGGTGAGCCATTTATCATCTTTCTCTTTTATTGATGCTGATGAGGATGTTGGAACCCAATTCCAAGCTCTATCTGTTGCTAATAATGAAGTGAAGAAGCAAGGGACATCTATTTCTTCTTTTGAGGATGCGCGACGAGTGGTTGAAAGTGATTCGGCTGAAGGTTGGGGCCAGGTGTTGACTTTGCCTGAGAACAAGTCTGGAGAAGGTCTTGGTTTTCATCTCGTGTCTACAAGAGTTAAGCAGGAAACAGTTATCGGTCCGATACAAGAAGTTTTCCGAAGCGCAGGTTTTATCCATCCAACAACTCCTGAAGTTGATGCTATAATAGGAGACGATTCTGAAGAGGATTTACCCGATTTTGTAACGCATGGAGTGGTTTTCCAGAACTGGATTGTTGTTGATGTTCCTGTTGTGATGCACATTTCTGAGTAATGTTTTGTTTTATTTTTGAAAACAAAATTCGCTCTGCCCAAGGCGAAAAATATTTGTGTCGGGCTATGTTGAAAATAAATCCTTTTGCTCTTCCCAAGGCAAAAGAGAAAATGTTTGGGCTCTTTGTTTCAAGTATTGCCAATCATGAATAAAAACGTTATTTTGTCTACTACTGTTTTATTTTTCACTTTTTCTGGGAAATAGTAATGAAAATTAATTGGTAGTAATAGGAAAATATAATAATCGTTTGTTTCATTTGTACAACATTCATATTAATCAATTTCTAAAATAAAGCATAATCATATGTGCAGATTAATCCATGACTTAACCATTGAAAACAATGATCCTATGCCCCCTCCCAACTTTGAATTCCCTGTGTTCAGAGCCGAGGAAGAAGATAGTGAAGAGATTCCTGATGAAATTTCCCGTTTACTTGAGCACGATGAAAAAACTTTTCAGCCGTTTGAAGAGCCTATAGAGGTGATCAATTTGGGTGATGAAGAGGATAAAAAGGAAGTCAAGGTCGGAGCATTGCTTATCCCAGAGGTCAAAGAGAAAATGTTGGAGCTTCTCAGAGAGTATGTTGATGTGTTTGCTTGGTCCTACCAAGACATGCCAGGTTTGGATAACAATATTGTGGAGCATCGTTTGCCGTTGAGACCTGAATGTCCGCCGATTAAGCAGAAGTTGAGAAGGACTCGTCCCGATATGGCTGACAAGATCAAAGAAGAAGTTCAAAAGCAAATTAATGCAGGTTTCCTTGTTACATCGGTCTACCCTCAATGGTTAGCCAATATAGTGCCTGTTGCTAAGAAGGATGGCAAAGTTCGGATGTGTGTAGATTATAGAGATATGAATAGAGCTAGCCCAAAGGATGATTTTCCATTACCACACATTGATGTATTGGTCGACAGTACCGCAAAGTTCAAAGTCTTTTCTTTCATGGATGGTTTCTCTTGTTACAATCAAATCAAGATGGCACCAGAAGATATGCAGAAGACAACTTTCATTACACCTTGGGGAACATTTTGTTATCGGGTAATGTCGTTTGGTTTGAAGAATGCTGGTGCAACATACCAAAGGGCCATGATTGCTTTGTTCCATGATATGATGCATAAAGAGATAGAAGTGTATGTAGATGACATGATTGCCAAATCGCAAACTGAAGAAGATCATTTGGAACATTTATTGAAGTTATTCCAGCGTTTGAGAAAGTATAAACTTCGTCTGAACCCTAACAAGTGCACTTTTGGTGTTCGTTCTGGAAGACTTCTGGGTTT
Organism: Vicia faba; assembly: GCA_948472305.1. Lineage (NCBI taxonomy): Eukaryota > Viridiplantae > Streptophyta > Magnoliopsida > Fabales > Fabaceae > Vicia > Vicia faba. The sequence goes on along the minus strand of OX451738.1, from coordinate 236,844,741 downwards.
TATTGTTAATCAGAAAGGTATTGTGGTAGATCCTGATAAAGTCAAAGCTATTCGGGAAATGCCTGCACCCAAGACGGAAAAACAAGTAAGAGGATTCCTTGGGAGACTGAACTATATTTCTAGATTTATATCTCATATGACTTCTACCTGTGGGCCGATTTTCAAGCTTCTCCGAAAGAACCAAGGATGTGTGTGGACAGAGGATTGTCAGAGAGCTTTTGATAGCATCAAAGAATATTTACTTTAACCTCCCATATTGATTCCTCCAGTGGAAGGAAGACCTTTGATTATGTACCTGACCATATTGGAAGATTCCATGGGATGTGTGCTTGGTCAACAAGATGAGACTGGAAGAAAGGAACATGCCATATATTACCTGAGTAAGAAATTCACAGACTGTGAGTCTCGATACTCAATGCTTGAGAAAACCTGTTGTGCTTTAGCTTTGGATGCTCGCCGTCTGCGCCAGTATATGATTAACCACACCACTTGGTTGATCTCTAAAATGGATCCGATCAAGTATATCTTTGAGAAGCCCGCCTTATCTGGAAGAATAGCCCGTTGGCAGATGTTGTTATCTGAATATGACATTGAGTATCACACTCAGAAAGCAATCAAAGGGAGTATTTTAGCCGATCATTTGGCTCACCAACCAATTGAAGATTATCAATCCATCAAGTTTGACTTCCCGGATGAAGATGTTATGTACTTGAAGGCTAAAGATTGTGAAGAACCGTTACCTGAAGAAGGACCTGATCCCGAATCCCGTTGGGGTTTGATTTTTGACGGAGCTGTGAATTCTTATGGAAATGGAATTGGGGCAATCATCGTCACTCCCCGAGGTACTCACATCCCATTCACGGCAAGATTGAAGTTCGACTGTACGAACAACATGGCTGAATATGAGGCATGTATTATGGGTCTCGAAGAAGCAGTGGATCTAAGGATTAAGATTCTTGATATTTACGGAGACTCGGCATTGGTAATTAATCAAATCAGAGGAGAATGGGAGACTCGTCATCCTGGTTTGATCCCTTACAGATACTATGCTAGAAGATTGTTAACCTTCTTCAACAAAGTGGAGTTACATCATATCCCTAGAGATGAAAACCAAATGGCTGATGCTTTAGCTACTTTCTCTTCAATGTTTCAAGTGAATGGTTGGAACGATGTGCCTACAATCAGAGTTATGCGCCTCGATAGACCTGCTCATGTGTTCTCAGTAGAAGAGGTCACCGACGACAAACCATGGTTCTATGACATTAAACGTGTTCTTCAAACTCAAGAATACCCGCCTGGGGCATCCAATAAAGATAGGAAGACGTTGAGGAGATTAGCAAGCAGTTTCTTCCTCAATGAAGAAGTTTTGTATAAGAGGAATTACGACATGGTCCTACTCAGATGCGTAGACAGATATGAAGCAGACATGCTGATGCAAGAAGTACATGAAGGATCCTTTGGCACTCATGCCAACGGACATGCAATGGCTAAGAAGATGTTGAGAGCTGGTTACTATTGGATGACAATGGAATCTGATTGCTGCAAATATGTGAAGAAATGTCATAAATGCCAGATTTATGCGGACAAGATACATGTGCCACCGGCCCTCCTCAATGTTATCTCTTCACCTTGGCCTTTCTCTATGTGGGGCATTGATATGATTGGAATGATTGAACCCAAATCTTCAAATGGTCATCGTTTCATCTTGGTAGCGATCGATTATTTTACTAAATGGGTGGAAGCAACATCTTATGCTAATGTAACCAGACAGGTGGTAGTCAGATTTATCAAGAATCAGATCATTTGTCGATACGGCATCCCGAGCAAGATCACCACTGATAATGGCTCAAATCTGAATAACAAGATGATGAGAGAGCTTTGTGAAGAGTTCAAGATTGAACATCATAATTCTTCTCCTTATAGGCCGAAGATGAATGGGGCAGTTGAAGCTGCTAACAAGAACATTAAAAAGATTGTCCAGAAGATGGTGGTAACTTATAGAGATTGGCATGAAATGCTTCAGTTTGCTTTACATGGATACCGTACTTCAGTTCGAACTTCAACAGGTGCAGCCCCATTTTCCCTAGTTTATGGTATGGAAGCAGTACTCCCCGTGGAGGTTGAGATTCCGTCTATGAGAGTGTTGATGGAAGCTAAACTTTCTGAGGCTGAATGGTGTCAAAGTAGATATGATCAGTTGAATTTAATTGAAGAAAAGAGATTGACAGCGTTGTGTCACGGTCAATTATATCAGCAGAGAATGAAGAAGGCTTTTGATAAGAAGGTTCGACCACGCGAGTTCAGAGAAGGTGACCTTGTGCTCAAAAAGATATTATCTTTCCAACCTGATTCTAGGGGCAAGTGGGCTCCAAATTATGAAGGACCGTATGTCGTTAAGAAAGTTTTCTCTGGAGGTGCCATGATTCTCACAAATATGGACGGTGAAGAGCTCCCGCGCTCCGTGAACGCCGACGCAGTCAAGAAGTATTTCGCCTAGGTTTGAGTTGACAATTCGCTAAGTTGAAAACCCGAAGGGGCGGCTTAGGCAGGCTTTTGGTCAGACCGTCTGTGGCATTTGAGCATATTTCGGAATTCGAAGTTGTTAGGGAGAATAATGATCATTGTTTTTGTGTAACCCTTTCTTTCATGTACTATTCCCAAAACTTTTGTAAACTGTTGGAGTCGCATTGCTAGCGAACTACCATCTTATTAATGAAATTTGAGCATTTACCTTTTGTGGGCAAAATTTTAATTTTACGGAAATATTTGAAAAAAAGTTATTTAAAATATTCTTATTTTAAAAAATGTGTCGTGAATACTGAAAGGAATATTAACAGTTGTTCCGAGGTTGGTCAAGCCATGAAATGCAAAGTAATTTATCCTTGCATGATGAACATGTTTTCTTTCAAAATCGTCACGAGGTGTTTGTTGTGTAAACTTTTGTTTCTAGTGGTGCTAAGTTTGGTGACTCCCCAACATTTCCGGTTAAGCTTTATTTCGGTTATCTTTATTTGACCAGATTTCTGAAGTGTGGTACGCTTTGTCTCAGGCTGATGGTCTATTGGTGTTAGAAAATTGGATTTGAATACCTTTTCTCCCAGAAGATTTGAGCCTTGTAGCGTGATACGCTCTGACGTTGTTTTTTGGTTCCAGTTCAGTTATGTTCCGTCTCTTTAAGATTAGCCGAGTATCTATTATTTTGTGATATCTTATCATCTTCAAGATATTCCGTCTGCCTGTTTCGTCAGCATAACATTCATTCATTCATTTACACTTATATCACGCATGCATATTCACATTTGCCGTTGATTTTTGGGTTGTATACCTTGTTTATGTTTATTAAGACAATGTACATGTTCTTTCCAAGTAGAATGTTAGCTTAGGCAGAAAATGTGCTTCCTTTCTAAATTCCCCAACTGAGCTAATCCTCGTGGATGATTTTTATTGATTTAGCCTTCCTTGTCCATTTCTGGATAGGATGAATCCCCAATCAAGTTATTTTCTCATTGGGTGGAGTCTTGTTTGACTGTTTTCTCTCTGGTTTATTCCTTGAGGGAGTTGTTGTCTCTTGCATAGGCTATCTCGTGATTTTCTCCAAGCTAGGCAACCTGGACGAATGGTGCATTTATTTTGCACATTTGAGTATTTGATCTCCTCGGGAAGGATCTATTCATGGTTCCCTTTGACGAAGATTTTATTCTCTGGCAGTGTTATCGCAATTTTCTTCTGAATTATTCTTCGGAAAACGGCAAGTGGCGGTCTCTTCATGAGCAGCTTGTACGTTATTATTCGTCGGAAAACGGCAAGTGGCGGTCTCTTCATGAGCAGCTTGTACGTTATTTTTCTTCGGAAAACGGAAAGTGGCGGTCTCTTCATGGGCAGCTTGTACGTTATTTTTTTTGGAAAACGACAAGTGGCGGTCTCTTCATGAGAAGCTTGTACGTTCTTTTCCTTCGGAAAACGGCAAGTGGCGGTCTCTTCATGGGCAGCTTGTACGTTATTTTTTTGGAAAACGACAAGTGGCGGTCTCTTCATGAGCAGCTTGTACATTCTTTTCCTTCGGAAAACGGCAAGTGGCGGTCTCTTCACGGGAAGCTTGTACGTTATTTTTTGGAAAACGACAAGTGGCGGTCTCTTCATGAGCAACTTGTACGTTCTTTTCTTGCGGAAAACGACAAGCGACAGTCTCTTCATGAGCAACTTGTACGTTATTATTTTTGGAAGACAGCAAGTGGCAGCTTCTTTATTTGAGCAGCTTGTATGTCATAGTTTTTGGAAGACAGCAAGTGGCAGCTTCTTTATTTGAGCAGCTTGTATGTCATAGTTTTTGGAAGACAACAAGTGGCAGCTTCTTTATTTGAGTAGCTTGTATGTCATAGTTTTTGGAAGACAGCAAGTGGCAGCTTCTTTATTTGAGCAGCTTGTATGTCATAGTATTTTTGGAAGACAGCAAGTGGCATCTTCTTTATTTGAGCAGCTTGTATGTCATAGTATTTTTGGAAGACAGCAAGTGGCAGCTTCTTTATTTGAGCAGCTTGTGTGTCATAGTATTTTTTGGAAGACAGCAAGTGGCAGCTTCTTTATTTAAGCAGCTTGTGTATCTACAACCATATTATTATCTCAGCATTAATTGGTATCTCTTCGGAAATCTCGTGGAGAAGTTTGTTATGAATCTTTACCTTCAGAAGTCGGTAATCCATTATCAGCAAATTTGGTACATCTTTTGTCTATCTTTGACCTTGAGTTGCAAACTCACTGTTATTTTGGGTCAATAATCTGTTTTGTGGCCTATGCAAGATGCCTTCTTTGTCAGGGTCAGAGGTCGTATTCTCTCAAATTTTTATTCGCCGTCAAGAGTCTATCATTTGAAGTCGATGGCTCATTTCCCCAGTAGTGTATAATCTATGTTCCTGTGTTTTGTTGGTGTTTGGTTTCTCCAGCATTATCTTGTCTCATACAATATCATTCTCTGTGAATTTAAATATTACATTCATATCACAAACATAATGGCGGAATCTTAGGGCAAAATTTACGTATTATATATTTAAGTACCTTCAATCTCGTCGAGACGAAGATTTTAATCTTCATATCTCAGGATAGAAGAAACTTAAATAGGGGCAACTGTCATACCCCAAATTTTGACCTAAGATACCACCTCCCATCTGCATTATTACATAGCAAGCGTTCACAAGCGTTTCGACCTTTTTTTGCCAATTCTCGAGTCAAATTTAAAAAATTAATAACTTCTTCAAATTTCGACAATTTTTTTAGTGGTTCTTTTACATATGATTCTCCTCTGCAACAACTACAACTTTTCTTTACAAGTCAAGAGATGATTATGCTTTGAAAATCCACGAAAAAATAGAAACGTTAGAAATTGTTGTGAATTTAATGAAATTTAACTGATTTTTGTCCGACTTTATTAAATCTTGTTTTTTTTTCATTTTTTATCATCTTTCTTTTATTCTTATTTCCATAAAAAAGAAAATCCTAAAAATATTTAGTTCATTCTATTTTCATTTTATTTACGTTTTATTCAAAATATAAAAAAAATTAGTTTCCTTAAATTTCATTTAGTTTTTTGTTCTTGTATCATTTAAGTTAAAATTATAGTCTTTTAGATTTAATTTAGTAAAAAATCTCTCAAAAAATAGTAATTTCACATTCTTTTATTTTTATTTTGCAAGTTCTTTATGTTAATTTAAAATTATCAAAAAAATCTTAGTTACATATAATTTATATATTTTGCATCACTTTATTTGAAAAAAACCAAAAATTTTAATATCTTTTTTATTTCACTTTTATATTTTCAGTTTAGTTTTACTAACAGTTATTTTATTATTATTGTCATTGTTGTTTATTATTAATATTATGAAAATATAAATATGTCCATTAAATATGTCCATATGTTGCTCAGTACAAAATTTTGTGTTACTGCTGTCCAACTAACGGTCATATCTCCGCTGCCTCCACAACCAAAAAACTGTTGAACACCAGTCCAAAAACATGTGCACATCAGTCCAGGAATTGCCTCAAATGGCACATACCAAAACTGTATCAGAAAAGCATTAAATCATATTATTCCATTTGTTCAAACTCACCAAAGTTCCCTCCCAAAACCCCATTCTTATTCACTATAAAAATAGGCAGAAGCAATCGAAATAAAAGAGGAACAAAAAGAGAAAAAAACACAAAAAAAACTTGCAGTGTTGTTGTTCGTTTTTGATAGAGAGGAGCGAGAAAAAGAAAAGGCAGTTCACAAAGAAAAGAAAAAACAAAGAGTTCATAAAAAGTTCACAAAGGAAAGAAACCACAAACAATATCACCGTCTTCCTCATTCCACCATCATCTACATCAGTTTCCCTTCAAACCTCCATGGCTCACACGCTCTGTTCAACAACACAATAGCCACCATACCTTGTTTTTCACTCTCTGTTTAATTTCCGTTCCACACATCATCAATAAGCACAAACAAATTTTCAGAAGAGCAGGAGGAATTAAAAAGCATATTACCTCATCTCTGGATTTCTCTATTATTTCATTGTCAAAAATTGAAACCATCAGACTTGCTCTGATCTTGTAAGTCTCACTACTTTTTTTCTCAAAAAATCTGTTGCCATGCTTGTCATAATGATGTATGCTGTGAACTAGATGTTGTTGCTGCATTTTTTGTTGTTGATGTTTCAATAAATCAGAACCCCTGAAATTATTATTGTTGTTTCTCTTTCCATGAATGTTTGTCACCTTGTTGATTTGATGTTTAACTGCATGAAAAAACCAGTAGCAGTGTTGTTGTTCGTTTTTGATTTGGGAAGGAATTCGAAGCCAGTAGCAGTGATGTTGTTCGTTTTGATTTAGGAAGGAGTTCGAAACTAGAAACAGTGTTGTTGTTCATTCTTGATTTAGGGAGAGAGAGCTCGAAACCAGTAGCAGTGTTGTTGTTCGTTTTGATTTAGGAAGAGTTCGAAACCAGTAGCAATGTTGTTGTTCGTTTTGATTTAGAAAGAGTTCGAAACCAGAAACAGTGGTGATGTTCGTTTTGATTTAGGAAGAGTTCGAAACCAGAAACAGTGGTGTTGTTCGTTTTGATTTAGGAAAAGTTCGAAACCAGTAGCAATGTTGTTGTTCGAGTTAGAAACCAGTAGCAGTGTTGTTGTTCGAGTTAGAAACTAGTAGCAGTGGTGTTGTTCGTTTTGATTTAGGAAGAGTTCGAAACCAAAAGCAGTTGTTGTTGTTCGTTTTTGATTTAGGGAGCAGAGTTGTTCGATTTCGATTTAGAGAGTGAGAAGAGTTTGAATTGATGGAGCAGGATTCGTTGTTGGTGTTGTTCGATTTCGTTTTAGAAGAGTTCGAAAGAGAAGCGCTCAGAAGAAAGAAAAGAGAGAGTTCGAAAGAGGGAGTTCGAAAGAGAGAAAAGAGAGAGTTCGAAAGAGGGAGTTCGAAGAGAGAAAAGAGAGAGTTCTAAAGAGAGAGTTCGAAGAGAGAAAAGAGGGATTTCGAAAGAGGGAGTTCGAAGAGTTCGAAAGAGGGAGTTCGAAGAGAGAAAAAAGAGAGTTCGAAGGAAGCGTTGTTCGATTTCGTTTTCAGTCCCATGCTGGACCTTTATTTCGTTTTCAGTTTATAACCCAGTTAATTAGTTTAGTTTTATAATTTATTTAAATCTTAATATTTCGTTTGGTCAGCATGTTAGTTAATTTTGTTAGTTTTTTTAACTAGTCTTTTATTGATAAATTTGTAAGTTATCTCTTTGAATTTATTCCCCCTTATGTTGTTCCTCCCATGATACATGTTGGTTGAGTTTGTGATAATTTCGATTTAATTCCATGGCTTCTCTATTGGTTTTCTTTTAAAATCTTGGAGTGTTTATACTTTTAGTTTTGATCTTCATGTTGCTTGCAAAATCCAAGGGAATTGTTTAATTTTTGTCGACTTCATGTCATCAAAAAAAACATCGTGCGAATACCCTCATTCATCCTCCGTTATTTATTTCGTTAAAAACTTAAGATAATTTTCCCAAATATTCAAATTTTCAAAACTCACACCCTTTAAGTCAAAACTTCGACATTAGGTCGTCGTATCTTCAAAAACTCGTCCATACCCATTTTTGGCCAAAACAATTTATTTTTAATCAAACAAACATTTTAATAAACAAATATTTCAAAAGGTTCCTATAGAATACTATAGATACATTGGGTGCTAATACCTTCCCATTGTATAACCAACCCCGAACCTTAGACCTCTTTTCAAAACGCCTTGTATTTTCATTACTTTTAAAGTATTATTTTACATTGCATATTTTAGGGTTTTATTTCGCTCTTTTCCCTTTTCCCTTGGAAATAATAAAGCGCGGTGGCGACTCTTGCTTTTTGTGAGACGAATTAATTAATAGTTCGATCTCCGATTTACCCCGCTACATTTTTTATCGCTACAGCTTGTCCCTTTGAATCCAATAGATAGAGCTACCTACCAACTAATCGTGCAGATATTCCTATCTCTAAAGGAGGAGGAAAATAACAAGAACGACCTTGAGTGGGTAGGATACTTTTAATCGCTTGCTCACAAATGTTTCTCATAAATACTTTTCTCACACTATTTTCAAAACAAACATTTTCAAAACACTTTGTACGCATTCTTGAGGACTGATATAGGAATCATTACAAATTTCACCTTACATTGGCAAAATTTCAAAATATTTTCAAACACTTACACAAAAAAGCAAATTTTCAAAGCGAGCTAAGCGATTAAGAGCCCGTAGATAACTACAGATGAAAAGGGTGCTAACACCTTCCCCTTTCTTAACTTACCCTCCGAACTCAAAATCTATCAAGGTCTTTCCTGTTCTTTTAACCTTTCCTTATTGGATAAAAGAAAAGTCGGTGGCGACTCTAGCTATCTGCAATATTTGCGATAAAATGTAAAACAAGTCATTTCTTCCATCGTATTACACCACCTCTGCAAATTTGAAAGGGGGCCAAAAAATTCCCAAGAAATATTCAATAGAGGGATTAAAAAGTTGAGATTTTTAAAGGAGGAGTAAAACCTTAACAAAATTAAAGTTGGAGGATCCAAAGTGCATTTAAGCTTAATTAATAATATATATAATTGATTTATAAATAAAAACACAAATTAAAGCATATACTTATTTATGGATAAACAGTGTCGTGTAATATTCTTTATTCTCCTTAACTAACTTATTTTGTTTATGCATTTTGATAGTGTCTGTATCATTACCTTGAAATTTAATAATGTTCAATGGATCTATGAAACAATACTTTTTCAATTTTCTCTCATCACACATCTCATGTAAAACCCTAATTAAAAGTTAATTCAAATGTAAAAACTTTATGTTAAAGTATGAGAACAATAAATATAAATTGAAATTACTATAAGAATTATACTTACAAGCATCACAATTGTATTACGGGCATCTCCAACCAATCATCTCCCTTCAAAACTTTCACAAGACAAATCTTATGAAGCATAAAAGGTTTTTGTGGTTCATGTTTTAATTCAAATGCATAGAATTATGGAATCTTGTTTATCATACTAGATAGTCTCTAAGTGTTATATAATTGAGGTGATGTGGTCTCAATATTGTGATACGAGACAACATAACTATCTTTCGTGCTTGTACCACCCATAACTACTTTCTCAACTATTTTCTAAGACATGTCCAACAGATCAGGATTTGGATGGTTGAGTACACTCTAATTAAAGAGCTTATGAAGATTATCAAGCTCTGAAGATTCTGCACTCTCAAGTTTTAAGGTTCTGAAAACCAATTTCAGAAGACTCTTAAGACAAGGTTCTGAAGACAAGGTTCTGAAGATAAAGTTCTGAAGACTTTCATTATGCGTTTGATCCTTCTAAGCATGCTTTATCAACACATATTCTGAAGAATCTTAAGATTAGAAGATAAGGTCAAAAAGGTTTTATGTGAGTGAATAATACATGGCACAAGATCACATATTCCTTCCACTACACTAATTATGTGGCGTACAGACAATATTATGGTACCATTTTGTCTACCACTCTCACTGAGCGTTATGCAAGGATACAACTGGAGTAGTGGAATTCCTATTCTACCCTCCAACGGATCTTTTATTCATATATAAAGAAGCCTTGGAAGATTGGAAGATGACCTTTTTCACACGAACTGGTGCTAAGAAAACTTGAAGGTAAATATTTCATCTTTGTGAGAAAAGTTGTAAAGCAAGGAACTTTTGTTCATACACTTGCTCAAAAACATATTTGTGTTAATCATTGTATTTCATTTGTGTAATCTTATTTCGTAGAAGCATATTTGTAAACACACCTTTTGTATCTCAACTTTTGAATTTTTATTCCTTGAGAGACTAGGGTTTAGTCAGAAGTCTCAAGAAGAGGTTGACAATAGTTATTTATGGTTATAATCAGGTTTGGTTATAGTGGATTAAGTCCTTGTGAGAAGGAGGAATCCCCTTGGAGGGTGAACTGGAGGAATCTTCGTTAAGAGCGAACCCATATAAAAAAATTTGTGTTAATTATTTTTATTCTAAGTTCTTTATTCTTTGTTTTAGGCCACGAAAAAGTTCCATTCTAGAAACCCAATTCGAATCCCCTTTCTTGTGTTTCCTTAGCTTTCACTTTCTTGTTTAAGTAATAGACTGACACTCTTCTAATCAACTACCATAGTTTTCCATCGATTGGCTGGTTAAAATTTTTTTTCTAATCGATTGACACATCTTACTAATCGATTAAATAGTTATAAAAAGTTTGGACAACTTTTAAATTGCTTGGTTTTGGCTTAGAAAATCACTTTCAAGATAGAAACATTTTGAATGATGTTGTGTGTGTGTGTGTGAAAGAGAGTTGCCTTAATACTATTAAGATATTATCATGCTTTTACAATAATCAGTTCACTTAGATAGACCAACAAACACGACTTGGCAAGCTTCCATACTTCCTCTCTTTTATTACTATGAGACTCTCAAGACTTTTTTCTAGATGCATCGATCGTATAAGAACTTTAATCTTTACTCTCTTTTTGTTGATGAGGCATGAGGTGTTTATCTGGTTAGGTCACCATCATCAGAGGGTTGAAACCTATTTCCACCCACTCCATCATAATTGTTGACGTTGTCCTCATCAAAATTTTAGAGAGGATCTCTTACGAGATTGTCAACTTTATACCTGGAAGGACATAGATCCATATTAAAATTATATTATGTGCTTATTTTCCCACTTAAGTGGCAGTTAAGTACATTACAAGACGTGCAAAAATGCAATAAAATCCAAGGAAAATTACTGAAATAAGAGAATGAAATATTCAAAAATGCGGAGTCTGTCATCGCTGATGACGGTCTGCCTGTCATCTCTTCAAATTATAGATCTTGGGAAGATGATGGGCGTCATGGTTGGAGATGGGCATTCCCCTAACTCCCCAAATTATAGATCACGGGAAGTTGATGGGTGTCATGGTTGGCGTCGGGTTTCCCGTCATATCTTTAGTGTAGGTCCCTTGTGTCATGATTCCATGGCAATCATCTTCTTCTAGCCGTGACGGCCGTCACTGATCATTTTATTTTTTCTTCTCTTTTTCTTAATAGCCAGTGCCAAATGCTTTACAACTAAAACATAGTGAAAAATACCCATTTCAGAAGTAAAATGTAGATAAAATACACAAAAATCAAGGAAATAAAGCTAATTAAAAACATTGGTGATCACCCAAACAAATTAAGACATTTGCAGAAGGTGTCAGTCCACCTTCTCTTGCTTGGTGTAAGTCGACTCGTGATATTCAAATCTTGATTTCTTAGAAGAGGTAGATGTCATTAGTAGATTTGTGGTGCCTAAGAAAACATAAGGGAAAAAAGGAGTCACTATCACTCGCACTATCATATCTTGAAGTGCTTTCATAACTCCCAAACACCCATATTTCTAACATCATATAGTTAATGAATATGTCAATCTATTTAACATTCTTTATACAACACAAATACATCTTAGCCCCCTCTCAATCATTGGGTGGTTCTATCATGTTACCACACCCATCTAATTCCTTAATAATCCATATGATTGAAAAGTAAAGGTGCGAAGAGAAGGTAAAAGGTATATACCTTTGGGTAAGCGGAAGAGTGAATCTTGTGTTAGAGAAGACAAACAACTTGTTCAAATGAATGCGGAATATGGAAGTGAGACTGAAAATGAAGTGAAACAATCCCTTTTATAGAAGTGTAGGCTATGAAAAATAGGCAATAATGATCTCTTTACCCACGCCAAAAATTTCTCTCTAAGTCCTTGACGCGCGTATGGTTCTGAACCTCTTTACCTTCCTTAGGTAGTTACATCATTATGGGTATTTAAAGTTGCACATGCTACTAATAGCGATGTTTGAGAGAATCGCCCCAAGCCGACATGATGAACTTCCCACAAATCCTCTTGAGGGACTCGCTCTAAGCTCTGCTTGAGGGACACACCCCCAATTTTGTTAGAGGGACTTTCTTGTATTCAACAAAAATACAAAGACCTAAAGTGTACAATTAAAATCACTTTTTCCTAACCAACGCCTCGTGCTTGAGGGACTATCAGGCCCTAATAAAAGGTGTCATTAAAAAATGAGCGAAGTAATAGGTTGCTCGAGATGGAGCATAAGGCCACCGAGTTCGGTGACAGGTCATCCGTTGGGCTTGGGCCGCCCGAAGTAACCATCGTATGTCCAGTAAACGTGAGTGATGACATGTGTCCATATGGTGACTGGCTGGAGAGAGAGTCAAAATAAAAAACTGATTCCCCGTGATTTTTGGGAGAGCAAGTCTCCTCTTTGCAACGTTCTCTGGTAATGGAAGCAAGGGAAATTGTTTTCTAACTCTCTAACACTGGCCCATAGAGCCTTTGTAAATATCTCATCCTTAAGGTTGGGAAATGGATCAGATCATTCTCCAAGAAAGCCATATACACTACTTTTCACGACCTTACGTCAGCTAGTCTTAAGAGCAAGCAAATATCCTAAACATTACAGACAATCCTACATAGTAAGAAATTGTTCTCATTATATTTTTTAGCAAGTACATTATTGATAAATTAATAATTAATATTATACTAAACTTTTGTTGGAGAGTCTGAAAAGCATCGAGAGTGTCAATAAACTAAATATTGAAGATCCAAGAGACCTTGTCACCTTATATTTATTGAGAACCTTAAGGCAACATATGCATGTGTCGTTTTTCTTATATACATTCAACATTTTTCCTATTTTTAATCGATGTAATATTTAACTACTCACAACTGAATTCAACAACTTTAAAATGACAATCACAATTAAATTCACCAACTTTAAAATGACAATCAAATAGAAATAATTTTTATATCCAAATGCAACAACTAAAGAGAGACCATGCCACACTTTTTTTAAAGTGAATTTTACAAATTAATACAATTATTTTAGTAAATAAAATACAATTAAATTGAGAGTTTTCCAAATTTATTTTAAATTCTTATCATATGAGGAATAAGAACCAAAAACAAAATTATTTGATCTCAATCCTAAAAAAGTGTCCTTAAAAGAATAAAGAACCCTTAATTTTATGATACCTACGTAACTTTATAATGTTTCATGGTGTTTGAGTCCCTTACTTCCGATTAGGGTGATAGTGATACATCTCAATTTGGCGACCGTTCAATGGCTGAAGTGGCCTTGCATTATGGGAAAAATTCACACTCAATGGTTTTTTTAGAAGTTCAAGTTGTTTCTTGGACAATGTTCTCACCTGCATATATAACATATATAGCGAAATTTAAAACTAAATAGACGCTATAAGATATATCAAACTGTAGAATCGTTTGATTTAGAAAGAAAAATTTCTCAATTTTTAATTTAACAATTATACACACTCATAGGTTAAGTATTACCTTTCCGACGATGTTCCAAATGACACCTTCTGTGCATGGAGGAGTTGTGAGAGATCCAATATATCTATAATATCTATGAATATTTTGATTTATTTCTTTTACATCAAATATGCCAAGGGAAATTTTGGCATTTTTGTTTCCTGCACCACGACTTTGGTTTTCTAGCTCATATAACTTGTCTTCAATCTATAAGTAACATTAGAAATGATATAAATTTTTCTAGTTTATACTATAAATCACATAATAATTATGAATGTGATCAGTTGAATAAATGTACCTTGGAGATTAGAGGATCAGGATCACCCAAATTGTAAAGTGATGCCACAACTGCTATATTGTTGTTATCTTCTGTTAGGTGAACTAAGTGAAGCTCTGCTTCATGTCTGTATTCACAATATTTTGTACCATTAGTTCGTAATTGTTACATAATTGTACTCGAGACGATTTTAAGAAAAAAGAATAAGAAAAAACTTACACACGGCCATGCGCCCGGTGCTCTGCAGGAGTGTGCCAGTGAAGTTGTCTTAATGAGTAATTTTTTCCGTTAATATAAATGTCTCCCACTTTTCCTTCAAAATGAACCTATAAATACCAAATTCAATAACATAAATTTATTTATATCAGTTGATCAAAAAGTTTAATTATTAAATATAAATAACTCAGATGTAGCAAATCTGCACTCCTTATGTAGATATATATCTTTGCAGGGCTAGTAACTGGATTGGTTTAACAAGCAAGTGATACACTTAAATATGATTTAATAGTTGATGAAGATTGATACATACCCCAATATTGAATTGGTTGTTAACAAGTGTAGCATTTGTAGGAACGTAGTTTCTTTCTAATGGTTTCAATTGATTGTTCAAAACAATATCTGTGTATACAAGATCCACTGGACTCTGAATTTTCCCATTTGAACATGCTGCATAATCTGGACTCAAACTTCCCCATTTCTCTGGACCATTTTGACCAATATAACTAAAATTAACAGAACCTACCATACAATTAAAAAAAAATCAATAATATTTATGAATCAAATCAAATTAAGTTTTTATGAGAAATGCAAAACGAAATTAATCTTACTGTCTTCTTCTGCTAAAGTGCATAGAGCCAAAGCTGCAATAGAAAGAATTGAGATGTAAAAATGTAAACCCATTGTGAATAGCTATGCTTGGTTTGATCTAAGAGCCAATGTTTTATTCTCCCAACTTTATATCATATATAGAACATATATGTTGTGATTACTGATTGTGTTCAATGTATATATATATATATATATAATGTTATTAGAGCCATGTTATTTCAACATTCAAAATTGACACCGTATTTGATACTGTATTTGACATCATGTATTAACAGAAAACTATTGTCTTTATCTCTTTCTTACTTTTTATTATCATACATTTACACGAATTCTAAAAATACATTAATACACCGTAAAATTACAAAAGAAATACCTATTTAACACCTAATTTTAATTGTATAAATATCATTTCTCATATTATTGTTATGGACATTTCGGAGATATATATGCTACACTTTGCCACTTTGGATGGTGCTGAATTTATTGAGGCTACTTACAAGATCAGTGGAGAAACATTGATGTCTTTTTCTATTTAGGAACATTATATGCTGCCAAGACCTCAAAAACCATTACAGATTCTTTTCTTACTGATTGATTGAAGATTTTTTTTTTTAAGTTTAATTTTCGTTGATAATATTTATTTATATTTATATAAATAAATTATTAATATTTATAAATTAATAATTTTTAAATATAATCAATAATTATATTTTTTTATTAAATTTAAATTATTTAAGATGATTTCTTTTGGAGAATTGGAGAGTTAAAAACATGTCACAAAAGTTGAAAAGAACTTGTGGACACAGATAAGATATAATTGGCTTTTAAAATACTCTTTTTTATTCTCTTTGGTTTTTCTACACTCTTCGTCTACCTTTAATTATTTATACCATGTTCATGTAAGATGCCTACAAAAGTAAGTTCAAATAATATTGTTTAAATAAAAATTGTTTTGAGAGTTATTAAGAAGTTTAGTTGAGTATTATTATTTTTTGATTTCATATAAAACATAAATTAAATTTACTAAACTCGTTTCTTATATTTAATAAAAAATATTTTTCATCGTACATCTTAAATGTTTAAACAAATAATTTATTTAAATTATGAGCATAAAATAGTTAATTTTGATTGATATTTAATTGTTCTTTTTTCCTAAAATTTAATGGTTTTTTAATAGTCATCTGAATGAGTACAAACATCTAATCGATTTTGATAAGGAAATTATAAACTACTTTGTGAACAATATTGCACAAGAAATTACAAAGTACAATGCCAGCAATGAAATCGAAGGTTGAACATTATTATAGAAGATAGATATACTATGTGAAATTGTGAATTACAATTCTAATGATTTTCATAACTTTCTACACCATCGTCCCAACTACCATCGATAACGTTATGTTTTTCTTTTTTGTGTTAGTGTTAAAGTTAGATTAATAATTATTAAATCAATATATTAATATATTAATATAAGTGATATTAATAATTATTTTATAATATATTTGAAGCCACAACATCAAATTATATCCATTGATCTCTAGACAAATCATGTGTCTAGGAATGAAAGAATAAACTTAGTTTTATATGTAGTTGTTCTGGACTGGGTCCGACAGGCCCAAAAGCATTCCTAAGGCCCAGTCCAAAGGGACTTACTGAGGACCACGCCGAGCAAAGGGGCCACATCCGTGCCCGACATCATGATGTCCAGCTCAACATCCTGCTGTCCAGCTCCACGTGGTGATGTCCAGTTCCACCTCCTGCTGTCCAGCTCGACACCCTGCCGTCCAGCTCCACGACCTGGCGTCCAGCTCGACACCTTGCTGTCCAGCTCGACCTCCCCTCGAGCATCCCAACTAGGGCAGACTCAGTCCACCGTTCCCCCAACGATATCCCGGAAAGACCGCGTCTTCGTCCGCCCGCACTTCACGCAGAACATCCAGGCAGGGGACCACGTGCGGGTCCCCACTACCCACGTAGAACCTGGCAGTTCCTCCATTGGGCCAAATCCGCCCGGCCCAATGAAGGAACCTTGGCCCAGCGCTGGGGGCTATAAATACCCTCTGTTTCCAGAGGGTCAGGTATTCATCATTCTAACCTCAACTTATTATTATCTGCTCGTACTCCTACTTACTTCAGCATCGGAGTGCCTTGCAGGTACCCCCCACCTCATTCAAAAAAGCTTTCTGCTCGGAGCCAGCCGTGACGGTCCATTTCTGATCAGGTCAGATCAGTGGCACCGTCTGTGGGAAACAGCTTCCCCGTCTAACGAACAATTCTAAGGACCAAAGCTCAATTCAACTACCTGTCATGGCTGATCCAGCTCACGACGAGCAGCCCGTCCGTGTCGCCGACACTAATAACGGCCCCGCGGACAAGAATGGACACCTCGACAATCCCGGTGATCCCGGCCACAATGCCATCCCTGTGACAACCGCCCCTGGACCTTCCTCCCGCAGGGACGGGGCTACTGCGTCGTCCTCTACGACCCCTCCAGCACTCGAAGACGACCCGGTAGCTCTCGCCTATCGCAGAGCTGCCCGGTTCTATGAAGTCCCAATCCCCGCCGGGGCAGATGCCACGACCCAGGCACTGTTCGCGGCCATTAATCAGACAAATTACCTGATCTTCGCCCAAGGAGAACGATTAAGGGCACTCGAAGATGATCGCCGACCCCCGAGGAGACATCAGAGGCCACACTCTCCTCCTCCTCGGGTCACGGAAGCTCGACACCCTTCTCCTCCGCGGAGACATTATAGGGAGAAATCCAGGAGCCCCTCTCCCCGACCAAAGCAGAGGCGGCCCCAATATGAGAGACAACCCGTCATCCCTACCGAAGAACCCAGTCGCGACCCATCAAGGCACGACAAGAGGCACGCCGGAGACGGGCGGGTGACCTTCAACCACCGAGCATCACGCTCGAGGTAATCTCAGCACGATCATCGTGCCGGACATAACTACAGGACCCCTTCTCTTTCTCCGGAGAGGAGCGACGAGGACGACCCCCGCGGTCCCCTGTCGCAGGCCATCATGGATGCACCTATCCCCCCGGGCATGGAGAAGCCCCCGCATCTGAAGGAGTATGATGGAGTAGCGGACCCGGTCGACCACATTGACGGGTTCGAAGCCATGCTCCACTATCATAATGTCGGGGGGCCCATCAAATGCCGCCTTTTCCCCACAACTCTCAGGAAGGCGGCCATGGATTGGTATAAAGGGCTCGCCCCGGGCTCAATTACATCGTGGCGGAACCTGAAGAACCAGTTCATCAGTTCCTTCACAGCTTCTCGGCGCCACCCGAAGACCGAGGCGGCCCTCGAGGCCATCATCCAAAGACAGGATGAAACCTTGAGGGAATTCATCAACCGCTTCAACCGGGAAGCAATACAGGTCCCCTGCGCGGACCATATGAAAAGATATTTGCTGGAGAGGGGCCTCCTCCCCGGCACAGAATTCAGAAAAGCTGTGGGTATTGAGCCACCTCCAACTTTTGATGCTCTCCTCGACAAAGCCCGAGCATACATGGACTACGAGGAGAGAGAAACTGCCAACAGGGCCCGAGACTCCAGAGCTCGCGCTCCCAATCATAGCAGCAGCTCGCGACAAGACCCTCCTCCCCGACGTACCGGGGAGAAAAGGAAAGAAGACCGACCCCGGGAGGTCCGGGAACAAAGGGGCCCTTCGGGCCGTTTCACCGAGTACACTCCGCTCACGGCTTCCCGCGAGCGTATTTTGGCGGAGTGTGCTAGCACAGATTTCAGGGACGGTGGCGTCAAGCGTCCCCGACCTGCTCCTGCCAAGCCAGGGGCAGACAAAAATAAATACTGTCAATACCATAGGAGTCATGGTCATTTGACAGAGGACTGCGTCCACCTCAAGGACGCCATTGAAACCCTCATCAAGGGAGGGAGGCTCACACAGTACAGGCGAAACGACGCTCCCCGTCGTGACGCCCATGAAGCTAAGGAGCCCGAAGAAGATGCCCGACCATCTGACGAGTCGGTACCAATCCAGACCGCCTTCTCAGTAACCAGGCCCGAGGATTTCAAAATTCCCAAGCTCCTGCAGGAGCCCCTGACAACACACAGCAGGTGGGAGTACTTCCCCTCCGCCATGGGCATCAACGGGGGCGGGTTCAACGACCTCACCATCAATTCAGCCAAGAGGAAGTTGGACGAACTGGTCGACACAGCTCCTCCACAAACTGTGACGTTCGAAAAGGTGAAGGGCAGGTCAGAGCCCATCACCTTCTACCTAGAAGAACTCCCCGGCGGAGCCCCGAACGCAGTCATCCCCTTGCTGATAAGGGCAAAGATGGCCAATTTTGACGTGCATCGCATCCTGGTCGACGAAGGGAGTTCCGTCGACGTGATGTACATCCAGCTGTTCCAGACCTTGCAATTGGACGACTCACATCTCTCTCCGTATGTGGGTTCGGATCTTCAAGGCTTCAACGGCTCGACTTCCAAACCTTGGGGTTATGTCGAGCTCCTGGTGACGTTCGGGGAAGGAACAGCTACAAGACAGGTTAAGGTCCGCTTCCTCGTCATTGATTGCCCGTCCCTATACAATTGCATCTTGGGGAGGCCGACATTGGCGGAGCTGACAGCGGTGCCCTCAACTGTCCATCTAAAAATGAAGTTCTATACCAAAAGGGCAAGGGTAGCCACCATCCAGGGAGACCTCACCGCTGCCCGCAGGTGCTTCAACGCCGCTTCAAGGGGACGGGATACCGTCGACGTGGGGACCAGACCCACCAAGAGGACAAAGCAGGAGCCCGACAAAGCATCCCCCGAGGAAGAAGTCCAGAAGGCTCCACCAAAGGTCGACTCCATAGCCCTCGACGCTCGCTTCGACCAAGACGAGCCATCCAGCAGCGAGCAAATCCCACTCCGACCTATTCCGGACGGTGATTTTGAACTCGTTCCCCTCGGAGCAGACCCGACCAAGGGAGTGAAGATTGGCAAAGACCTCCCCGACTTGGCCAGGAAGCAAATCAAGGCATGTCTGCGCGAGAACGCTGATCTCTTCGCCTGGAGCGCTGCAGAGATGCCCGGACTCGACCCTGAGGTCGCATGTCATCACCTCTCCATTGATCCAGCCGCCAAGGCCGTAGTACAACGTAGGCGTAGGCAGTCTCCAGAAAAAACGGAGGCTGCTGAAAAAGCTGTAAAAGACCTCCTAGAGGCAAATTTTATTTCTGAAGCCCGGTACTCCACCTGGCTGTCAAATGTTGTACTTGTTAAAAAGAATAATGGAAAATGGAGAATGTGTGTTGACTATACCGACCTCAACCGGGCTTGCCCGAAGGATGCTTTTCCTCTACCTAACATAGACATGATGGTCGACAATTCGGCCGACTACAAGACTTTGTCGTTCATGGACGCCTACTCGGGATACAATCAAATCCCAATGGCTCTGGGCGACAAACGCTGCACGGCGTTCATGACCAGCTCAGGAAACTATTACTACAACGTAATGCCCTTCGGACTAAAGAACGCCGGTGCGACTTACCAACGTATGATGAACAAAGTGTTCAACAAACAGATTGGCGACATGCTCGAGGTATACATGGACGACATGATCGTCAAATCCCGAGCAGACACCGATCACGCAGCTCATCTCAAGACAGTCTTCGCCCAAGCAAGACAGTGCAAAATGAGGTTCAACCCCGAGAAGTGCACGTTCGGGGTTAAGGCAGGAAAATTCCTAGGATTCTATCTAACAGAACGAGGGATTGAAGCCAACCCCGACAAATGTCGGGCGTTCTCCGACCTCCCGACACCGACGTCGAAGAAGTCGATACAAATCATGAACGGCATGTTGACGTCACTATCCCGCTTCGTCGCGAAGTCCGCTCAGCACGCCCTCCCCTTCTTCAAGCTCCTTCGAAAGGAAGCAGCATTCGAATGGAACGAGGAATGCGAGCACGCACTTCGCCATCTGAAGCAGAGCCTATCTCAACCGCCCGTGCTGTCTCGACCAGACGACGGAGAACCACTGTACCTATACTTGGCCGTTTCGAACGAAGCCATCAGCGCAGCCTTTGTCCGCGAAACCCCTGACGGGCAGAAACCTGTCTATTTCACGAGCAAAGCCTTACAAGGCCCCGAAAGCAGATATCAACAGATAGAAAAGGTCGCTCTGGCCCTCGTCAACGCTGCGAGGAGGCTCAAACACTACTTTCTAGCCCACACCATCATCGTGCGAACCGATCAGCCGATGAGGCAACTCCTGGGTCGGCCAGATATGGCGGGCAGGATGCTGAAGTGGTCCCTGGAACTCTCCGAATTCGACATTCAGTACGAGAGCAGGAAGGCCCTGAAAGCACAAGCCTTGGCCGACTTCGTCGCGGAGATGACCACTCACGACCTTCCCCCAGGGAAGGAACACAAGTGGACCATCTTCGTCGACAGAGCCTCCAGCTCGTCCGGTAGCGGCGCAGGGATCCTCCTGGAAAATGAAGAAGGTGTAGTAATCGAGCACTCCTTGGTTCTCTCCTTCCCGACGTCAAATAACCAGGCAGAATACGAAGCCCTGCTCGCAGGACTGAGATTAGCCGAGGACCTAGGAGCCCGCGAAGTTCAAATTTACACCGACTCCCAGCTCGTCGCCTCCCAAGTACAGGGAAGCTACCAAGCCAAAAATGACAACCTCATTGAGTACTTGAACTTAGTCAAAAAACACATGGCAAAGTTCATACGTGCAGAAATTTCTCACGTTCCCCGCGAGCAAAACACGAGGGCGGACATATTGTCCAAACTCGCGAGCACACGAAAGAAGGGCGGGAATAAATCCGTCATCCAGGAATCTCTGGCGCGTCCGAGTATCGAATCACCCTCGACTACGGTCGAGATCCACGCCATCGGGGATGCCACGTCTTGGATGACCCCGGTTTATAATTTCCTAACAAAGGGAGAACTCCCGTCGAACCAGGCCGAAGCTGCCATAATCAAGCGACGAGCATGTTCCTATGTTGTTCTCGAGCAGAAACTGTACCAAAGAGGATTCTCCATTCCCCTCCTGAAATGCATCGACGAGTCCGCCATCCCCGACGTACTGCGGGAGATACACGAAGGGATCAACGCCCAGCACATGGGCGGTAAATCCTTGGCAAGGAAAGCCCTCCGAGCAGGATATTACTGGCCGACAATGCAACAGGACGCCAAGGAACACGTGAAAAAATGTGACAAGTGCCAGAAGCACGGGGATATGCACCTCGCCCCCCCGCACGAGCTGAACACATTGTCGTCCCCGTGGCCGTTCGCCTGGTGGGGCATGGACATCCTCGGACCCTTCGTACAAGGAACCTACCAGAACAAATTTCTAATCGTCGCCGTGGATTACTTCACGAAATGGATCGAGGCCGAGGCACTCGCAAAAATCACCTCACACAATATCCTCCGTTTCTACAAAAGAAACGTCCTCGCCAGGTTTGGAATTCCGCAGGCCCTGGTGACCGACAACGGTACCCAGTTCACCGACCACGGATTCCGAGACTTCGTCACCAAACTGGGGACCAAACAACATTTCACGTCGGTCGAGCACCCTCAGACCAACGGGCAAGCCGAAGCCGCTAACAGAGTCATTCTCCGAGGGCTCAAGCGTCGACTCGGCGAAGCCAAAAGAGGATGGGTCGAGGAGCTCCACAGCGTCCTGTGGGCATACCGCACGACACCCCACTCAACGACGGGTGAAACACCATTCCGACTGACCTACGGCACCGAAGCTGTCATCCCGGTCGAAATCATGGAACCATCCCGACGAGCGGAGGAACCCCTCGACGAAGAAATGAATGACGAAGCACTAAGGGATGAACTCGACCTTGTCGAGGAAATCCGATCGGGTGCTGCCCTGCGCGAAGCCACCCTTAAACAACGAGTGGCTCTGCGCCACAACGACAAGGTCATCAAGCGCGAGTTCGAAATAGGCAGCCTGATACTACGCAGGAACCAGAAAGATTCCCGCGAAGGGAAGTTGGCCGCGAACTGGGAAGGACCTTACCGTGTCCACGGCACCACGGGTACCGGGGCGTACTACCTCGAGCAGTTAGACGGAGAGCCATTACCACGACCCTGGAATGCTGCTAAGCTAAAGCAGTACTACAGTTAGAAACTATCAACACCTGGGACCCTCGACCAGAAGCACCCGCGCTCAGTCAACGAGGAAAAACGTCCAATTTCGTATAAGGCTAAGGTACAAGCCCGACATACGACCAAAATGGCACAGCATCGCGCGGTAAACGATGACGATCGATAGTGCCCGACGTGGACATCTATATCAAGCCCCGCCGTCGTCGTACCCATAAGGCAGAACACCCAGCTCGCGATGGGAAGTTCGCGCCAAGGGAGAATCGTCCCTAACGGGCTCCACGCCCGACTGAGCAACTTCGCTCCGAAATGCCCGACATTCCATCAAGAATAACGGGCCATCTACAAGGGTCAAAAGAAAATCTCTCCCCTCGAGCACAACACTTAGGTGACTCTAGCCAAACGAAATAGGGCCGGGAACGCATACAAACGGAGGCGGGCAGACTCGCTCGCCAAATCAAAGCCACTTACGGGCACTCCTCGGGCCCGTGACTTAGGCTAAAAATTCATGCAAATATATGATTTCAAACAGGGGCAAAAAATCCAAAATGTAAAACAGCAGATATAAATGCCCGAAGGCGACAAAACAATAATAAACCGACCAAGAAGGCCGACGATGTTCATAACATACAATAAACGGGCACGCAGGCCCAAAGCATACAAATATCAAGGGCACGCGGGCCCGCTATCCTATTCAGACCTCCACGGAATCATCATTGTCGGCGTTCGGAGAGTCGGGCGGAGGAACGATCACGCCGTCCACGATCTGGTGTGTGTGACCAATACCCTCAGTGACCAGGCCAGGGTTCAGCAAGGAGAGTTGACCGACCGCAGAGTTGAACCCGTCCTCTAGGGCACCGACGCAGTCTACCTCGAGGAGCCGGATGTGGGCGATCAGCTCCACCCGACTCTTCAAAGCTACGAGGTCCTCGGGCTCGTCCTCGGCAGGTTGCAGGGCAGCATTCATTTCCTCGACCTGTTTGGCCAAGCGTTCGACTCAGCCCCCAGGCGATCCCTGTCTGCCCGAAGAAGCTCCCCTTCCTCGGTCAACTTCCCCGACTTCTCCTTCTCCAGGGTAAACATCTCCCTCTCAGCATCGAGCATCGCAGTCTGCTCTCGGAACATCCCCTCGGAGCGTTCCAGAGCGACCTTCAACTTCCGTGAGCTCGCGGTCAGGGCCATCTTCTCCTGCTCGAGTTCTTCAACACGGGCAGAATCCCCTCCATCCTCGGATAGCACCAAAGCCATTTCGGCCATTTTTACCAGCCCATCCACGCTGGCGGCCAGATACGCCTTCCGTTCCTCTTTACTCATCTTTTTTATGGCCGCAGCTTCATGATCAACCACTGTCGGAGGGAATCGCTCGAAAAAGCCCGCCTCTTCGAAGCAAGGGGGAAGGCGAAAGATTTAACAGCACCGGCGTCCTCGCCGACAGTCGGACCACCTTCCACACGGGTCCTCTTCCTCTGCGTCAAAACGGCACTGGGGTCGATCTCCTCGACTTCTGGATCCGACGCGAGCCCCGAGCTCGATGGCGAGACCACCCTCGCCGGCTGAGGAGCATTTGGACTGTGTGGTGGGCCCATTCTCGTCGCCTGTGGGGCCTTCACGACCCTCCTGCCTCGCCTCTGGTCGCAGGATAATTTCAAGAGCCTTTCATGTCGACTAGCCATCGTACCTGCACAAAATAAAGGAGAAGTCAGTATCGAGCAAACTTCATAAGTAAATGACGAATAAAGAATTTCAAGCAACAAACAACCTAACAGGCGGGTAGCCTGCCTGTATGTCGGGCACTCCACCAGCGCCTTAGTGTCAATCGGACGGGACTCGAACGTCGGGTAACCATCTTTGTCCAGGATATTATCCCCTTCCCGTGTAACCCATCGGGCGGGATGGAAACTATCGACAAACCGGCAAAGAGCGCCGTACGCCTGCTCGTCTTCCGAGCACATGTCCCCGGCGGCGGTATGGTAATAACCGGTCCCATGCTTGTAATGCCGGGACATCCAGTACACCGGGATTTTAGCCCTACGACCCAACACAGGGTTCCCATCGTCGCCCATCATCGCCTCCCCATCGTCGTCGCTCACCGACCCCTCCTCCTCGAAAAGGGAATTTAAAGCAGCGTCGGTAACTGGCCGTACCACGTACCACTTGTCTTTAAACCCCCTCACGGAGTCCATATACATCTTAAAGAGTCTCCTCGACTGCTTCAGGGAGACCCAGCTATGTTTCCCTCCTCGGGACTGACGCTGCAGGTGAAATATCCGGAAGAAAAGCGGGATGGTCGCCCCGATCCTCAGGTAGCGACACGTCAACTCAAACGCCCGGATGAAGGCGAGAGAGTTTGGGTGTAGCTGGGACGGGGCCAGCTCCAAGTGCATAAAGACCCCGGCCTGGAAATCAGTGAATGGCAGCCGCAACCCTAGGTCTTTGAACGCGATCTCATACATCGCGAGGCTGTAATTCGGATAAACCGAGCAAATCCTTGCACGGGTTGACGGAATCATGACCACGAAGTTCTTCTGGAAGCCGGGCTGGTCTTGACCCTCTTCAATGACATCGAATGGATGTCGGTCATCCCGGCTGTATACCGACGCTATCCCCCGCGGCTCGACGCCCACCCATTCCAGCAAAGGGTCGGTCACGGTATCAATCAGGGTGACCGACTCGTCGGCACTCTGTTCTTCACGGTCGCGGCGTCCGGAGGAGCTCGGCTCGTCCGCCATGGTTACCTGCAGAGCACGGGAAACCAGTCAGTTGAGCACGAAGTCCTACGCTCGACAAAATCATGTCGTCCCATACACGACTACATAAGTCCGTTTCCACGAATGGTTGCCTCCCCGACGTCCTGAACCCGGTACTCTTCCTCAAACCAACTGCGCGGCCACTCTCCAAGCATGTCGGCCCGAGGTATGAACATGGAGAGCCGCACCATGAAGCCCACGGCCAAGACCATGAACATACCGGGCGCGATCATGAATCAGGCGCCCTAGATCATGAAGACCCCGGGCAGCTCTGAAGTTTATCACCTAAAACTATGAATGTGCCGACCACAAACATGCATTTGCCGGTCCTAGACATGAATGTGTCGGGCTAAGCATGGTTTTACCGGGCTAATCCCACGCGCACGGTCCTAAAACATCTACAAACACCAGAAATCATGCATTCTAAACAGAAAAATGAAGAAGATAGATCACTTACTTGGATCAAAGAGTGGGATTTGGCCACGAAATGGAAGAATCTGTAACGGAAAGTCGCGACTGGAGAAAGTCTGGAAGAGCAGCAGCAGAGAGAGCACAGAGAGCAGAAAACGTATTATGGGACCCAAGGTTCCTATTTATAGTGATGACGTGGAATACCAAACGTCACCTCGGGCAACCACAGACTCCATCTCCTCGACGCGCTGCTCCCAACGCAATGATGACCCTACCCCCATAGGGTGGCGGCACAGTTCCCGAAAGATATCTCGTGTGCTCGACCGACGCGCCCGGTAAGGATCCTCCGCGCATCCACCACCGAGGAAGTCTCCGAGCACGACACGAGGAGGCCCCTCGAGGGCCCACACCTCTATCCCGGGGCACGAGACCTCAACGAGGGAATAACTTGGATTCAAGTCATGGCTCCTCGCAAAGGAACCACGACTTGGGGGGCTCCTGTTCTGGACTGGGCCCGACAGGCTCAAAAGCATTCCTAAGGCCCAGTCCAAAGGGACTTACTGAGGACCACGCCGAGCAAAGGGGCCACATCCGTGCCCGACATCATGATGTCCAGCTCGACATCCTGCTGTCCAGCTCCACGTGGTGATGTCCAGTTCCACCTCCTGCTGTCCAGCTCGACACCCTGCCGTCCAGCTCCACGACCTGGCGTCCAGCTCGACACCTTGCTGTCCAGCTCGACCTCCCCTCGAGCATCCCAACTAGGGCAGACTCAGTCCACCGTTCCCCCAACGATATCCCGGAAAGACCGCGTCTTCGTCCGCCCGCACTTCACGCAGAACATCCAGGCAGGGGACCACGTGCGGGTCCCCACTACCCACGTAGAACCTGGCAGTTCCTCCATTGGGCCAAATCCTCCCGGCCCAATGAAGGAACCTTGGCCCAGCGCTGGGGGCTATAAATACCCTCTGTTTCCAGAGGGTCAGGTATTCATCATTCTAACCTCAACTTATTATTATCTGCTCGTACTCCTACTTACTTCAGCATCGGAGTGCCTTGCAGGTACCCCCCCCCCCCCACCTCATTCAAAAAAGCTTTCTGCTCGGAGCCAGCCGTGACGGTCCATTTCTGATCAGGTCAGATCAGTAGTGTTGCACTTGATAATTGCAACTGAGTGCATCACGGACATCGAAAACACGCAATCACACTGACACGTCGACATAGATAATAATTTAAAAAAATAAAATTAATTAAACATAATCAAAAGCTTCCGTGTCGGTTTTGAATACCAACATAGACACATATTTTTTAAAGGTGTTAATATTACATAGATTGCGAGTTGTGTGCAAATTTGCTCATTTTTTGTTATACGAATTTAGTTTCAATTCCCGTCTATTATGATCTAAGCATGTAATGTAATGTTTGAATATATCGTTAAATAGAGGATACCATCAACTTCTCCATGATGAGATATAATATATTGATTAGTTCTAATTCAGTTATGCGATAACTTTTGCATACTCATTATGGTATTATTCATTTTTAATCTAAATCTTCGCATCCACCTTTTACATGCCGCCTCTGATGGCTCCGCCCCCATCGGTCATCGATTCTCTTCTAGATCTGATGAGTCCTTATTTTGTTCATTCAAGTGATGGTATCTCTCTATATCTTTCACTCCAATTCTCACTGGCTCGAACTACCTCTCATAGACGAGATTAATGCATTGTGCTCTAGGCGCCAAAATGAAATTTGAATTTCTCTATGGCACCACTCAGATGTCAATTGGGGATACCCAAAATTCTGGATTATAAACTCAGTTAACACCTTTATTACTCAATCAATCGTGTTCATGGAAAATGTTGTATATGTATGGCTCGATTTAAAGGAACGGTTCTCCCTCTAGGCGACCTGGTTCGCGTTTTTAAGCTCCAACAGGGGATACATACTCTTAAACAAGATTCACAATAGTAGTTGAACTCTACTCTAAACTCAAACTTCTATGGGAGGAATTTGAAATTTATATGTCTATCCCCATCTGCACTTGTCGAGTTAAATGGTCTTGCCAAGTTATGTTCATTGCTCGACCCAATCACCAATTGATGCACTCTATGTGTTTTCTAATTGGTCTAATGACAATCTTGGGCTGTTAAATCCCACATTTTCCTAATTGAGCCTTTTACTATTGAAATTAACTCTAATCTTAGATATAATTTGAATCAATCTTTATGAACAATAATCAATCTTTCTCATTGATCACTGTTGCACCCCAAAATTTGCCCTCCCATATTCTTCAAGAAATTGCCAAGCCAAGTCACAAAATTCCCCCCAAGGGTTGTGCAGTGCAACTGTCTCCTGTATAGTCAAAACTAGGGTTTGTGGTCTGATCAAGAAAAGGAAGTTTTCAAAGGCCCAATCAAGTCTCACATGCCCACAAATATGGTCAAGCATCCTCATATCAAGTTTCAAGGCATTCAGCTCAAAATTGCACAGTCAAAACCCTAAATTGCACTACAGTCAACTGTAGGGGCAAAATGGTCATTTGACAGTCAAAAGTTCAAATTCTTGGTCAACATATCATTTTGAAGCCACAAACATCATTTGATCAATGCTTGATCATGATTCTCAAAATTTGGCTCAGAAAATCATCAAGATGCAAAAGTTACTATATTTGGACAGCTGAAAAAGTCAACTGAAATTGACCAGGGCATAACTTTCACATGGATTATCAGAAAAATTCCACCCAAAGCTCATTCTGAAGAGAAAGACATTTCCTACAACTCATCTTCACACTTCAAGTCCAAGAAATGCTCTCATAAAAAGTTATCAATTTCAACATTATAGGTCATTTTCAAAAGTCAACAAAAAGGGACTTTAAGTCAAAGGCCATAACTTGAGATTGGTAAATCAAAATGACATGGGACCAAAGGCATTGGTTAGAGGACTCAAAAAACTTTCCAAAATGTCCAAGAAAATGTGAAAAGCTTAATAATTGAGCAAGTTATGCCTTGTGGAAGTTGGGAAATTTTTGGGAATTTTGAAAAGTCAACAATGCTTCAAATGACCTAAAATTGCTAATGGGCCCTATTTTCTTCCATGATTCATCATTCCAAGCATATGCACGACCACTTGGCCCAAAGGGAAGTATTTTCTCATTTTTTAATTATTTATTTGAATTTATATTAATATTAATTCATTTAAATCATTTAAATATGTAGAAAATATGAACTTGACCTAAAAAAAATCTTTTTATGCACATTCTAGACTCAAGATCTCGTGCACATCCCAATATGGCAAGATTTGGTTGATTTGAGCATGATTGAACAAAAATGCACTTGAAAAAGATATGAAAAAGATATAAGGAAATCAAATATTGAAAACAATGAATGGAAGAGATTTGATCCAATTTTCTTAACCTAATGCCTTCTATACATATTCAGGAATACAACCCTAAGCCTGAGAGACTCCAAGCTGCGCTGAAAGCTCCATTACAAACTTGGAAAATTGTATATAAAACTCAAATATGAAATCAGTGCTAGAGATTGATTCGAGACACCAAACCTATTTCAATAGCTTCCTTAAGCATTCCTGAAGGGATTCCAATCAATATCAACCACAAAAGCTCCAAGAATTGGTAGATAGAACTCGAACTGTGTCACAAAACTTTTGAAATCGTATATCATAATTCATACATCTTTTTGCATTTTTATTCATGAATTCTTGTTCAGTATGAAGTTTCCAAGCTAACCATCGTGTTTAATTGTATTTTTGTTGACCATACACGATGATGCCATGAATGGAATTTAGGGTTTTCAGGTTGTGAATTTAGGGCTTTGGAAACAAGGAAAAATTAAGCCTCAAGATTATGACCACTAGACTCAGCACATGGAAACGATCACAAACCAGCTATTGCGCCTAATTTATGATCACCATAGCGCTAATCGCTATTTTCTTGAAGCTTACCTAATGCAACGCGTTAAAACCGTTGCCATATGCTTCTGTATACAGGGATGACGAAGACGAAGATATCGTGGCAAAGCGTGATTCGTCTATTTGAAAATTGGCGCGCGTTGCCCACTAACACTTTGTTTTCTTTTTTATTATTTGTTTGTTATAA
Organism: Vicia faba; assembly: GCA_948472305.1. Lineage (NCBI taxonomy): Eukaryota > Viridiplantae > Streptophyta > Magnoliopsida > Fabales > Fabaceae > Vicia > Vicia faba. Next base: position 236,814,405 of record OX451738.1, on the reverse strand, counting down.
TATATTAACACGCGCGATTCAGCTCAATTGGCAAGCGAAGGGAATGTTCACGTCCAAGACCTGGGTTCGAATCCCAGGTCTGTATATTGTTCATATTATTTTTCAATTCATCTTCCTGTGCAGGCATAACCTTAAGGCGCATCATGTTGCCTCAAAGATCAACCAGCCACGCGTCTAGTTGCTTCTGATCAAAGGCTGAGATTGAGGGTCCACTATAAGCCCAGGTCAACGCGCTGGCACACAAATTGGAAAAGTCAAATGGATTTCAACGTTAATGGGCCAGCATTCCAGGCCTGTACCTCCAATTTGGGGCTACCCCCCTGGTTTGCCTTCACTAATCTTTTTATTTATTTTTTATTCTTGTTTTAATAATTACTTTTATTCAATTGTGTTTATTTAATTAATTAGTTTTTTAACAAAAATACACAAAAACATCATAAAAAATTCAGAAAAGACAAAAATTTAATAATTATTTTATTTTAATTATTTTTTTTCTAAATAAATTAGCATGTAAATATTTAGTTTTAATTAGGTTGCAATTTTAATTCCTTTTAATAACCAAAAATCCAAAAATATAGAATTTAGGTTTAATTGTTAATTTCATTCCTTTTAATTTTTCCTTTTGATCATAATATCATTATTTATTGATTTTCATAATTAATTGTATATAACAAACTTAGGTTTAATTTAGGTTAAAACTTAATATTTTCACAATAAACTTAAAAAACAGTAGAATTAGGGTTTGACGCTTCATTTTAATTTTAATTAATTATTTTTCTATTAAAACTTAAAAAACACAAAATATCAAAAACACTTAATATTAATTTTAATTCTCATTAACTTTAAATATTTCGCAAAAGGGTCCAACGCCCATGTTTTTAATTCCTTTATTTCGCGTATTTATTTTATGTCGTTTATTATAATTATGTACATGTCCCAAAGCCTTGTAACAATTTAACTTCTCGCACTTTTATTTCTTTTTTTTTTCTTTATTTTTCTGTCAAATCGGGTCCGGTTTAATTTTGGCGATGTGGACCCGCGCCTTTGTAATAGCCTTAGATTTATTTTCCCGCAAACTTTATAATTGTTAAAAAAGCATGCAAGAATGAATGTCTTAATTAAAATCAAGCGTAGAACACAAATAAATGTGACAAGACAAATATCTGAAAACGACACACGATTCGCACACACCACCCCTAGGGTACGCCTCACTGTTGCCTTTCGTAAAGTGATCGTCGAGTAGAGGACGTCTTAGTAAGTCCTCATGATCCGGGAACCTGGCATGAGGGTAGCTTCTAAGGTGTCTTCCCATTGCTCTGGTGATCACCATGTCCCGAACCTCGAATTGACCCGAACACCTCCAACGGTGGTGCTACCTACCTCTCAATGGTGGGATGGCACTACTTTAAAGGACATTTACACAGACGAATTCCTTAGGGTAGGTAGACGACTCGTAGATACTTGCTCTAAATTTCAAAACAAATTCAAAAATACTTTTCACACCGACACTTTTTCAAAAGCTTTCAAAACAATTTTTCAAACACTCTGACACAAGAGTCGATCTGAAACTTTCAAAGAAACTTTTTAAAACCCACATTGAAAAGCAAACAAACATTTTTGAAAACACAATGAGCAAGTACCTAAGAGCCCATGGATAACCATGGATAGAAAGGGTGCTAACACCTTCCCTTTCTATAATCTACCTCCCGAACCGAGAGCATTCTCTTTAAGGAATTTTTCTGTGCTTTTGTCCTTTCCATTTGGAGAAAATAAAAGACGGTGGCGACTCTTGCTTCCGCGACATTTCGCGAACCAGCGTTAAACAGTCAGTTCCAGATCCACCGATCACAGAACTGGCGACTCTGCTGGGGATAAACTTAAAGTGGGGTGTACCTTAGGGCTAGCTTATAACTATGTTTTCAATTGTTTTCCTTGTGTGCTTTAAATTGTGGGTTGCTTGGGAGTTCTATAGATCCTAACCCGGATCTGGGGGATACCTTTCTTAGAAAGTAGCAACAAGGCTGTGAGGGAACTGTGCGGGGTATACCGACATGGTTGAAACAGTCTGCTACGTTGATGTGGCACTTTGGTGTGTACCGGTAACCCTTGAGTTCAGTCAAGGAGAGTACGGGGCCTCCGCGTGGTGTCGTGAAGCATCAACAGACCTTAGGAACCTTAATTGAACTATCTTGGCCTCTTTAGGGTAGTGAGATAACTGACTTTGGTGCAGTCCGAGGTTGGTTGATACTCGATACTACACTCAATTGAGGGTTGCTTTCCTGGAATATTTCGGTCGCCAGTTCAGTGGCTAAATCGAAACGATGAACAATGAAAGCAATCCCGTGATATTGGGAACCTTAGAACCCGGTTACTTTGATTAGGACAGGTTGAACCCACCAACTTCAAGAGGGTACTACCCAGACCCCATGCTGGCTTAAACCCTAAGGGCTCTTTTGTGTGACTTGTGTGCCTTCGTACTTGACTATCTGCGTGCTTGTTACCTGACACTTGTCTCTTGCAGGTCTTGTTTATAGTCCTTAATTAGGACTCATAACAGGGTACTAAATTTCTTGCAGGGTTGTTTATAGTCCTTAATTAGGACTCATAACAGGGTACTAAATTTCTTGCAGGGTTGTTTATAGTCCTTAATTGGGACTCATAACAGGGTACTAAGTTTCTTGCAGGTTTTGGTTTGTAGTCCTTAATTGGGACTCGCAACAGGGCTACTCACATTACCCCATGCATATCATGACATCATACCATTGCATACATCCTAACCCATTTCAAGGATCTCAAGGGCTTGTGATGCAGGACAGGATGAATCAACATCTAGCCAGGGGCAAAGAGGATTTATTTTCCTCTAGCCAAGGTTGTCAGGGGCCATGACCCACTGGATATGGTGAGCCTTTGACCCTTGAAGAAGGGCTCTCTACAGCAGGAAGTTCCTTCAATCAAGTTGCCAGTTTCCAACTCTAACAAGTTTCTCTGTTTACCCTGCGAGGTCCTTGAAAACATTACATGCATGTCATACATCTCATTGCATTGCAGGTATCCCTTTGACAGGTTGCTTACCCTTCTCCGCTGTTTATTTCAGCCGATCGTCATGAATCCCGAATCATCAGCCGAGCAGACTATCAAGGACCTCCAGGCTCAGAATGCCCAGTTCCAGGAGCTGATCATGAATTTGACTCAGGGGCAACAAGATCTGAAGGCTCTGCTCTTGAAGAAGGACAAAAAGAAGAAGAGGATTGTTGTGTTCAACCCTAGACGCAGATCTGGGAATACACCGCAAATTGAAACTGAGAGGACAACCCCATCTATGGGAAAAAGCAGTCATCAAGAGGAAAGGGTGCCCAGTCCAGAGGTCTCTGACAATGAAACAGATTTCGACGACGAACAGTACCCTCCGGCTGAGGACAAGTACAAACAGTTGGAGGATAGGCTGAATGCTATGGAGATCCAACAGGTACCTGGGCTGGATCTTGGAGATTTGGGTTTGTCAACTGGTGTGGTTATTCCTCGGAAGTTCAAAGCACCATCCTTCTCTAAGTATGACGGGGCGTCTTGTCCCAAGCTGCATCTAAGGTCCTATGTTCGGAAAATTCAGCCATATACGGTGGACAAGAATTTATGGATCCACTTCTTCCAGGAGAGTCTTTCAGGGACTCATCTCGAATGGTTCTATCAGCTGGATGGGACCAAAGTTCGTAACTGGGAGGAGTTGGCTACTGCTTTCTATAAGCAGTATCAATATAATGCCGACCTTGCCCCTACGCGTACCCAACTCCAGGGTATGTCGTTAGGATCAAGTGAAGGTTTTAAAGAATATGCGCAGAAATGGAGGGATCTTGCTGGAAGGGTACAACCACCTCTGATTGACCGGGAGCTTGTGGACATGTTCTTGGGGACCCTGTCTGGTCCATTCTACAACCACCTAATTGGGAATTCTGCTGCTGGGTTTACAGATCTTGTCTTGACTGGGGAGAGAATCGAAGCTGGTATCAAGTCAGGGAAGATTCAAGAAACCGCACCTGCTGATACTCAGAAAAAGCCCCACAGTGGAAAGAAAGAGTCCAATGCTATACATGGTAAAAAGGGTCGTCATGATGTAGGGGCAATCCAGATTCCTGATCCCACGCTCGTTCAACCAAGAAAGAGCAATAGGCGTAGGATAAAGCATCAATATAGGAAGTATACTGACATCAACATGTCTTTGTCTCAGGCATTACAGCAATTGCTAAAGGCGAAAATGATCACACTAAAGGATCCTCCTCAAAATCCTGACACTTCCTCTCCCAAGTACAATCCGGGTGTGAGATGTGCCTACCATTCTGACAGTCCTGGACATGACACCGACGACTGTTGGACCTTGAAGAACAGGATCCAGGATTTGATTGACGCCAAGGAGGTCGAGTTTGAACACTGATCCTACACCAAATCATCGAGAATGTCTTTTGTTCATTTAAATGTTCAAGTTGTATTTTTCTTTGATTGATCAAACATTTATTCATGTTAAACATTGTTATCACATTAATGCATCGCTTATGTCTATTTTGAATCAATATAGTCGTATTCACTAAACGCAAATTATTTTCATATTTTTTCTGATGTCAACTCTCTTTAATTCTAAGCCTCTTGAGGGAGGATGACGAAGACGATACTGCTATCTTTTACAGTATGCTTTTGAACAGACCCCGCTGATGAGGTACAGGCATTGTTTCAAATCCTAAACACTGGAGTTATAAGGAAGATAATCCCTCGTCAACCCATCTGAGCCAAAGAAGTAGGAGTTTAATTTTCGAAAATTGAAACCCTTTTATCATAACCTGGGGCAGGGTAGTCCCTCAGTTGATCCAAGTGCATGACGAATGGCACCGAAGAGATCTTTACAAAACGAACAAAGACAGTGATGGTTCAGAACAATCAAAAGGACAGGCAGTCATCATCAAAATTCACAAATGAAAAGCCCAAAAAAGTCTATTCCTACAAAGGGGACTTATGAAACTGGGGCATCCCGCTGACTGTAATTCCAAAAAAAGAAACAGTTCAGGCAAAAAAATAGGGATAATCAAATAAAAAAGGAAAGAGGTCCTACAAACCCTCAACAAAAAAGGAGATGACTACCTAATCAAAATAAACTGTCAATATCCGAACCATCATTGGAAAATCAGAGCAAAGACTCAAACAAGGTCTAACGCACGATCAACTGAGTTTAGGTTTGGAGAACATCACGAAGAGCGGGTGGGTACAAATAAAATTTGAGCCTTTATCCTTTGTTTCTTAAACCGTGAACCAAGCCACGTTATAACCCTCAAAAGTCCTAGCTGAAGCATGGGTTAGTTCGAAAGCATACTGTTACAAAAGGTATCCTGACTCCTGAAGGCCTACGGTAAATACGAAGTTGACATCACGTTTTACAAACATTCATTTGTTTTTATGAAAGAATGCATTTTCAAAATTTTCGAAACAGACATAAGCTTTGCATTTTTAACATAACTTTGTTTGCATATGACTTTTTGTTTGAACAGCATAGAAATTCGCACAATGAAAGTCTAATGAACAGGAGTATCTCCAATCAAGGGGCATGGCATGACTATTGTGCATCATCTGGGGCAGTTAAGTCAATATCCAGAGAATCTCTCAAAAGGCCAAAAGCCTGGGGCAAATCTCTGCTTGAGTCACTTGGGGCATTCCAGCATCAAATCTGATCTGATCAAATATCTTCTGGTAATATGGCAACACTTCTAACAGGGGCAACTCCTGACTTCCTGAGAACGGACATAGTCGAAAAAATACTACGCAAAATCAAAGACCCGCTAGGTTGACATACCTAGGCAAAAATTAGGGCTTCCCGTCGAACCAAAAGGGTTCGGTCAAAATGAAGGGATGAAAATGAAAAAATCTGTACACCCGGCAAGTCGAAAACCTGAAAAGGCGGCTTGGGCAAAAATGGGTATCCCGGCGGACTGAAAACCCGAAAGGGCGGTCCAGGCAAAAGTTAGGGATCAAAGCGTACGACTATGTCCTGTCATCTTGTCACTTGCCTACCAGAAGAAGGTTTGTCCATCAACGATTATCAGCACCCCACAAATGCATCCCCCATAGAAACAGGGGCAATAAAGAGTGGTCTAAGCAGTCTGATTGTTCTATCCTCCAAGGTATCAGGGTAGGTTCCATTGAAGAACTTAACCAATACAGTTCAATACTTCCCCAGAAGAGTCCAACCCCGTTTCCCCAGGAAAGTTGGAATTCATATCCCCAGGCAGTAAGCTTATCCCCAGTAGATTCTGGAAGCTTATCCTCGCAGAGCACGAACGCGTCGCCCGGCTTTATTGAAAGAGTTATTTCCTTAACAGGATATAACTGGGTTATCCTCAGCCAAAAGCCGCGGAAAGAGCGTCGTCGACAAAGTCTTCCTATCCCCAGCGAAGTCTATCAACACTTCCAACAACAAGGGTGTCCTCAGCAAACTACTGTCAACATTCAGCAAAGCATCCCCCTTCCCACAGAGTATTGCTTCTCAGCATGGTCGCTAGAATATCTTTTCTCCCCGCAGAATCTTCCATTTGCCAAGTTTATCCCGCAACGGAGTCCTCTTCTCCTACCGGTATTCTTGCAGTTATCATCCCCAGCGGAAGCAAAATCTATTCTTCAGCATCAGCCCAGGATATGACTTCCCGGCACCCGTCAAGGATTTACTTTCCTAGACGAAAAACACATTCATAAAACGTCACATACATCATTATAGCATGCATAGACGCATCATATCACCCCAATCTCATTTATCTTTGAGAACATCTTAAAATCATGCAATTCATGCATTATGACATTGCATACAACTAATTCGTTACTTTTTCAGGAAAGAACGATCAACAGATAAAAGTCTTTCCCCGTTGAGGTAGTAATCGTCCCAGATTCCTTCATCACCCGTTGAGGTAGTAATCATCCCAGATTCCTTCACCAACCGTTGAGGTAGTAATCGTCCCAGATTCCTTCATCATCCTGCTGAGGTAGTAATCGTTCCAGATTCCTTCATCATATATTTGGAGTAGCAATCGTCCCAGATTCCTTCATCATCCTGCTGAGGTAGTAATCATCCCAGATTCCTTCATCATTCTGCTGAGGTAGTAATCGTCCCAGATTCCTTCATCATAGATTTGGAGTAGCAATCGTCCCAGATTCCTTCATCACATCCTTATCAAAAAACCTCCTATGGTTCCCTCTCCGACGGTGTGTGAGGTAGTAATCCCTTTTTCAGATGTTTCCCTCTCCGACGATGAGTGTGAGGTGATAGTCTCCTATGGTTCCCTCTCCGACGGTGTGTGAGGTAGTAATCCCTTTTTCAGATGTTTCCCTCTCCGACGGTGTGTGAGGTAGTAATCCCTTTTTCAGATGTTTCCCTCTCCGACGATGAGTGTGAGGTGATAGTCTCCTATGGTTCCCTCTCCGACGGTGTGTGAGGTAGTAAGTCCTTTTCAGATGATCCCCTCTCCGACGATGAGTGTGAGGTAATAGTCTCTTATATTTCTCTCTCCGACGGTGTGTGAGGTGACAATTCCTTTTCCTATGATTCCCCTCTCCGACGGAGAGTGAGGTGATTCCCTTTCAAATTATAATAGCCTATGGTTCTCGTTCCGACATTGCAAAGATGGTAATTCTCACCAAGATTTTCTCAACGAGCGTTGTTGAAGTTAAAATCACCCAAGGTTCTCTTACCATTCATGCTAAGGCAGTAACCATACCTGGTCCATTCATCATCTTTTGAAGCTCCAGATCCAGCTCCTGTAACCAGTCAGGACACATCTATACCAAGCATCTGAAAACCAGCTCCTGCAACGTGTCAGGTACTCATTTGTTCTTTTGCAGGTATGCAGGTTCTCGCTAAGGAATCTCCTACGCAATCAACATCCAGATGGCATCTATAAGCCCATCATCCTATCCAGCAACCTCCCAATGGCATCTATAAGCCCATTCTCCCATCATCACTGCTACTATGTGAGCGCAAATTTCTGGGCACTCTAGTGTTCAATCATCTTCTACCCTCGGATTACGAAAGGCACGCCAGCCAATCTGCATCCTCAGGTCTAAGAAGATTGAACAGGGGCAACTGTTGCACCCCAAAATTTTCCCTCCCATATTCTTCAAGAAATTGCCAAGCCAAGTCACAAAATTCCCCCCAAGGGTTGTGCAGTGCAACTGTCTCCTGTATAGTCAAAACTAGGGTTTGTGGTCTGATCAAGAAAAGGAAGTTTTCAAAGGCCCAATCAAGTCTCACATGCCCACAAATATGGTCAAGCATCCTCATATCAAGTTTCAAGGCATTCAGCTCAAAATTGCACAGTCAAAACCCTAAATTGCACTACAGTCAACTGTAGGGGCAAAATGGTCATTTGACAGTCAAAAGTTCAAATTCTTGGTCAACATATCATTTTGAAGCCACAAACATCATTTGATCAATGCTTTATCATGATTCTCAAAATTTGGCTCAGAAAATCATCAAGATGCAAAAGTTACTATATTTGGACAGCTGAAAAAGTCAACTGAAATTGACCAGGGCATAACTTTCACATGGATTATCAGAAAAATTCCACCCAAAGCTCATTCTGAAGAGAAAGACATTTCCTACAACTCATCTTCATACTTAAAGTCCAAGAAATGCTCTCATAAAAAGTTATCAATTTCAACATTATAGGTCATTTTCAAAAGTCAACAAAAAGGGACTTTAAGTCAAAGGCCATAACTTGAGATTGGTAAATCAAAATGACATGGGACCAAAGGCATTGGTTAGAGGACTCAAAAACCTTTCCAAAATGTCCAAGAACATGTGAAAAGCTTAAAAATTGAGCAAGTTATGCCTTGTGGAAGTTGGGAAATTTTTGGGAATTTTGAAAAGTCAACAATGCTTCAAATGACCTAAAATTGCTAATGGGCCCTATTTTCTTCCATGATTCATCATTCCAAGCATATGCACGACCACTTGGCCCAAAGGGAAGTATTTTCTCATTTTTTAATTATTTATTTGAATTTATATTAATATTAATTCATTTAAATCATTTAAATATGTAGAAAATATGAACTTGACCTAAAAAAAATCTTTTTATGCACATTCTAGACTCAAGATCTCGTGCACATCCAAATATGGCAAGATTTGGTTGATTTGAGCATGATTGAACAAAAATGCACTTGAAAAAGATATGAAAAAGATATAAGGAAATCAAATATTGAAAACAATGAATGGAAGAGATTTGATCCAATTTTCTTAACCTAATGCCTTCTATACATATTCAGGAATACAACCCTAAGCCTGAGAGACTCCAAGCTGCGCTGAAAGCTCCATTACAAACTTGGAAAATTGTATATAAAACTCAAATCTGAAATCAGTGCTAGAGATTGATTCGAGACACCAAACCTATTTCAATAGCTTCCTTAAGCATTCCTGAAGGGATTCCAATCAATATCAACCACAAAAGCTCCAAGAATTGGTAGATAGAACTCGAACTGTGTCACAAAACTTTTGAAATCGTATATCATAATTCATACATCTTTTTGCATTTTTATTCATGAATTCTTGTTCAGTATGAAGTTTCCAAGCTAACCATCGTGTTTAATTGTATTTTTGTTGACCATACACGATGATGCCATGAATGGAATTTAGGGTTTTCAGGTTGTGAATTTAGGGCTTTGGAAACAAGGAAAAATTAAGCCTCAAGATTATGACCACTAGACTCAGCACATGGAAACGATAACAAACCAGCTATTGCGCCTAATTTATGATCACCATAGCGCTAGTCGCTATTTTCTTGAAGCTTACCTAATGCAACGCGTTAAAACCGTTGCCATATGCTTCTGTATACAGGGATGACGAAGACGAAGATATCGTGGCAAAGCGTGATTCGTCTATTTGAAAATTGGCGCGCGTTGCCCACTAACACTTTGTTTTCTTTTTTATTATTTGTTTGTTATAATATATTAACACGCGCGATTCAGCTCAATTGGCAAGCGAAGGGAATGTTCACGTCCAAGACCTGGGTTCGAATCCCAGGTCTGTATATTGTTCATATTATTTTTCAATTCATCTTCCTGTGCAGGCATAACCTTAAGGCGCATCATGTTGCCTCAAAGATCAACCAGCCACGCGTCTAGTTGCTTCTGATCAAAGGCTGAGATTGAGGGTCCACTATAAGCCCAGGTCAACGCGCTGGCACACAAATTGGAAAAGTCAAATGGATTTCAACGTTAATGGGCCAGCATTCCAGGCCTGTACCTCCAATTTGGGGCTACCCCCCCTGGTTTGCCTTCACTAATCTTTTTATTTATTTTTTATTCTTGTTTTAATAATTACTTTTATTCAATTGTGTTTATTTAATTAATTAGTTTTTTAACAAAAATACACAAAAACATCATAAAAAATTCAGAAAAGACAAAAATTTAATAATTATTTTATTTTAATTATTTTTTTTCTAAATAAATTAGCATGTAAATATTTAGTTTTAATTAGGTTGCAATTTTAATTCCTTTTAATAACCAAAAATCCAAAAATATAGAATTTAGGTTTAATTGTTAATTTCATTCCTTTTAATTTTTCCTTTTGATCATAATATCATTATTTATTGATTTTCATAATTAATTGTATATAACAAACTTAGGTTTAATTTAGGTTAAAACTTAATATTTTCACAATAAACTTAAAAAATAGTAGAATTAGGGTTTGACGCTTCATTTTAATTTTAATTAATTATTTTTCTATTAAAACTTAAAAAACACAAAATATCAAAAACACTTAATATTAATTTTAATTCTCATTAACTTTAAATATTTCGCAAAAGGGTCCAACGCCCATGTTTTTAATTCCTTTATTTCGCGTATTTATTTTATGTCGTTTATTATAATTATGTACATGTCCCAAAGCCTTGTAACAATTTAACTTCTCGCACTTTTATTTCTTTTTTTTTTCTTTATTTTTCTGTCAAATCGGGTCCGGTTTAATTTTGGCGATGTGGACCCGCGCCTTTGTAATAGCCTTAGATTTATTTTCCCGCAAACTTTATAATTGTTAAAAAAGCATGCAAGAATGAATGTCTTAATTAAAATCAAGCGTAGAACACAAATAAATGTGACAAGACAAATATCTGAAAACGACACACGATTCGCACACACCACCCCTAGGGTACGCCTCACTGTTGCCTTTCGTAAGGTGATCGTCGAGTAGAGGACGTCTTAGTAAGTCCTCATGATCCGGGAACCTGGCATGAGGGTAGCTTCTAAGGTGTCTTCCCATTGCTCTGGTGATCACCATGTCCCGAACCTCGAATTGACCCGAACACCTCCAACGGTGGTGCTACCTACCTCTCAATGGTGGGATGGCACTACTTTAAAGGACATTTACACAGACGAATTCCTTAGGGTAGGTAGACGACTCGTAGATACTTGCTCTAAATTTCAAAACAAATTCAAAAATACTTTTCACACCGACACTTTTTCAAAAGCTTTCAAAACAATTTTTCAAACACTCTGACACAAGAGTCGATCTGAAACTTTCAAAGAAACTTTTTAAAACCCACATTGAAAAGCAAACAAACATTTTTGAAAACACAATGAGCAAGTACCTAAGAGCCCATGGATAACCATGGATAGAAAGGGTGCTAACACCTTCCCTTTCTATAATCTACCTCCCGAACCGAGAGCATTCTCTTTAAGGAATTTTTCTGTGCTTTTGTCCTTTCCATTTGGAGAAAATAAAAGACGGTGGCGACTCTTGCTTCCGCGACATTTCGCGAACCAGCGTTAAACAGTCAGTTCCAGATCCACCGATCACAATCACTCCTCTTTTTCTTCACTCTTCACTCGAGTAAATCAACCACACATTGGTTGCAAGATAATTCTACTACACAAAAATTTGAGAAGAAAAGAGAAAACGATAAATTAGGGTTTTAGAGATGGAGAATGGAAGAAGAAGAAGAATATTGTAAACTGCATAGTAATTCTCTACTTTCTATTTGAAAACTGTAAAAACTTGCTATATTACAATGATAGGATAACCCCTATTTATAACTGAGTTTGCTTGTTCATCAAGCAAACTCTAACTAACTAACTAGGCTAATACACAAAACAACTGCTAAGTCTAAATCAGTCGTAGTACACTTCTTCTACAACAACATACTTCGACAACTACTTGCTATATTCGAATCTCTGTCGAATATATTTAATATTGACTTTGTCGAATGCTTCTTTAACACAAAGAATTACATATTCAACACACCATTTAATTTATTGTGTCTAAGTTATCTACATTCATCATAGTTCCCAATCTATTGAACACTCTTGTAGAATTATATACCAACGAAGTATGAAGTGATGTCCAGGACAGACATTTCGAACTCTTTTCTCATATCACCTTTGAAGTATTCGATCTCCTTTTTACAGCTACCTTTTATCAACAACTTATCAAAATAAAGGCATAGTATAAGAAGTTGATTCATGCTTCTTCTGACATAAACTCCATGCTCAGTTGTGCACTTCACAAATTCCTTCTCTCTTATGAAACTATCTATTTTCTTATCCAGAGCTCTTGGATCTTGTTTAAGTCCACACAGGGCTTTATGCAGCCTGTATACCTAGATTTTTTGGCCTTGTTTCATATCCATCTGACACATATACCACGTGTTCATGTTAGCTATACAAACAACCACCCTAATTGTTTCGATCCTAACAAGTCTTTCTGAAGAAACCCTTTAGCTATAAGTCTTGATTTATGTTTGGTTACTTCTCCTTTTAGATTGAGCTTCACCTTGTATACCCACTTCAAGTTAACTGCCTTCTTACCTTGTGGCTATTCAACTAGTGACCGAGTGTTGTTAACTATTGTACCCCAAAATTTGCCCTCCCATATTTCTCAAAACATGGCAAGAAATATCTCCAAGTTGCTCAAGATAGTCCAAGGGTCGGCCAGACAAGCTTTCTCCTAAGGCAGTCTACCCTAAATTAGGGTTTCATGTTGCATCAAGATCCTTGAGTCAAAGTGGTCCCAAATGCTCAAAATTGTCCTAATATGTTCTCAAGATCATCCATGTCAAGTTTCAAGCCTTGCAGAGGAAGTTTGCTCAGTCAATTGCTCAAAAGTCCAAAAATCGACTATGCTAGGGCAAAAGTCAACTATGACCCCCATACAGTCAAACTTCAAGATTTTTGGTCAACATCCTCATTTTGAAGTATATTTCATCATTTTATCAAGGTTTGATCATGATTCATCAAGGATTTCTCAAAATTCATCAAGATTCAAAAGTTGCTAAATTAGGGTTTTGTAGGAAAAGTCAACTCAACTTTGACCAAGCATAACTTTCTCATAATTTATGAGAAATGACCCATCCAAATCTCATTTTTAATAGGATGCAATTCCCTAGAATCCATCTTCATCTCCTAAGATCAAAATATTCACTCACAATAAGTTATTAATTTGGACATTATAGGTCATTTTGAAAAGTCAACAAAAACACCTTTTTTGTCAAAGCTTCATACATGAGAATGGAATATAAAATTGAGATGAGAAAAAAAGGGTTGATTAGAGAACATCTTAAGCTTTCTAAAAAGTCTAAGAACACCTCCAAAGAGTCAAAATTGAGGAAGTTATGTATTGTTGAAGTTGACCTTTTTTACAAAATTGCCAAAAGTCAACTATCCCCAAAACTTCAAAATTTGCCAAATGGGCCCATTCTTTTTTACTTGTTTTGAGTTGGAATTATAGTCCACGTGCTCTAGTTTTGTCCATGTGTCCATATCATATTTTTATTAATTATTTTGATTTTTATTTGAATTAATTTGATTTAAATCAAATAAAATCAAATAAAATCAAAAAGCATTGATAACAAGGATTTTGTGATTGTTTCAGGCCCTAATTACAGCTAGCAAGGAAATCAAAATCGTATCAAGGCAATTATGTACAAGGAGATTGGATTTGGACCAAATTTGGAAGGTTGTTAAAGAAGAATCAAATCAATATCAAAGTCATTGATGGAGAGGGATTTGGACTGAATAAACAACCCTAATGCATTGTACAATACATAAGGAGGCGAGGCATATCAAAAACAAGGTTGGAGATCAAGCATAGAGCCAAAACAGAATTTGCAAAAACAAGCAAAAAGTGTGAGATCGAAACAGGGCTTAGAGGCATCCTCAAGGCTTAGCACTTGTCTCAATCGTTTCCTGACAATCTCAGGAACCTAAAGCAAGCAAAGCCACACGTTTTCAGGCCCTCCCATGCGCTGTAAGTCACTCACGAACCCGCCCTGTTCTTGATTTTGTATTTTGAAAATTAGGCATTGTTAACATGAATTGATGGCATATTCTTGATCACCATATCATTTGCAAGCTTTTTACAATAGCCAATTTCATTTATATGTCCTATATCGTGAATCATCATTGTTAGGGTTTTGTATTTGGTTTTAGGGTTTTTTGTTTCAGGAATAATTAACCTTCATAATGGCTATGGCTGTGATAAGAGGGATCAGACGAGTCTAACCATGGTGTTAGATTCCATTTATGTTGCCTGTGGAAGAATTTGGAGTGAGGCTATGATATTAGCTGCGGATAAAATCCGCAGGTAAAAACTCCAGTTTTCCAAGAACAGGGATGATGCGTTGGCACTCCCCCATAGGACCATTCAAATATTTGCGCGCATTTTTTATTGTTTTTCTAATATTTCTTTTGTTTCATATATTATCTTCAGTGTTTGATTAACATACAACAAAACAACGTAGCCCAGTGGTCACCAGGTGTACATTCAAGGCGTTAGAGGCTGGAGGTCAGGGGTTCGATCCCTGCCTCCAGCATTTGTTATTTTTCCTAACTATTTCAGGTGATTCAGTGCACGCCTAAGCTGGAGATCCACCATACACCTTCCTCATCAAGCGTGCCAGATGGCCAGATGGCCAGATCTGATGGCCATCATTGAAGGCACACCATAGGCCAAGTCAACGCAATGCACATGATCAAAAAAGTCAAACGGACCTCACAAATGGGCCAGAATTAATGCTACTCACACACCCTCCAATCAGACCCAATCTGTTTCTTTTATTTTATTCTCTATATTTAATTTAATTATTTCCTTTTATTTAACCTAATTACTAACCAATAAATTAATTTCTTTTTTATCAAAAAATCACAAAAATATTTTTTACCCACTTAAATTTCAGAATTTTATTTTTTTCATTAATAAATATTAATTAATTAATTAGGTTAATTAATTAGGTAACTTTAATTTATTTTGCAAATAATGAAAAATCAATTAGAAAAATTAGGTTTTAACATTAGTTTAATTATTTCATTTTCTTTCCTAAATTAACAAAAACTCCAAAAAATATGTCATTTAATATTTTCCATTAATTAATTTATTTAATAATTAGTTTAGCATTTAATTTTAGGATTTAATTTCTTTTCTTAAAAAAAAACTAAAAAAAAACATTTCTTTTAATTAGAAGGGTCAAAACCCTAATTTCGCATTCGATTTAATTTCGCATCGCGCGCTTTATTTTTCTTTATCCAATTAATGTATCTGCTCCCAGTTTGTAATAATTAATTAGGATATTTAGTTTTCCGCTTTTAAATTTCAAAGGGTTGCTTTTGGCGATGTAAATACCCGACGCCTTGTAATAATTTAGTTTAATTTCTGCACCTTTAATTTTTGCAAATATTCAACTGTTAGATGTTTGGTAATAGGGTTTGCATGACAAGAATGAATGTTTAATCTAAAATCAGTTAGATCACCCTAAACATATGCAAAGATAAAAATAACTGAAATCAACACACTCGCACATGCGCACTCCTAGGGTACACCCCACTTGGTTGCCTTCGTACACGGTCATTAAGTATAGGTTGTTTTAGAGGTCGCCCTCTTGTCTAAAAGATCATAGTTACCTCGAAATGGTTGCCTAGGATATTGTTGCCTCGAACAAATGATCTAAGACACCAGGGTTACCGCTAAGACGTCCTAACATTGATTTAGTGACCGTATGTCCCTCTTTCGAATTGACCCTCAAACTCCAACGACGGTGCTACCTACTCACTAATAGTGGGATATCATTGTCTAAAGGAAATTAGCATAGAACGATTCCTTTTTCGAGTAGGTAGATTAGTTCTTAGATACTTGCTCATCCAAAACAAAACTTTTCCACACTTACACTCCTTTTACGAACAAGTTTTCAAAAAAAAAACACTTCATTACACTCTTGAAGACAGACGCAAGAGTTAAATCGAAGTTAAAATAAAAACTTTTCAAAACCCACAAGCACAAAGAAAACAATTTTGAAAATGATGAGCAAGTACCTAAGAGCCCGTAGATAACTACGGATAGAAAGGGTGCTAATACCTTCCCTTTCTATAATCTACCCCCCGTACTCAGAAATATCTCGAAAAAAGGAATTTTTCTGTGCTTTTTCCTTTCCTTGTTGGATAAAATAAAAGTCGGTGCGACTCTTGCTTACCGCGACATTTTGCGAACACAAACGCAAAACACGAACCAACATTCCAAAAACAGTCAGTTCTTCCCATCGTATCACAGAACTGGCGACTCTGCTGGGGAACTTATAAGTGGGGTGTACCTTAGGAATAGTTCATCATAATGTTTTCAATTGCTTGATTTGTATGCTTTATCTTTGTGGGTTTGAATCAGAGTTACTATAGATCCTAACCCGTATCTGGGGATACCTTTTAGGTAAGTAGTAATAGATTATGAGGGAACTGTACGACGTAGATCGATACGGTTGAAGCAGTAGCTACGTTGGTGTGGCACTTTAGTTTGTACCGATATCCCTTGTGGTGGAACAAGGAGAATATGGGTCAGCTAAGGGGTCATTAAGCACCAACTGACCTTAGAACCTATAATTGACCAACTTGGCCATAGAAAGTAGCAGTATTCTATACTCATTGAGACCGTACTCTCGCGATGATTCCGATCGCAAGAAAAGGTTGCTAAATTGGAATTATGACTGATCGAGGATGGTCAGTGATATTGAGAACCTCTAGAACCCAGTTACTATTACTAGGACAGGTTGAACCAACTAAACTGAAAGAGGGTAATACCTAAACTCCATGCCAGCCTGAAATCTAAGGGCTACTGTGTGACTTGTTTTCCCTTACCATGTTTGCTATCTGTGAATACTTGTGGTGTGTTTCTATCATGACATCATGCATCATGACATTGCATGCATCTTGCATCAGACTAACCCATTTCAAAGACAGAGGGGATTCATCTTTGTTCTGTTTTGTAGGCCACGGCCTCTATGCGTAGAAACATTATTCGCATCAGCTTCGTACAAATCCCTGCTCAACTTAGAGATTTGGTTGCAAAGGTTCCTGATACTTCCTCCTTTATCAGAAGGCATGGTCACCTCCTTGGTTTGGTCACTTCTAAGATGGATGAGCAAATGATGAGTGTCTTGTGCCAGTTCTTTGACCCGTTGCACCACTGCTTCACCTTCCCGGACTATCAGTTGGTCCCTACTTTGGAAGATTTCTCTAATTTGCTTTGTATTTCTATTCTAGAGCAGACGCCGTTTACAGGTTGGGAGATAGCTCTTAGGCCAGAAGATGTTGCTACAACCCTACATCTTACAAAGGCTGAAGTAATGTCTAACTGGGAGACTCGGAGTGGGACAAAAGGCTTCCTGGCTAAGTTCTTGTTTGATCAGGCTAATCAGTTTTGGGACAGTTTGGATTTTCAAGCATTCAAAGACATCCTGGCTCTTCTCATATATGGCCTAGTTTTGTTCCCTAATTCAGATTCTTTCGTCGACGTGAACGCAGTGAAGATCTTCATGTCTCATAATCCGGTGCCCACTCTCTTAGGTGACATTCTACATGCTCTTTTTGCCCGTACTGCTCGGAAACGGGGAACCCTTATATGCTGTGCACCATTGCTGGCGAGGTGGTTTATTTCTCACCTTCCCAAATCTGTTTTGAAGAACAAGGAAGGTATGGGTTGGGCCTACATAATTATGTCCCTGGCTCATACGGACATCATCTGGAGCACTAAAGACATGGAAGAAGTAGCTGTTATTGACCGGTGCGGATAATACCCCAATGTTCCTTTACTTGGAATTAGGGGAGGGATCACCTATAATCCTTGTCTGGCCTTACGACAGTTTGGGCAAGCCTGAAAGGATGGTCCTTATGAGTTGTTGATTCCGAGTATTGTCTTTGACTTCCAAGGGGATAGTGAGGGACATCGCCGCAGGTTCATACGAGCTTGGAATAGGGTTAACAGGTATGATCCGCATGAGCTAGGGGCGAAGACTTCTCTTCCGATGGAACCGTATCTTCGGTGGGTTCGAGCCCGTGCCCAAAAGCTAGGGATGCCATACGAAGTTGTGTTACCTGTAATTGTTGAGAGTACTGATGAAGAAGGGGTTCCTCATACTATCCTCCATCCATACATGCCTACTGACATTGGGGCATTAAAGAGATTGTGGATCCAGTTAAGAGAAGAGCGGGGCACTTACAGAGAAAAGTATCATGAGCAGGAGCGGAAGATTCTAAAGCTTACAAGACAACTGGAGAATGAGAAGGTCCTCAACGATTTTGTCAGCACCAATGGAAAACGACCATGGGAGCGCTGATGTCTTTTGTTATTTCTAGTTTTGATTTACTTTTCAGTTTTTTCTCTTTGTAACGCCTTAAAGGCATTTGTCAAACATTGTTTCAAGTTTTTAATCTAATAAAAGTGTGTTTCATTTTGGTTTACGAATTTGAATCTCCCAAAGTCTATGAAATCATATCATATGCATTCCATTCCCATGCACCTCATTACAGGTACCCTTACAGGTCTCTTATCTTCTTCGCTGTTTATTTCAGCATCATGTCTGCTGAAACATCTACTGATCAGACTATTAAGGCTCTTCAAGCTCAAAACTCTCAGTTCCAGGAAATGTTCATGAACCTGGCCAAGGGGCAGAAAGATCTGAAGACTCTTATCTTGAAGGATAAGAAGAAGAAGAAGAAGAAGACGGTCCTCCTAAATATGGGTCATAGGTTTGGAAACAGGTTGCGGGAAGAAGTTGATTTGTCTCACTCATCTGGAGGGGGAGAGAATCAGGAAGAAAGGAGGGCTCCTAGCCCTATGGTGTCTGACAATGAGACTAACTTTGATGAAGACCAGTATCCTCCGGCTGAGGACAGGTATAAGCAGCTCGAAGACCGGTTAAGTGCGATGGAGATCCAGAAGATACCTGGATTGGACTTTGGTGATTTGGGTCTGGCATCTGGGGTGGTGATTCCCCACAAGTTCAAAGCGCCAGTCTTTGCTAAATACGATGGGGTCTCCTGCCCAAAGTTACACCTCCGCTCGTATGTTAGAAAGATTCAACCATATACTGCTGACAGGAACCTCTGGATTCATTTCTTTCAAGATAGTCTTTCAGGGACTCAACTTGAATGGTTCTATCAACTAGAAGGAGCTAACATCCGTAACTAGGAGGATCTTGCTGCTGCTTTTTCAAGCAGTACCAATATAATGTCGACTTTGCTCCCACGCGTACCCAACTTCAGGGTATGTCTATGGGTGCGAGCGAAGGTTTTAAGGACTACGCTCAGAAGTGGAGAGATCTTGAAGGAAGTGTACAACCCCCTTTGGCTGATAGGGAGTTGGTGGATATGTTTCTGGGGACCTTGTGTGGTCCGTATTTTAACCATTTGATCGGAAGTTCATCGTTTGGTTTCACTGAGTTGATTATGAATGGGGAGAGAGTTGAAGCCGGTATTAAGAGCGGAAAGTTACAGAAAGGTGCTTCGTCAAGTACCGAGAAGAAGCCTTTCAAGAAGGAGTCTAGTGCAGTTTACAACTCGAGGAGCCATAACCGACCCGAGCGCCGCCAAGCTGTTAATGCGTTAGTTATTTCAAGACCAGTTGTTTCCCCACAACGCAACAATCAGCAAAGAGTAGAGAGGCCACAAAGACAGTTTACTCGGCTCAGCATGACCTTATCTCAAATTTTGCCGCAGTTGTTGAAGACTAACTTGGTGATTCCGAGGGAAGCCCCGAAGAATCCCAACACCACATTGCCTCTGTATAATCCGAACGCCCGCTGTGCTTATCACTCTGATAGCCCGGGGCATGATACGAATAATTTATGGGCTTTGAAGAATAAAGTGCAGGATCTGATTGACGCTAAGGAGATTGAGTTCGAAGCGCCAGAAAAGCCTAATGTTATGACTGCTCCTATGCCAAATCATGGAGTGAATGTTGTGGATGATGATGTGTTTCTATCCTCTGTAGAAGACATTGCTACTCCATTGATGACTGTGAAGAAAAACCTTCTGTTAGCCGGTTTATTTCCAGGCAGTGGCGAAGGTTGCCATCTGTGTTCCGTCCTACCTACTGGTTGCCATCTTTTAAAGTCAGGTGTCCAACGCCTGATGGATAATAAAGAAATCTTGTTCGAGAAAACTTTTGTTCATTTGGTTCCTGTTAAAGAAGTTTCCATAGTCACCATTTCCGCCAATTCTACCAAGGCTTCCTCGAGAAAGCCAGTTAGAATTACATCTGTTCCGAGAATTGCTCCTTTGATCATTACTATTCCTGGACCTATCCCTTACACGTCAGATAAGACTGTCTCGTGGCACTATGGGGCCGATGTGTATTATCACGGGGTTAAACAAGACTTGAAGGATGAAGAGGCTGATATTGATATCAATAATATTGTTGGATCTAGTAAAGTCACCCGAAGTGGAAGACCTTTCTCCCCTGAGATCTCTCCACCAACTGTTCAGAAGCCTGTTGTTATTACACATGCTGGTACATCTGCTACTGTCCCTGTGTTTACAGTGATTTCTGGTAAACAACCGCTAGTCCTCCAAACTATCGAATAAACTTACTGACTGTTATTCAATTTCTCTGGTAACTCGCAGGATCGACTAGATTGATCCTAGGACGTGTTGGTCATTAGGGTAACTCTCATGATCGAACTGGTATTCATGGTTGGTATTTAGAATGTTGTGTAAGTGCTTAACTTATTTCGATTTCTCTCTTAAAGATCTAAAAGTGTGATCAAATAAGTGTGGCGAAACTAAATTGCATGAATAAAGGTCAATTGTAAAGACATGTAAAAACTGCATAAAAGACAAGTGAATGACTTCGAATTATAAAAACGGTTAATGTACAAGATTCGAAATATGAAGAAAGCGTTTAATGCAAGAAAACTGTAAAATGGCTTTAAGAAAAAATGTGTTCGAAGGATAAAAACTTGAAGATAAAGGCATGAAATGTATAACAGTTTCTGAAATGTAAAGTATTTAAAACGGAAAGAAAGCATTTAAATGTAAGGCATCAGTGAGAATATTTTGAATGAAAGTACTTTAAATACAAAAACTTGTAAATGGTATTGACATAAAGATAAAGGAAAGTACTGGAAATGATAAAGGGTTTTCATTAAATCATAAACATGTGGTGTTATCATACGTACATTGCTCTTGCATTCGTTTCCCTAGCCATGTGGTAATTTGAATGTTTACTGAGTTTTTTTGTACAATAGATATGACACACGAAATCCTAATGCTAAGACTTCTATTTATACTACTTTGACCATAACGGTCTTGCTATAAGATTCTGCCACGTTCAGAACATGCAGAGCAATGCCTCTCTCTTGCTTCCACGCGTCTTCGAATGCTCCAGCGCATATATTTCAAATTTCGAACATCCCGCTTGCATTTAAATTTCAAATGTTTTGGAACTTCTTCGCTTCGAACGCATTCCTTAGATACAGCCTTGTTATCATTTCGAGACTTCTTTGGATATGTTCTCATAACTGCCACTCGAAGCTCCAAGCTTTGATATGCTCATTCGAAACACTGCTTCTACTATTTCGAAACATGACGTTTTGTTTCATTTCAATCGAAACGTCCAATTTACTTTGCTTCTAATAATATTATCAAAATCTTCAGCCAACAAAATGCCCCTTTAAAATATGTATTTCTATCCCTTTGAGAAATACTTATTTTAAACATATACACAAGATTTTGATGCGACCTTCGAATCATCGTAACATTTATTGCATATGACTCCAGTCACGTCAATCATAACGCTTTTCAGATTCCTTAACCGCCTTGAACCATTTCACAGTATGGTGCAGTTACAAAACAATGATTATATTTAATCACACCTATTACCAATGTTAACTTTACGCCACCTCTTCATCAAACCAACCCACGATTACCATGTATCACAACCTTACTCAGTGGATGCTTAAACTTCCATATTATAAAAACCCATTAACTTAGTATTTTCTTTTCTTCCCACATTCTGAATCTTTTCTCCTTCTTTTCTCACTGAAACCCTAAGCTTTCAACATTCTTCCAACAATGTCTTCTTCAACTTCATCCCAACTAAAAAAGGCTTCCAAAAAGAAAGGAAAGACCGCAGGAAACACAATGGAAAGCAAGGTTGTCACCTACCAAGGTCAATCTGTTCTTGTTCCCCAGATGATCTCAAAAGAGAAAGAAATGCTTTATGCATCCCAGGTACTTATTCCTACTACCACTGCTGGCAAGAGGTTAGCTTTAATGGGCCCTCTTACAGTTTTTGAAAATTTTAAAAGACACCAGAAATTTTTTCCCAGTTTGCTATAATTTCAAACCCCTGTTTAATAAAATGGACACCCCTAAGGCAATAGAATCTTCTGGTTCAAACACCGTGGAAAATCTAATTGTTCCTCCTAAGGACCCTTTTGTATTAGACTATGTAAAGAGTAACTTCAAACCGTTTCGATCTTGCCCCACCTCTGACACTGCTTATCATAACTGGTTCAATAAGGTAGAAGCTAAGAAATCCCAGCAATGGGAAGAATTAGGTATCTACAACTTGATTAAGCTGTCGAAGCCAGGTTTTACTTACAGCCATCCATTGTTATTCGCGTCCCTATATTTATGGGACAGTACTTATAATACTTTCCATCTCCCTGGTGGAATGATTACCCCTACCTTTTTTGACATAGCGGCCATTACTGGGCTATCACCAATAGGAGAAACATATATCCCTGACAACGAAGAGCATTCGAGTATTATCGACTTCGAAGTCAAACTAGCAAGCTTTTCAAAGTTTATCAGCCACTATCATACTGAAGGAGACAGTGTGTTGGATGTAGAACACATTGCCTTCCTTACCTTATGGCTGTCAAGGTATGTATTTTGCAGCAGATCCCTACAGGTAGCCAGTAGGTTTATTCCTCTAGCTAGAGATTTGCATGAGAATCGGAGGGTGTGCTTGAGCGAATTGCTACTAGTTGATCTTTATGAAAGCCTAAGGTCAGCTGTTTCGAGTCTAAAATCTCACACCCCCAAGAATATCCTGCTAGTTGGCCCTTTCTGGTTACTTCAGTTATGGCTAAATTCCATGTTCGAACCTTCATTGTCAACTGCCAACACCATTGCTGAACAAGACCCTGAAATAACGGATAGAATAATCGAAGGCACTAGGCTGCGAAGACTAACCCCAAACGATGATAAGGATGACTTCAAAGTCCTATTCTCAAAATATATCATGATATTCTCCAAGAGGCATAAGTTCGAAGAGACCATGGCGCCTTTTGCTTCAAGGGCTCATGGACCTTCATGGTTCACCATGGCTCTCTCAGAAGCTGTTAAGAGCAAAGAGATTCAAGATGTATGGAGAGCCTTTTTGCTACCCAGGCTAATCTCTTCAAGAATAACTCCTGCCAAGAATCAGATTTTCCTTTTCGCTTATCAGCCCAACTTTGTTTCGAGACAGTTTGGCTTGTGCCAACTAATTCCTGAACCCTTATTTCAAACGGAAAGTGCCATCACCTCTGGGCGAACCTTCAAGGCACGAGAAGCCAAATTACAACAGGAACAATACCAAGGCTTCGCCCAGTTTGAACTAATAACTTTCGAACCTACACACCTTACAGCAAAGGGGTTTCTGGAATGGTGGACAAAGTTCTATCAGACTTATATGTTCGATACTCTTACTATTCAGCAGAAACTAACTGATGCATTCGATGTGCAGGTACCATGCAAGAAAGGTATGTTCACTCATGCCAAAGAGATTAAAGCTTTTCAAAATTATTTCGAAACTACTTATGATCCCACACACTTGGAATCCACTGTGCATCAAGCGGCTGAGACCTTGAAGGAAAAATTCAAACAAAAAGTTTCTAAGTTAAAACTTCCTTCAGGGTTGTCACCTGAGGATAGGTATAGGTTGGCATTCGAAATGCATCCACCTAAATTTCCTAGATTACCTACCTCAGAACTGGCTCTGGCTTGGTTTCCTCCATACCCTTGGTGGTTAACTTGCAAAGAAATGTTCAAACATCTTCAAAAGAAACCAAAGCCATTTGAGACTGTGACATGGGCTCGACACTGGCTCCACGATTTCCCAGGACATCTTCGCTATGACCTTTCTGCCAGCTCGATTAAATTTGATCAAGGCACAGGTGCGAATGCTTGGGAAAATCCCAAACGTTTTTCATTTTCCATATCTTTAACTTTTGCCTTAATTGTTTCGATTTTCAGCCATCAGGATAAAGACTGCTGCTTCAAAGTCAAAAGAAGGGAGCGCCTCTCAAGCCTCTATCGAAACCATTGACAATGTGACTCCATCCGAAACAACCATTGCTGCAACAACAACAACCACAACAACAACAACACCAATAATAACCAGTGTTCCAACTCCACAGGTAATCATTTAGCCTTGATGTTTCGACTATACTAATGCTTCATGATTTGCACCTAACTCTTTGTTTAAATCTTTTCAGACCAACAAACTTCCGCCTACCACTCCAAAGAAGCGAAAATCAAACACCACTGGGGAAGACCCCAAGGCTGGAGGAAACTTACCAGCTGCTTCGAAGAAGAAGCAGAAGAAGGATATTTCAAAAAGTGTTGTACCAACTAGTGTCTCTGGACTCGATTCCAGGGATGCTGCTCCCTCACCTAAATCCAAAATTCCATCTTCGACCTCCAACGTAATGTTGGAACGCATAGCTAGCAACCTATCTTCTGAGAGTCCACAGGTAAATTGAACTTTAAACCTTTGACAAAATAATGATTCATTACCTTGGTGCATGCTTTTAATATTCTTTTGCTTCTTGCAGGATATTTTAAATCCAACTTTTACCACTTCGACCTCACCATCAAAAGCTGCTGCTCCGATCAACTCCTCTCCTCAAGGAGACTCCAGCAGCCTTGTACAGAACAAAGGTTCCTCCAATATGGCGGTTCTGGCTGGGGCTTCTGAGCAGCAAGATGATCAGAGTACTTATCCTCCTCTAAAAGAAACAAATGAAGGAACGCTTCATGAATCTGCAGAGGCTTCACAAAGAACTTCTCTCCAAAAGTCCCCTCTCGAAACCCTTCAAGAGGACCCAGAGGACGCTCACGCTGAAGGAGAGAAAGCTGATTCTGGTCAAAGAAACGAAGAATCTGCAGAAGAAGAGTCTGAGGAGGAGGATGCCAATGATGGTTCGACTGCTGGGACAGAGTCCAATGCAAATAGCAGCGAAAAAGAAGACATCGAAGTGGTGGATTTGGATGACGATGAAGAAGATAATGAGCACGAAACGAATGAAGGGGATGGTGACACAACCAACAAACCCATGGAAGTCGAAATGGACGTGACTCCCCTGTGTGTGGAACTCCCTCAACCGTCTTTGTCCCGAATGACTGACGAGGAGCTTGCTCTCCTGAGATGAAATGACCCTATTGGTTACATGAAGGCGAAGCTGGCTCAAAGGGACATTCCACTTGCTAGGGCTGGCACAAGTTCGACTAGCCATCCTCTGCCCACAGATGAAAGAATTGTACTTCTTAACAGGATCAGAAGAACAATTCTTAATGTGGATATATTCGAAGTGCTCAAACAGGATAGCACTGCTTGCTACACTATGAAGGAGTTGCTTACAAAAGTCAACCTTGCTACCTGCTCCTTGCCAGTTAGTACTATCTTGTTCGATCTTCAATCTTTGCTGGACAACGTGACTGGGTACCTTCTCCAAGATGAATCTGCTGCCAGAAAGGTTCAAGAAAAACGCACTGCAATGGATGCTGCTTATGAACAAGCTTCGAAACTCTCTCAAGAAGCTGAGGATCAAGCTATGCATCTAAAGCAAGCAAAAACTGATTATGAGGCTCGAGCTGAGTCCATCCTTCTCTGGGAAAGGCAAATTCAGGAACTTCAATAGAAGGTTAAAGAGGCTAAAGAACAACAAATAGCCTACGAAACCAATACTGCTGGTAACCAATTCGAAGAGCTTCTCAACCAGGGGCTTGCAGAAATGGAAACTGCAGAACAACTCAAGGGAGAAGTGGCAACCTTGGAGGGAGCTAGACGTTTTGCTCAACAGAGACTTGAATCTTTTTGAAGTACCTTCAACAGATTGAAGATAATTCTTATTTCTAAATTTCAGTGTTCATTTGATTACAATTTGGTTTTTTATATGTAATATTCGAACAACGCCATTTTGGCATCCCATATTGCCATTTTGGCATTTTTATAATATTTTGGTTACGTTGTTACTATTCGAATCTCCTGCAGGTGTGGCTTATATTTCTTTAAATATTTCCCATTAACCTTTAGGATACGTTTATCATCCGTCAGTTCTTCGATTTCATATGCATTGTTTGAGAATACCTTTAGTATTCAAAAAGGCCCTTCCCAATGAGGTGACCATTTACCTAATGTTTTATTTTTCTTGTCCATGGGCAATATGACTTTCCAGACTAAGTCATTAATAATGAATGCTTTTCTCTTCACCCTTTTGTTATATGTCTTGGCCACTCTTTCTTTTTGTCTCATCAAGATTTCCAATGCATGTAATCTAACTTCGTCCAACTCAACTAATTCATTCATCACCATATCCCAATATAATGCATCTGGGATTTCGTTTTGTCTTTGAATTCGAACTGATTGTAGATGAATTTCTACTGGCAGCACTGCATCATGACCAAATGTGAGTTGGAAAGGCGTAGTGTTAGTAGCTTCCTTAGGAGATGTTCTACAGGCCCATAGTATTTGGTCCAAAGTTTTGTGCCAGTTCCTTGGCTTTTTACCAATATGTTTCTTGATTAACCCTATTATCACTTTATTGGCTGCTTCGACTTGACCATTTTCTTGAGCATAATATGGCGTTGATGTTAGTAATCTAAACCCCATTTCTTGGGCAAATTCTTGCATCTTTCTACCCGTAAACACAGAGCCTTGGTCTGTGGTTATGCTCTCTGGCAATCCGAACCTATAGATAATGTGTTTATGTATAAACTCAATAATAGCCTCTTGATCAGCAACTATTAATGGTAGAGCTTCGATCCACTTGGTAAAATAATCTATTCCTACCAAGATATATTTTTGTCCTTTAGACGAAGCAGGATTTATTTCTCCTATTAAATCTAATGCCCATCCTCTAAATGGCCATGGTTTGATGATTGAATGCAACTCACTTGCAGGGGCATGTTGAATCCCTGCATGTTTCTGACATTCCTCACATCCTTTAGCAAATTCTATACAATCTTTGAGCATGCTAGGCCAATACATGCCATATCGAAATAACAACCATTTCATTTTATGACCTGCTTGATGTGCCCCACATGCCCCATTGTGGACTTCTGACAATGCTAAGTATGCCTCACTTTCTCCTAGGCACTTCAATAATACGCCCTCTTGGATCTTTTTGAACAATTCGTTCCCCATGAGGACATATGATAATGCTCTGTATTTTGTCTTCCTATCAACATTTAGAGTTGGGTTTGCTAAATAACTCACCAGTGGACTTCGCCAATCTGCATCTGATAAAGTGTTTATGGCTAATATTTCGAATCCCTGTTTCTCAGCATATCCCAATTTCATACTTTCTAGATCTGATGGTGTGAATCTAGTAGCCATAACTCTACCCCTTAATTCAACTAAATCCTCAAAGTTCCTGGTAGAAACTTTATAACCCGAAGCCAACTGTGCTAAGTCATTTGCTTCTTGGTTCTCTACTCTTGGTATATGTTAAATATCCATGTATTCAAATTTCCTAAGTAGCCTGTTGACTATGACGAAGTATATCATCAAGTTTTCCTTTATGCATTTATACTCCTTTGTTATTTGCTTGACCACCAATTCTGAGTCTCCTTTAATTTCGACTCTAGTTGCCCCCAATTCCAACAAAGCTTCAAGTCCAACAATGAGCGCTTCATACTCAGCTTCGTTGTTCGAGCAACGAGGACCATCTAATTTATACTTGAATTTTATTGGAATTCCTTCAGGAGAAATTAGAAGGACTCCAACACCACTTCCATTCCTGTGGGTTGAACCATCAAAGTACAATTTCCATGGTTGCATTTCGATGTAACTCATGACAGTCTGCTCAACCAATGAATGGTCCACAATAAAAATCAGAAATCACTTGGCCTTTCACAGCTTTTAAAGGCATGAAAGTCAAAGAATATTCTGTTAAGGCTAAAGCCCATTTACCAACTCTGCTATGCATTATTGGTTTTGAAAGCATGTGTTTAATGACATCGAAATGAGATGAAACATAAACATCAACAGGCTTTATATAATACTTGAGTTTCATACAAGAGAAATACAAACAGAGACAAGCTTTTCTAAATTGCTATATCTGGTCTCTGCATCATTCAATACTCTACTTAAATAGTATATGGCTCTTTCGATACCATTGCTATCTTCTTGTGCTAACATACTACCTATACTAACTTCAGAGGCAGATATGTACAATCTCATGGGCTTCCCCCATGAAGGTGGAGACAAGATAGGAGGCTGAGAGAGGTATCTTTTTATCCTGTCAAATGCCTCCTGATGGGCTTCGTTCCATTCGAAGGCTTGGCCTTGCTTTAGACGAAGCAACAGAGAGAAAGCTTGGGTTCTTCCACTCAGATTCGAAATGAACCTTCTGAGGAAGTTAATCTTCCCTAGCAGAGATTGCAGCTCCCTTTTTGACGTAGGTGCTTTCGTCTCCATTATGGCTTTGGTTTTGTTCTGGTTAATCTCAATCCCTTTCTTGTGAACCACAAAACCAAGGAAATCTCCAGCCTGCACAAAAAATGCACATTTAAGGGGGTTCATCTTTAAGCCATGTTTTCTCATTCGTTCGAATGATTGGCTCAGATGATGCAAATGTGTTTCTGAAAATACAGATTTGATGACTATATCATCAATATACACCTGCATAAAGGTTTCAATGAAATCATGAAAAATCGAATTCATTGCCCTTTGATAAGTTGCCCCCACGTTCTTTAAACCAAAAGGCATCACCACCCATTCGTAGGTGCCTAAGGCTCCTGGGCAACGAAATGCTGTCTTGGCAACATCTTCTTCAGCAATAAAAATCTGATTATACCCAGAGTATCCATCTAACATACTCAAGTATTCGAACCCTGCAGCAGAGTCTACTAGCATTTCTGCCACAGGCATGGAGTACTCATCCTTAGGGGTTGCGGTGTTTAAATCCCTAAAATCTATGCAAATTCTTAAAGAACCATTTTTCTTAATAACAGGTACTATATTTGCTAACCATTCGACATACCTTGTGGTTCTGATGAATCTGCAACGCAACAACCTTTCGATCTCAGCTTTAATCTTTGTGAGAACCGATGGTGCGAATCTTCTAGGAGTTTGTTTGATGGGCTTCTTGCCATCTTTGATTGGCAGTCTGTGTTCGACTAACTCCCTCTTTAAACCAGGCATTTCGTCATAATCCCATGCGAAGCAATCTTTATTTTTCTTGAGGACCTCGATCACTTCCTGCTTGAGGCCTGGGCTAAGTTTTGCACTTATGTAGGTTATTCTTTTCGTGTTTTCATCCCCTAAGTTGACTTCTTCGAGTGGATCCTGCGCCAACATTTTGGCACCTGAGTCTATGGGGTCCCTTTCGAAGCCTAAGGGTTCTTTATCGTAGATGGCGTCCAACCTTTGATCCATCTCAAGTTCTTTAAAGGGTGAGCATTTTGAGCCATCCCCACTTATTTCGTTCATCTTTATAGCTAATTTATTTATTTCAGCCTCTAAGGCCGCCTTTGATTCGTTCTCAGCCATATAGGCCGAAATCCTTTCAAAAAAGGAGGACTCAGTCATGGATAAGGTTGTCGAAGTCCCAGCCTGCTGGCCGTCTTTGTATAGTACTTTCGACTCCCTCGTCTTCACTGATTATTCTTCTATCCCAGTATAGGCCATCATGGCGAAGGGTCATGTAGTAGTGGGCGTTTCTGGTTTCGTTGATCTCATCATTTGGAACACACGGAGCAATCTTTGCCAGATGCTTGTCATAATTCCTCTTGTCAACTAAATTGACTGTTAACATGAAGTAACTCTGGTCTTCTTCAATGTTTTCCACGATCCCATCTTCTCTCCATAGAACTAATCGCTGATGCATTGACGAAGGAACTGCCTCTACGCCATGGATCCACTCCCTTCCCAGCAATAAGTTGTAGTTTGCCTTGGCTTCGATCACCATAAACATGGTGGGCCTACAGCTTGAGCCTATTGTCAAGTCCAACTGAACCACTCCCAGTGTTTTGCCCACTTTCCCTTCATAATTGGATAGAACCATATTGTGGGGCTTGATGTCTCCTTCGCGTATTTCTAATCTTTTCAGCATGAAGTGGGGTATCAAATTGACTGCAGCACCCCCATCCACTAGAACCTTATTCACGCCATGGGCACCAACCTTTTCCCGAATAAATAGTGGCTTAAGATGGTTCTTCATAGCTGGTTCTGGACGTTCGAAGAATGCATTTTGCTCCTCGATAGCCCCATTGCCCATCACATAGTAGCACACAGGCTTATGCTTCATCAAGTCTATGGTATCTTCTTCCTCATATTCATCAATTTCAGTTTCATGTCCGAATTCACAGGGAAGCACAGATACCACGTTGCAGTTTAGGTTGAACGAAGACTCCCCCTCTGATTCGAAGTTATCCGTTATCATATCTTCGTCTTCTTCTGGGCCTGGAGTGTATTCCTTTGGTTCATCCAGTTGTACTTCAGAGAAAAGCCTCCTATTAACTGGGGTTTTGTCTTCAGTTTGATTTTTTGGTGTGGGTTTGTTGGTGCTAGATTCACCTTGGTTCTTTGTTGAAGTTACCCCTTTATTTGCCACAGCTTCCCTCTCAGCCTTTCGAATCCTCTGTTGCCTTCGCCACTGGGATCTCGACATGGGGTTCCTTCCTTTGTAGTTCTCTAATCTTATCTCTTCCCTTTTTGCTATGTTGAATTGCCTCCTGTACGTCATAGCATGGCGCGCATTTCGTTCGGTGTTTCTCCATTTGTCTTTGCCTTTGTCGTTTCTGACTTGCAGCCATCTGTCGGTTGGCACTTCAGCAGGGAGTTTGAACGTCACTCTTCGAGCAGCCTTGGGATGAGGACTATCAGGCCTTCGTTGTTTGTATTTGCTATCGAAACGTGGGCCCATCTGAACAGTTTCTTGATGGTTCCAGCAAGGGGCGAAGGGAATTGTTTCGAAAGCTCTGGCCATGCTTTGATCATACACAGCAGAACACCGTGGGCATATCAAGCACTTGGTTGCCCCTTTGTAGCAGCGAAACACAAATTCCAGCAAACTTTCTCCAGCCTTAGGATAACACCTGAATAGCTGGTTATCCTGGCACCAATTGTTGCCAGTTCGAGCCCTCTGTACCCTCTCGAAGTTCGCAGCGATTCTCTGATTGCAGAGGATATTGCACCTAGGGCATAGTATCATTCCTGTATCTCCCTTGTGGCACGTCATGAGGTAATCCTTGAGACTAGCATCTCCAGCATGATTATCCTCCATTTTATACTTCTCTTTTTCTAAGTATCTTTCTACCTCCTCCATCTCAGAGCGAGGCCTCTCCACATCCACCATGTTTACCTCAACATCTTCCCCCTTAGCTTCATCATCTCCCCATCCAGTGGGCTTTATATCTTCAATATGGACTTTTGAACTCTCTGGGGTAGAATATTTGACCAAATAGTCAAATTTTCCACTGGGTTCCCCTAAAGTGTCCCATATTTCTTTCTGAGGGGAAGTTGGTTTCGTGATTTGGACTTTCTCCAATTCCAGCCTCAGGCCTTCAGTGACCTGTGTCAATTCTTGGTTTTGATTTTCCTAGCCTTCAGTAGCCTGGATTTATTTTGCAACAGCTAAAGGTGCTGCTTCAATCGAAGTCTCCGGTAGCTTCTGGACGTCTTTAGTGACCTCCTTATCGACTTCGACTATCACCCAACTTTCGTTTTCAGTACCTTTCTCTCCTATTGGGGCATCAATTTGGTCAGCTTCCACCATGTTAATCTCTCCAATGCATGCAGGCTCGGAGTAATTGGTGTCTTCCACGTCCAAAGGATCTTCGTCCACTTTCATTTTTGCTTTATCAGCAAACTTCAGTCTGCCATCTTTGATTGCATTCTGAATTAGGTCCCTGAAAAGAAAACACTGTGAGGTTTTGTAGCCTAGGAAACTATGATATTTGCAAAATCCTCTCTCGTTCTTTGATCTAAAGGAGGTATTTTGACATTTGATGGCACAATGAGTTGGCCATCTTTGACAAGTAAATCAAAAATCTCGTCACATTTAGTGACATCGAAGGTATAAACCTTCTTTGGGAATTTGTCACTTTTCTCATTTTCAACAATCTCTTTCCCTTTTGTGGGAACTAATAATTTGCAGGAGTAAGGTGGTGCCTATTTTAATTCAGCGAGGTCGATTTCGACCTCTTCGAATTCGAATTCAGGATAATCTTCTGCTTCCTCAGTTCCGACATAGGAGATCCTTTCCTTCTTGTTATTTTTAAAGACTCTGGCCTTTTCGGCCTTTAGCCTTTCGACCTGTCGAACCCTGTCGGCTAACTGAGCCATGTCCCTCAAATATTGAGTGTCTAGTTTCTTTCGAATAGAGTAATCCAAGCCACCAGCGGCCATTTCAAATAACTCATGTTCAGGCACCACTGTGTAACATCTGGATTTCAAAAGCCTAAATCTATTCAGATAATCATCTATGGGTTCAGTGAATTTTCTCTTGACACTGGCTAATTCCTTCAAGCTTATTTTTGACTGTCCCATGTAAAACTGTTCATGGAATAATCTTTCCAAAAGAGCCCAAGTATCAATGGACCCAGGAGGCAAAGTGGTGAACCATGTGAAGGCGTTTTTAGTCAGGGAACTTGGGAAATATTTGATCCTGAGGTCTTCATTATTGGCTATATCTCCCGCTTCGGTTAGATATCTGGCTATATGTTCGACTGTTGACTCATTGGTATCCCCAACGAACTTTGTAAATTTAGGGACTTTATATCCCCTTGGTAAATCAGTATGCATTATGTAATCCAATATAGGAGAAGCATAATTTGGCCTTCTAATTCCTGTGTTGAGGCCATTCTGGGCCATGACTCTCTCTATCATGGTGGTTAAATTGTTTTCTACCAAGATGTTATCATTTCGAATTCTATGAACGACTGCATCAGCATCTTGATTTCGACCCACCATGACAACCCCCCTAGGTTGTTCTTCTCGAAACTCTGGGACTTCCAGCCTTTCGACCCTTGCCCCTGGTTCCATAATTTCTCTTTGTGGGCCTGGGATCATTGGGGCTTCTAGCCTTTGTGCCCTTGCTCCCAAGTTAACTTCCTCTCTAGGTGGTCTATAGGTTGGGTCGTTAGCAACTTGTTCCATAATAGGTATGTTTGCTCGAACTCCCGCCTGATTCTGCCTACGCCTCTCTGGGGGAGCAAAGAAATCTGCTATTCGACTCATGTTATCTGCGTTTTCTCTGTTTGTCAGTCACATTTTGTACTATTGGGGCAAATATTTCCTACATAGTTTGCGCTAACACCCCTATCATGTTATGGTTACTGTCATCCATCAATTGCCTAAAAGCCAACTGGTTTTCTGTGGTTAAAATAGGCATTGCGCTATAACCCACTGACCCTTGGTTATTTGTCATAAACTGATTCGCCCCAGACCCAGACCCTAATTGTGGTGATGAATTCGATGTGGAATTGTGTAAACCTGCCATAAAAGATGTTGGCATTCCATAAGAGGAATTTCTGGTTCTATTACCATCGAAACCGGGTGGTCTAGTTAGTGGAGTGGCGAAATGGGTTTGTGTCCCTGATGGTGGAACAAATCCCCCGGGATAACCAATGGTTCCAGTATTTCCTAAGATCGAACTATTAGTTGATATGCCACTTACTCCATTAGTGGCTATATTACTGGTAGAAGATGCAACAAACTATGCATTCGAAGGGATCACATTAGACGTTCCCATCGAAGCGGACACATTAGTGCCTGTTGTATGTGAGGCATTTTGTTCCCCTTGTTGATTGTCAGAACTAGACATCTTGTTCAAACGTTTTCTTCTGGATAAGGGTTGGTTGCTGTTGGTTATTTTACCACTTCTTAGGTTCATAAACAACAAACTTATCACTCAGAGGGTCTTTTTATAATGGTTACGTCTCAACAATCTTTATTTCTGTTCTAAATTCCGTAATGTCCAACGATTGGTCCCACTGAGCGTGCCAATTTGTTTACAGTGATTTCTGGTAAACAACCGCTAGTCCTCCAAACTATCAAATAAACTTACTGACTGTTATTCAATTTCTCTGGTAACTCGCAGGATCGACTAGATTGATCCTAGGACGTGTTGGTCATTAGGGTAACTCTCATGATCGAACTGGTATTCATGGTTGGTATTTAGAATGTTGTGTAAGTGCTTAACTTATTTTGATTTCTCTCTTAAAGATCTAAAAGTGTGATCAAATAAGTGTGCGCGAAACTAAATTGCATGAATAAAGGTCAATTGTAAAGACATGTAAAAACTGCATAAAAGACAAGTGAATGACTTCGAATTATAAAAACGGTTAATGTACAAGATTCGAAATATGAAGAAAGCGTTTAATGCAAGAAAACTGTAAAATGGCTTTAAGAAAAAAGGTGTTCGAAGGATAAAAACTTGAAGATAAAGGCATGAAATGTATAACAGTTTCTGAAATGTAAAGTATTTAAAACGGAAAGAAAGCATTTAAATGTAAGGCATCAGTGAGAAGATTTCGAATGAAAGTACTTTAAATACAAAAACTTGTAAATGGTATTGACATAAAGATAAAGGAAAGTACTGGAAATGATAAAGGGTTTTCATTAAATCATAAACATGTGGTGTTATCATACGTACATTTCTCTTGCATTCGTTTCCCTAGCCATGTGGTAATTTGAATGTTTACTGAGTTTTTTTGTACAATAGATATGACACACGAAATCCTAATGCTAAGACTTCTATTTATACTACTTCGACCATAACGGTCTTGCTATAAGATTCTGCCACGTTCAGAACATGCAGAGCAATGCCTCTCTCTTGCTTCCACGCGTCTTCGAATGCTCCAGCGCATATATTTCAAATTTCGAACATCCCGCTTGCGTTTGAATTTCAAATGTTTTGGCACTTCTTCGCTTCGAACGCATTCCTTAGATACAGCCTTGTTATCATTTCGAGACTTCTTTGGATATGTTCTCATAACTGTCACTCGAAGCTCCAAGCTTTGATATGCTCATTCGAAGCACTGCTTCTACTATTTCGAAACATGACATTTTGTTTAATTTCAATCGAAACGTCCAATTTACTTTGCTTCTAATAATATTATCAAAATCTTCAGCCAACACCCTGTTCATGTTCCAATCCTTACCCCCTGTCGCTGAGTCATATGACACTCGGGGCAAAGGGATTACCAGTGAGCCTGCCCACACGGAGGCTCTGAGGAAGATTATTATTGAAGCCTCTAGACAGGAGATAGAGGAAATTTTAAAGATCATCAAGAAAAGCGACTACAATGTAGTCAAACAGGTGGGGCAAACCCCATAGAAGATCTCTATGTTGTCTTTATTGCTATGTTCAGAGGCCCATGCTAAGGCTCTGATTGCTTTCCTGAAGACTGCGCACGTGCCGCAGGAGACATCTGCTGACCAGTTCAAAGATTGTGTGGCTAGTATGACAGTAGATAATGGGTTGGGTTTCTCTGACGCAGACTTGACTGCCAAGGGGAAGAATCACAATGACGCCCTGCATGTCTCCATTGAGTACATGGGCACTACTCTAGCTCACGTGTTGGTGGATACTGGGTCCTCGTTGAACGTTTTGCCTAAGAAAGCTTTAAACCGGTTAGACTGTGAAGGGTTGGTGCTGAAGCCAAGCAACATTGTGGTTAGGGCTTTTGACGGGTCCAGGAGGATGGTACATAGAGAGGTGGATATTCCAGTTAAGGTTGGTTCTCAGATCTGCGCATCTACTTTCTACGTGATGGACATTCGACCATCTTATTCCTGTTTGCTGGGTCGCCCGTGGATCCACAAAGCTAGGGCAGTAACTTCTACGCTCCACCAGATGCTGAAATACCCGGTGAAGAGGAAAATTGTTACGGTACGAGGAGAAGAGGTGTACATGGTGAGCCACCTCAACTCTTTTCAGTATGTGGAGATGGACGGGGAGTTCATTGAAACCCCGTGTCAACATTTCGAAGAAGTCCCCCAGACGCTGGCATCAACTGAAACTGTTACTGAAAATCCTCCAATGAAGATGGCTTCCCTCAAGGATGCCCGGGCTGTTATTGAGAAAGGTGGGTGTGCGAATTGGGGCCAACTCCCTGACTTTGCACATAAGACTGACAAGTTTGGTTTGGGTTTTATGTAGAAGCTCAAAGGGTCGTTCGGTGCGCGCGGATTGGAAGACCTCCCCTGCGTATTACTAATCTTGAAGTGAACATGATTGAAGACAATGATGAAGAGTCTAAGTTTGATAGCTGGATTTACCCGACTACCAACGGCGGACTAAGCAACTGGACAGCAAAAGACTTCGTGCCAATTTCTTTTATCACACAGTAATAGACTTTTGTTTCGAATTTGTAACAGACAATTTTTAAGCTTTACGGCCCGGTGCCTTGCCTGAGACACCGTGGCTTTATTTGCGAGGGCTTTATGTGTGTCATTTCCATATATCATTAATAAAAGCATTGGACATTTTCTTGCATTTAAAATTTTGCGCTCCTTGTTTTTTCTTTTTCATCTTGCAAAACAGCTATTTTACACACACTCACATATATAGGTCTACGTCCACTCTGGATCCCACTGATAACGATTCTGCTACTGCCATTTATGACTTCGAAAGTTCGATCAACCAAGCCGAGGACAAAGGTGGGGATGATTGCGAAGTGCCTGGTGAACTTGCTAGATTGTTCAGTATCATGCTCGGGGCTACTTGAGTGGTAAGCACATTTGGCGTTCAGATTATACTTTGGTGAAGAGGTATCTGGATTGGCAGGAGGATCACGCAATGTCACCAAATTAGCCTTTAGTAAGTGTTGTAAGGATTTGGATAGTGACATTCCTATCCTCGTGAATTGTCTTCTCGGAGTTTCAAAACATTGATGATTAGCAGATGGTCTTTGAGCAGGAGTTGGATTGGAGATTCAGACAACATTAACAGACGGATGGTCGACCTTCTTGGTACGGGCCCTTTCCCCACACACATTATTGACTTCCTTCTTAGTGACAAAAGGTTTCTTTACATGATTGGAAGTGGAGGCATATGCCATGGGAATCTTCCCGCTTTTGAGGTTGCTTTCAACTCTTTCACCGATTAAGATCAGCTCGGTGAAACCAAAAGAAGAACAACCAACCAACAAGTTAAAGAAAGGACCAGATAAAGTTCCCATAAACATGTCAATTTCCTCCCTATCAGTCAAAGGTGGTTGAACCCTACTTGCAAGGTCTCTCCTCTTTTGTGTGTTTTCCTTAAATACTTCATTCTTCCCTATTGTCATATCTTGCAACTGAACTCTTGTTGGCGCCAAGTCGGCATTATACTGGTACTGGTGGTAGAAGGTGGTAGCTAAGTCTTCCCATGTATTGATACGGGAACCATCCAACTAGTAGAACCACTCAATTTGTGTTCTGGCCAAGCTTTCTTGAAAAAAGTGAACCCAAAGTTTCTTATCAACGGTGTACGGCTGTATCTTACGCACATAAGATTTCAGGTGAAGTTTTGGACAGGAAACTCCATCGTACTTTGCAAAGACTGGTATTTTGAATTTGTGGGGAATGACAACCCCATATATCAAACCTAAATCATCAAAATCTAAACTGGGGACGGCTTGGATCTCGATGGCCTTCAATTTGTCTTCTAACTGCTTGTACTTGACACCGGCAGGAGGATACTGCTCGTCAAAGTAATCATCCTAATCAGAAGCTTGATCATTGATGCACCCAGCTTGGGTACTTCTAGCTTCTCCAATCTGACTCTCATCTTTCTCAGATGATTCTTTCACTACCGGGATCTGACGGACCGATTCTTTGAAACTTCTACCCATGTTGAGCAGAGCTTTTCTCTTGGGTTTCTTCTTGGCTGCCAGTAATGCCATCATATCTTGTTGCCCCTTGGCTAGGGCCAGTAGAGTCTCTTTGAATTGAGAGTTTTGTGCCTGAAGATCCTTCACAGTTTTCTCTAGATCCATCTTGCTGAAATAAATAGCAGAAAACATGGTATGTCATGATGCATGGAAGGTGTATATGCAAATGATTTCAAGGATTTATGAAATTTAAATTTGCATAGACAAAAGAATGAACAAACGGAAATTTTCATTAATTAGTTCAAAAGGATTACAACATACCTCTTGGGATTACAAAATAACTCTCT
Organism: Vicia faba; assembly: GCA_948472305.1. Classification (NCBI taxonomy): domain Eukaryota; kingdom Viridiplantae; phylum Streptophyta; class Magnoliopsida; order Fabales; family Fabaceae; genus Vicia; species Vicia faba. The sequence goes on along the minus strand of OX451738.1, from coordinate 236,775,751 downwards.
AAGATAAAAAAGACTGAACGCATCCTCTTCGGTGCAAGGTAGGCGTTCACACTTTTCTTTTCTTGTAGCTGCTTTGTAAGCTCCAATACCCTCCTCTCACTAGCGTAGAATTGAGCTTCGAAAGTATCTCGTTCTTCCTTCAGCTAAATCCAACCCTTTTGCAAGTCTTCGAGAGAAGTAGGCATGTCGGGATGGAGGACAGTGTACAGGACGTCTCCTTCAACCACAGGTTCCATGATAACTGGTAAGATGGAGGGATAAGGCATCACGAGCTTCTGATCACGAGCTCGTACCCACCTAAGATAAGGCTCAAGTGGGATAGAATTCTTGTGTCCCAACGTCTTGCTATCCACCTTGTTTACCATCCTCCAAGCTCGTATAAACCTTTGGCGGTAACCTTGATCGTCTCTCTCGTAGTCGAATACCACTCCTTGGATGAGAATATCGTATGGACCATCTCTTCAGGCATAACCAAACTGTCGCGAGGCTAAGAAATGGTTGTAAGTGATACCACTCCTAATTCCAAGCAAAGGGACATTATGGAATTCCCCACAACAGTCGACGATATTAATGTTCTCCAAGGATCGCGAACACCAATGGATATCTAAATGTATGAGCATCATTAACCTATGGGACCACCTCAAACCTTGCTCATTCTTCAATACAGAGCGGGGAAGATGCAAAATAAACCATCTAGCCAAGAGAGGAGTGCAACACATGAGGGCCCCTCTCTTCCTCATAGTGCAAGTGTGGAGAGAATGTAGGATAACTCCCAACAAAGTAGGCACCGGAATGCGAGACATGAAGATTTTGACAGCATTGACATCTATAAGTTCATCAGGGTTTGGAAAAAAAACCATCCCATAGATGAGAAGGGCCGAGATTTCTTCAAAAGTTTGTAGATCCAAAGAGTTCCAACAATCTTGGGCTTTCTCAAACAAGAACTTGGCTAAGAAATCTTTGACACCACTCCTTGTTTCCCAATTAGTTGTGATATTCGATTGTTACAAGTGTAGTGCTCGGGCAATCTCTTTAGGTCTTGGATATTTTTCCGTACCGTTGAAGGGTAGTTGATTGAGAATGGGAATCCTCAAGAGTTGAGATAATTCCTCCATAGTAGGCACAAGTTGATAGTCGGGAAAAGTGAAGCAATGGTGTAGAGGATCAAAGAATAGGAAAAGCACCTTCATCATATCTTCATTAGTGTTAGAGGTAACCAAGTTTAGGAGGCAACCATGTCTTTCGGTGAATGAAGAGTTCTCAGGGACACTTGATGCTAACTCTTTGAGTTGAGAAGGAATTCTCACGAGATTGACTTGGATAGTATTCCTGCAGATAGAAGCCATGTCCTACAAAATAGGACAAAGATAAATCCCAATAATCCTTGAAATGGATAGTGAGAATGAGTATGATGTTATGCACAAATAAGTATATAAAAATAAGGCAAACAAGTCCTTAGGTTTAGGATAGCATGGAGTCTTATATGTAAGTACCCTTTTGAAGTTTAGTTGGCTCAAGCCTATCCTAGAAATAGTAACCGGGTTCTAAGGGATCTCAATATCACTGATCTGTCTTATCAGGCATTGTTTCAGCGCAAGCCTCTTTCACGACGACCTAAATATCGCGAGAAGTCAAATCTCAATGAGTGTAGTATCGAGTATCAACCAACTTCGGATTGCACCAAAGTCGGTTATCTCACTACGTCCTAATGGCCAAGTTGGTCAAGTAAAGGTTCTAAAAGTCAGTTAGTGCTTCATGACACCACACAGCGGCCCCGTATTCTCCTTGACTACTCAAGGGCTACCGATACCCACAAATGTGTCAGACTAATGTACCTATTGCTTAGACCATGTCGATATACCCCGCACAGTTTCCACAACGTATTTCTACTTACCTATAAGGTATCCTAAATCCGGGTAGAGAATTTAAAATAAGCCCAAATAAGGAACCAAAATGTAAAGCAAACAAGTCAAACAATGAAAGAAAATAAAGGTGATCTAGCCCTAAGGTAACCCCACTTTTAAGTTTTCCCCAGCAGAGTCGCCAGTTCTGTGATACAGTGGGAGAACTGACTTGGGATGTTTTGCGTTTGATCGCCAATGTTGCGGTTAGCAAGATTCGCCACCGACTTTTCTTTTATCCAAAAGGAAAGGCTGAAAAGAACAGGAAAGACCTTTGAGATTATTTCTTGAGTTAGGGGGGTAGATTATGAAAAGGGAAGGTATTAGCACCCTTTTCATCCATAGTTATCTATGGGCTCTTAGTTGCTTGCTAGATCACTTTATTTTGTTTGAAAATATGCTTTGTGTGGTTTTTGAAAGTATTTTGAAAAGGCGCCTTCGTTTAGGCAAACCTTGTAATAGTTCTCGTTCGTAAGAACATATACAAAGTATTGGACTTTTGAAAATATTTCATGTTTGGAAAATGTTTTTGAAAGTATTTGGTGTTTATTTTGAAAATTAGAAAGGATGTTTGTTTTGAAAGTGAGCAAGCAATTATGAACCATCTACCTACTCAAAAGTCTTTATTCATTTCTTCCTTTCCTTTGATATTGCTATCTTACCATTGATTGGTAAGAAGCCTTATCTTTGGATGTAAAGGGACGTGTGTGGGTCATCGTATAGCCATGATAACAATGTTGTGAGATGTCTTAGCATTTCTCTTTGAGGGACTAAGATCATTTTGAAAGGCAACATTGATAGCGTCATCGAGGGACTATGATCTTGTATTTTTTATTGTTTTTGCTAAGACATTCCATATGCATAACATGACCATTTTTTAGGCAACAAGTGGAGTTACCCTAAGGGTGCAAGTGTGCAAGTGTGTTTGATTTACATGCTTAATTTATCTTGGATTAGGGTTTACTACTTGTTGATTTTGTCTTTCCATACAAACCCTAATTACTAACATTTATATAAAACGATAAATTGCGGAAAGTAAAATTACTACACTATTACATTATTAGGGGAGGGGGTATACAAATTTACAAATGGGGATTGCAAGAAAATTAAACCTAATTATCTATTACAACCATATTGAATAATATACAAGAATTGGAAATATAATGTACAAGAAGATAAAATGAAAAGAAAATATTTTTCTTTGGTTTTAGTTTTGACCTAATTAATAAAAAAGGAAAAAATAATTAATTAAAGATAAATAAAATTTAAACCTAAACTAATTAAGAAAGAAATTAAGTTTGAAGCATTTTTAGGGTTTTTTATGAAAAGGTTTTAAGTTTAATGAAATAAACATGAAACTTAATTAATTAAAACAAAATCTAAATTCTAAATTAATTTTAGATAAAATATAAAAAATAATAATGAAATCTAAATCTAAATATTAATTATTTAAGAGAAAAAAATAAATTAATTTGTCAAGAAAACATATTTATTCTTTTTGTTTTATAAAGAAAATAAACATATAAATGTGAAAATAATAAATAAAATATTTTTGTATTTTTAATAAAAAAACAAATAATAATAATAATAATAGTAATAATAAAAAATAAAAATAAAAATATAATATAATATAAAATATAAAAGAAAAGGAATTAAATTAAAAAAAAGTATGGGTCAGTATGTAAAAGTAGACAGGGGGGTTAGAAATCAGCAAAATAAAAACAAAGCCCATTGCTTGGAGGCCCATGCGCCTGTTTGTGACAAAAAAGAGAGAAAAATGTAAAAAAATATGAAAAGTGGCAGCGCTGGGGCTTGAACCCACACCCTGAACATGAAACGCGTGCTGCCTTACCACTGGAGTGGCTATACATCTGTTAACATAAATGAAATAATAAATATATAACATAAGTCATGTCCTGAATATGACTCCATCTTCAACCTCCAGCCTGAACATCTGCAACTTCACCATTTCTCATCCATTTGCAAAAATGTAAACATCAAACTTGTTCCAAATTTTACAATGATTCCAGAAATGTAAATTACTAAAACTATAAATCAAAGATGAGCATGAATTTTGAATGGTACCAAATTCTGACCTAACTTTCTCAGAAAGTTCAAAATTAAAATTCTCACTACTCAAGCAATATAAATGAAATCTATGGACATATACAATTTCAGGGCAATGATGTCTACATTTTATCTTCACAAATCAGAATTAAATGATGTTTGTATGAAGAGATAGAAGTTTGAAAATTTACCTCTTGCAGCTGGAGTCGTGTATGGAGTTTGAGCAACCTTTGAGATGGCATGATGATTTCTGTAGCTTGCCTGGACCTCCTTGAATGTATTACAACTCCTACTTTTCTTTGAGGATGGCTGGAACTCTCAACTCAAGTCAAGTTGTAAGCTTCAGTTTTGAAAATGGTGGACAGTGATAGAGGGGTTACAGTCTTGAACCAGGGACTTAGATCACTTGTGTATGATGTAGGTAAGGTGTTTGGATGATTAAGAAACAAAACGCACGAGTGGAAATGGAGATGGGGATGACTATCATTTGGATCATTTGGATCATCAGGCTGTGGATGACTATCAATCCATGAATTTCGAGTTCCCGGACGAGAATATCATGTTAGTAACTGATTATGAAGAACTTGGACCGGATGAAGGACCTGAATAAGATCCCCATGGACTATGGTTTTGATGGAGCTTCCAACGCTCTTGGCAATGGAATCGACGCTGTGATCATATCTCCCGAGGGATGTCATACTCCTTTCACAGCTAGGCTATGTTTCAATTGTAACAACAATATGGATGAGTATGAAGCATGTATCATGGGTCTCAAAGCTGCAATCGATTTAAGGATGAAGTTCTTAAGTGTGTTTGGAGATTCAGCTTTGGTAATCAGCCAGATCAAAGGAGAATGGGACACGAAGCACCCTAGCCTCATCCCATATAAAGAGAATGTGTTGACATTAATCCCATACTTTGAAGAAATTACCTTTTAACATTTTCCACGAGAGGAAAATCAACTAGCGAATGCACTAGATACAATGTCATCCATGTTAAAGGTCAGGTGGAATAATGAAGCTCCTCAGATCACCACTGAAAGGATGGATGAACCAGCATATTGTCACGAGATTGGTACTGAAGACGTAGTGGACAAACCTTGGTTCCATGAAGTCAAAAGATATCTCGAAAGCCAAGAATATACTGAAGGAGCCTCAGTCAATGATAAGAAGTTCCTAAGAAGGTTCTCTGCTATGTTCTTCCTCAGTAATAGGATCCTCTACAAGCACAATCATGATTTTACCTTTCTTCGGTGTGTAGACGAGAGTGAGGCAGAAAGGATTATGGCTGGCTTACATGAAGGTACCTTTGGCACTCATTCCAGTGGAGATACGATGGCTAAAAAGATCCTACGGGCAGGATACTACTGGTCCACTATGGAAGCAGACTGTTATCAGCATTCACGAACTTGTCACAAATGCCAGATCTATGTTGACAAGGTACATGTGCCTCCAGTTCCTCTGAACATCTTGACTGCTATGTGGCCATTCATAATGTGGGGCATCGACATGATTGGAAAAATTAGACCGACAGCTTCCAATGGGAACTTCTTCATCCTGGTCGCCATTGATTACTTTACGAAGTGGGTCGAGGCAGCTTCATTCGCTTCTGTTACCAAGAACGTTGTGGCCCAATTTATCAGACATAACATTATTTGTAGGTATGGTATTCCAGAAAGAATCATTACAGATAATGGTACCAATCTCAACAACACTATGATCACCGAGCTCTGCATGCAAATCAAGATTCAACATCATAACTCTTCTCCCTACCGGCCGAAGATGAATGGCGTTGTTGAAGCTGCTAACAAAAACATCAAGAAAATCATACAAAAGACTACAGTGACATATAAAGATTGGCATGAGATGTTACCATTTTCTCTTGATGGTTACCGCACCATAATGCGAACATCAACATGGGCAACTGCTTTCTCTTTGGTATATGGTATGGAAGTTGTCCTACCCATTGGAGTCCAAATCCCTTCTTTGAGAATTATGAAGGAATCAGGGTTGAGTGAAGACGAATGGGTCCAAACTCGACTTGACCAGTTAAACCTGATTGATGAGAAGAGGCTTGCGCCTATTTCCCATGGTCAAATGTACCAAAAATGTATGATCAAAGCTTTCAACAAGAAGGTCAGACGTTAGGTATATCAGGCTGGTGACTTGGTAATCAAGCGCATCATACTGCCGCAAGGTGATCCCATGGGAAAATGGACTCCCACATATGAAGGTCCATTTGTAATCAAGAACATATTCTCTGGTGGAGCCATGATCCTAACCACTATAGACGGTGACGGCCTTCCATACCCGGTAAACACAGACATAGTTAAAAGATACTACGCATAAACAAAGACCCACAAAGTCGACTGGCCTAGGAAAAAATTAGGGCATCCCGGTGAACCAAAAGGGTTCGGGAAAAAATTAGGGATATACATAAAAAAATCTGTACACCCGGCAAGTCGAAAACCTGAAAAGGTGGCTAGGGAAAAAAAGGGTATCCCGGTGGACTGAAAACCCGAAAGGGCGGTCCAGGAAAAAGTTAGAGATTTAAAGCGTATAACTATGTCCCATTGGAACACCTTACAACCAATATTCAGTATCAACTATCAAGCTCAAGCGGTACTAATCAATCCAATCAGCTTCGTACAAGCAGTGAAAGTGATGAGATGCTCAAGGACATAAAGGCAATAGCAGAATAGGAACCCAATGGGATTATTTCACATAGCTGTATTTATTTGTATACTATCTTTGTATAATTTCCATTCTTACGACAACATTCTCTTACTAGGATGCTTGTCTCCTTGTACAAAAATGCTCATTTCAAGTTAATACAAAACTATTCCTTTGAAAGTGCAAAACTTCTGTTTTTTATTTTTCAGTTTTGTGTGCGAAATTGTCCAGTGATTATTATTAAACATATGCATTTGAAAATGATTGTTGCTTACAAATATACACCTAAAAATAGAAAGACAATTGCTAATGACTTTAAGAAACGAGACAATATCTAAGGGCCATCCACAAGATCCCCGCAGATGTCTTCCCTGACAGATACCTTTTCCAACAGGTACAGAGGCAGGGGCATTCTACTACAAGGTCAATTCCACATTCCCAATATGCAGCCTAAAAGTGCCAGGTTCTCATATCCCCGGCCGAGCAACAATCTCCAAACTACTGCTTTAACATTTGAGGAAAATTCCCCAGTGAAGTCACCAAGCTTCTCAAGATTCTCCAACAGGATTTCAACAAAATTCCCAAGCAGTTTGTGAAGTTCACCTTCAGATACAGAGTTTTATAAATCTCAAATAGTTTATAAAGCCTTGTCCCCAGTAGATTTTATTTCTCTAACTACGGAAGTTCATCCTTCAGTGGAGTTTATTTCTCCAAATTGGTGAAATTTTTCAACAAAGCTCTTCTCCTTGGCAAAATCATTCTCAAACAGAAGTCGAAGATCCTCGGAAGAGAGAGGGAATTGCCAACAAAATATCTCCATTCATTATCCCCAGCGGAAATTGAAGAATCACTTTCTTCACTCACCAACAGTAGTCCGGGAGTCAGCTTCCCGATACTCTTCAGCAGCTGTCATGGATTTATTCTCCCAGACAAAGATACTACATAACAACATTACATGTTCATGTGCATACAAATACATATATCGTAATCTCATTTATTTTGGGATCATCATGCAATTCATACATCATGACATCACATGAAACTGATTTTACCTTTCCAGGTTAAATTAATAGACAGACAAACACTATCAACTTTTACAGCAGGCCAGGGATTAATGCCTGAAACCAGACGGGGAAACTATCTATGTGACCGGCAAAACAAGTTCCTGATTAATACCTGTAACAAGCCAGGAAAACTATCTGTGGACGACCGACTATGGATTAATACCTGTAACAAGCCAGGAAAGTTATCTTTCTTTCTCAGGTCAGAGATTAATACCTGTAATAAGCCAGGACAACTATCTCAGCGACCGACAATTTTCAAGTTCCAGATTAACACTTGTAACAAGCCAGGAGAACCATCTGTGGACGACCGACTGTAGGATTAATACCTGTAACAAGCCAGGAAAACTATCTATATAAGGAGATTGAAGATTAACACCTGAAACCAGACGGGAAAACTATCTTTATTTCTTGGGTCAGAGATTAATACTTGAAACCAGTCAGGACAACTATCTCAGCGACATACAATTTTCAAATTCCAGATTAATACCTGAAACCAGACAGGAAAACTATCTGTGAACAAGCTGATTATAGATTAACACCTGAAACCAGACAGGAAAGCTATCTACATGACCAGACGAAGCAATATTACACGGGTTCCTTCTCGGCATCCAGATGCAGTCTAACACGAACTCATCCTAGAACGGCCATATACAAGCTCTTTCTAGTACATTTCCAGATAATGGTTAATTCCATTATCCCTAACAAATTACTGGAATTCTGGATTCCAACCAGAATACGACAAACTTTCATCTCTCCAGACCAGAGATAACTCCTCAGTAGAGCCTTGGACAACTGAAGTTCCTAGACTCTATTCCCCACAGAGTTTTACTCAAGCAAGAGAACAACAGAAACTCACATTCCCCAGTGGACTCCTCCTCAGACAGTAGGAACACGGACCCCCAAAGGGACTATGTGTGAAATCAGCATCTGCTTTGGATGGCATCCTTAAGCCCATCTCCGACGACTCTCAATCATCTTTTCTAAATGGCATTTATAACCCCATTCCTGACATCATCAACAAACAATATTACTTCATGTGAGTGCGAATTTCTGGGCACTCTATTGTTCAATCATCTTCCACCTTCAGATCACGAAAGGCAGACAAGCCAATCTAAATCCTCGGGTTTAAGAAGATTGAACAGGGGAGGCTGTTGTACCCCAAAATTTTCCCTCCCATTTTTACTCAAAGCATGCTCCTAGAGATCCTCAATTGCTCAAGGTTGACCAAGAATTGACCATAAAAATTCTCCTCCTAAGCAATGAACCTCTAATTAGGGTTTCACTTATCATCAAGATGTGTGTGCTCCAAAGGTCTCAAATGTTTTCCATTGTCCAAATATGCCTTCAAGATTGTTCATGCCAAGTTTCATGCCTTGCACTACAAGTTTGCTCAGTCAATTGTTCAAATGCTTGAATATCAATTGTACTAGGTCAAAAGTCAATTGTGACCCAAATACACTCAAACTTCATGATTTTTGGTTAAAATCAACATTTTGAAGTGATATTCATCATTTGATCAAAGGTTGATCATGATTCCTCAAGAAATGCTCCTAATTCATCAAAAGTCAAGAATTACTAAATTAGAGTTTCTATAAGAAACGTCAACTGAACTTTGACCAGGCATAACTTTCACATACTTCATCCATTTCCCCCCAACAAAAGCTCATATTTAAGAGAATCTCATTCCCTACAATTTCTCTTCAGCCCTCAAGTCCAAGAAATGCACCATTTGAAAGATACAAGCTCATACATTACAAGTCATTTTTAGAAAGTCAACAAAAGTCTCTTTTTTCCAAGACCTTTTACATCAAGATAACATCTTCAAATGCAAAATTGATCAGAATAGGGATTGAAGTAGACATCTTGGGCTTTCCAAAAAGTCCAAGATCATCATAATGAGATCAAAATTTAGAAAGTTATGGCTTGCCCAAGTTGGGAAAATTGGGGAAATTTCAAGAAAAGTCCATTGACAAAATTTGAAGTTTTAAGGAAAGGGTTTAATTTATTGGATTTCAAACATCTTCCTAAGATTATAGAGGACTCCTAAAACCATTTTTTGCATAGTCTTGATTTTATTTGCATTTTATATTAATTTTATTTAATTAAAAATCAAATAAATCAAAATTATTGCAAATTATATGGGCCATTATTATTTGGGCTTGGTTTGATGCATGGAGAGGCCCCATATTTTGTATACAACAAGGCCAACATTGTCTAGGTGAATTCAAATTTGAAAATGGACAAGATTCCTTGATTTTAGCCAAGGTTACAGATCACCATTCATGGCCTTCAAACATCATGTTTAAGGCTGTTTAAACTTTGTTTTCTTGTCTCCTACCATCTCATCTATAAATACAAGAAATTTGGAACCTTCAAGCACGCACACACAGCCTGGAAAAACTCTGCAAATTTAAAAAAAAAATAATCAAAGTTGTCAAGTTCGAATTTCAGTTTCCGTCCCTCCTCAATCCAAACAAAAGTTCAAAACACACTCCTGGAGGTCCCCTGAAGCATTTGCAACCATTACTAAGCTTTGAAACATTACCAAACGCATCAACCAATTCACACGGTTTCTATTTTCTTCCAATTTCATTTTGCTTGATTCATGTAACATAAATGCGTTTTGATCATACATTACTGGTTATTGGAGTGTTTGCAAGCTTTTTGCATAGTTGGATTGCATTTTTGATTCAGGTATCGCGATTTACCATTTCTAGGGTTTGAACTTTAGAATTGGGTTTTTTCAGATCAGTCAAAATTAGGCTTAACCAGTGGCACCATCATGCTCAGGAGGATGAGGCCAGTTGATCCATGGCCTCACATTTGATTTTTGTTTAGTATTATGAGTTTTATAAGTTGCAGGTGCTATAGTGACAGACCAAAACTGTCACCATAGGACTTAATGTCTAAAATGACGGAGGGAGGAAGAAGATGATGCGTGGAAGCCCCCCACTGGGCAATTCAAATCTGTGCGTGTTTTTTTTAATTTTAAATAATTACCTGAAGTTTTGATTATATTATTTTTGTTTTATTTGGTATAACGAATTAATGGATAGCTCAGATGACTGGGAAGCGCGTGTATGAGGGAGAGGACCTGGGTTTGAGTCCCAGGTCTAACATTTTCTTATTTCTCAATATTTTCATGCAGATCTGGTATTCCTATTGGTTTGACGTCCACCATACTTCATCAAACCTTAGCCATCAAATGTACATCTGATCAAGATGGACGCCTCTAGTATGTAAGCTCACCATATGCCCTCAAGGACTCATCTCACGAGATCAAACACCAGTCTGGGCTTTAACTCTTGGGCCTCACGTTTTTTTTATCTACACCACCAATTTCTAACCATCTCAGACCCATTTTGTTTTCTTGATTAATTTTTTAATTAGAAATCGATAACAAAAAAAATCACAAAAAATTAGGTTTAGACATTTTAGTTAAATAATTAATTTCTTAATTTATTGATTAATTAAATTTTAACCATTTTCTTAACTTAAAACAAATTAGAATTTAGGACTTAGTTTAGATTTAATTTTCTTTTCATAATAAAAAACCAAAAAGAACTTATTTAATTTTTATTTTCCAAATATACTTTAGGATAATTTCAATTTAATTATTTTCTTAAAATAAAAACAATCAAAAAGGATTTTTTTTACTTAGAATTTTCTTAGGTTCCTTTTAGACGTAATATTTATTTCGCGCGCATTATTCTTGTTCTCGCATTTTTTTAATAATGTAACTGTATACTGGTATGTAATAGATTAAGTAGGATTTTTTTACTGCTTTCTTTATTTTTTTCCCTAAAGCATTATACATTGTAAACCCCTTCCCCGAAGCATTGTAATAGTGTAGGATTATCTTTCGCACTTTATTTTCTCTACATATTAACTGCTAGTAACTAGGCGTGTATGGCAAGACTAAAATTAAAACGTTAGCAAAACCTAAATGTGCAAGATAAATACTTGAACTAAACACAATTTCACATGCGCACCTCTAGGGTATCCCACTTCGGTTGCCTTCGGAAAAAATTCATGTCCCTCGAAACGGGGACGCTTTAGCAAAGACCCGTAAATTAAAAAGATCATAGTCCCTCGATGACCCTACAAATGCCTTCTCAGTAAATGATCTAGTCCCTAAACAAAATTGCTAAAGTGTCTTCACAAGTTGCTTTCATGACTGTATTGTCCCTTCGATGTCCCTCATACATCCAACTATAGGGATACCTACTCACTAATAGTAGGATAACACTGTCTAAAGGATAGGAGGAAAAGAACGACCCTTTTCGAGTACAAAAGTAGATATCTGTTATAAGTTTGCTCAAAAACATTTTGCACTTACACAAATACTACTTTTCAAAAACAATTTTCAAAAACATTTGCTTTGTTAACACTCTTGAGGATTGATACAAGAGTTAAACGCAAAGCAAATCGCCGCACTAAGGCATTTCTAAACATCTTTTTTCAAAGACACAAAGCACAAAGTACTTTCAAAATGAGCAAACCTCTAAGAGCCCGTAGAAAACTACAGATGGAAATGGTGCTAACACTTTCCCTTTCCATAATCTACCCCCCTTACTCAGAAAATTCTCGAAAAGGTCTTTTTCTGTTCTTTTCACCCTTTCCTTTGTTGGATAAAAGAAAAGTCGGTGGCGAATCTTGCTTACCGCAACATTTGCAAACACAAAATGCAAAACCAGTATTAACAGTCGGTTTTGCCACCGTATCACAACAGGGCACTTTAATGAATCCCTCGCCCAAAAGTTAACACTCTCGTTGGCAGATATGGTTACCCAAGCATAATTCTACATAAAAGGAGAGGAGAGAAACACTTAAAATAATGTGTGTGATGTCAAATAGTGTGTTCCCGAATTCGAAGGCTCACATCACCAGAGAAAGAGCAATTATACCTCACCATAAAGGACAAGACTGCATGCAAAAGGGAAGGCAAGGTGACAAAGAACTTCACGCACATAAATTCCATCATAAGCAGATATGGTGTGAAGTTCTCCAACTTTATAATATCCATACACCTCCTGCACCCAAGGCAGAGGTCATGGGTTCTGAACTAGGAAAATGGTGCAAGTTCTACAAAGTCAAGGGACATCACATTGAAGACTGCTTTCAGCTTAAAAAGGAAATCGAGAGACTGATACAGGAGGGACACCTCATGAAATATGTAAAGAGTGACTCCTCTCATTCGTTATACAAGTCTAATCCTTAAGGGCAAGATGATACTGGAAGCCCCAAACCAAATAAAGCCAAAGGAGCGCCTCGGGGAAAGGGTGGTAAAGTTGCACGTCATATGCTCAACAATATAGTAGGAGGATTCACTAGGGGTGGAGAAACCAGATCCTTCCAAAGAAGGTATGCTTGGCAGACCCTAAGTGTAAAAAACCTCTCAGAGGAGAAGACTAAAGGTTAGTGCCTAATCTAAAAGCCACTTTCGTCTTCTCAGAAAAATATGTAGTTGGCATGCACCCTCATAATGGCGACACCATGGTCATTAATATCAAGTGCGAGGACTAGAAAATTAAAAGAGTTCTCGTTGACAAAGGAAGTTCTGCAGACATACTATACTGTGAGGCGTCTGAAAGACTTCTCCTCGACCCGGATACCTGAAGCCCTTTTGAGGATAATTAGTTTGATTCTCCATAAAATAGGTACAAGTAAAGGGTTATATCACCTTGAGGATCACTTTGGAGAAGAAAAGCAGGACAAAGAAATAAAGGTTAGGTATTGGGTTATTGATGCCCCCTCTTTATATAATATGATTATAGGGTGACCCGCCTTTAACGGGCGGGACGCCGCCTTATCCACTCTTTATTTATGCATGAAGTTTCCTCGCCCAAATAGGTGAGTGAGAGTTATATAAGGAGATCAAGAGATCAACTGGAAGTGTTACGTAGAAAGCCTTAATTTGAAGCATATTTTCCCTCCAGGTAGGAAGTCCAGAAGTAAAGCCACCAAAGGAATTCCAAAAAGGCGAGGATACTTTCTCTCAAACCTCTAAAGATATCGAAAGGTGAAAGCCCATAAGGGATCCCTTCTAGAGACATCGACATAGCAGTCATTTAATTTTCTTTATTATTGTTGTTGAATTAATTTATTAATAATTTTCATAATCATGTATTGAATCTCCACGTATTGTAAAGAACAAGTTATTGCGTGGGAAACACTTTTTTCCCTCAGCGCTTTTACATAAGGTGAGGGTTTTTAATGAGGCGCCTCACTTTCATTATTTTAGAGTCCACATGTTTGGCTATTCCTTTCTTTGCAGAAAACTTAAATATTCAAGAGAAGATTTTGCAATAAGGAGATCATATTTGTTGGTTCCTCAATTGGGATACTTGTCGCCCATTGAGGCGGTCATATTCGTTGGATCCTCAAGTGGGATCCTTTCTGCTCATTGAGGCGATCATATTTTCTAAATCTTTAACTGGGATCCATGCCTCCCATTGAGGTGATCATATTCGCTGGATCCGTAAGTGGGATCCTTGTCGCCCATTAAGACTATCATATTCGATGGATCCTCAAGTGGGATCCTTGCTTCCCATTGAGGCGATCATATTTGTTAGATCCTTAAGTGGGAACATTTCTTCCCATTGAGGAAATCTTATTTGCTGCATCCTTGAGTGAGATCCTTGCCTCCCATTAAGGCGATCTTATTTTCTGCCTTTAACGGTCAGCGATGAGAAGAAATAGACAATCATGTTTCGACTTCACCTAAACCTAATGAATATTGTTAACAAAACCAACTGCAATAAGTTTATGTCTACTAATGCGAAGAAAGTGGTAGTAAGGTTCATGGAGAACGAGACAATATCACATTGTCTAGAAGCAATATGGTAACTCATATCAGGAATCATCATCCGTTTGTCATGATCTTGAACACCCAAGCTAGTTACTCCTAAGGAACTCATAACTTCAAAGATTATGTCATAGAACAACTGAGAATACAATTGATGGTGTTGATAAACTTCACATCTAATTGTGTCTGAACAAAAGAGTACAACTCTTTACCTCATCCAAGTAAAGTTGCAATAGCACGGAAACTGCAATTTCCATTGGGCTCCACACTAACAATGTCATTAATATAGTCATGTAAGAAAATAAGAAACTGATACAAGTAAACATGTCTTGAAGACTTTTTAAGAGATTGACTTGGTATTGGTTTTGTACATGATCTCTTTGTTTTCTAAATCCCCTATGATCCCTCAGCATACTCCCATTGTGAAGGATCACGTGCACATCCCTCTTTTGACCCTTTTACTCTTCTTATTTATCTTTTTGGCTTGTACTTCACTGGTGGTGGACACATGGAATTTCTTCATGGATGTGTTAGTTCTCGAACTTTTTTCTTCATTACCCTCGGGAAAACTATATCCAATGTATTGAAATACTTTTTCAACTCTTCTCACTCTTCCTCTAAATCTAAATGTGTCCCATTATCTTCTTGAGTGACTTCATGCTCTTCAATGTTTAATTCCTATCTCAAAATGCTTCAAGTGTTCTACAAACTCAAGCTCCCTATTTAAATACACGACTTTGTTCTGTAGATCCATAACATGCTCTTTCATATTAGATTCAACATACTCCTTACACTTCATACTGACATTTTTTGAAATACGGAACACACATAAATATGAATTAGGGATGGGAACACAACTTCAATGATTCGTCAACGCAAGTTCCTGGTCTGTCACCACAACCTACAGTAGTAACTTCTTGGTGTTGCACCCTAAATTTCGGTTATAAATTTTTTAGTCACATTTTCATATCATATTATGTTATTTGATCACAATCTTCAATAAACAACTTCATTCATCACATTTTGTATCACTAGTCGTGTTTAGATTGACCAAAAGTCAGTTTAAATCGACATTGGTATCGTTTTATAGTTGTAAAGTATTTGATATTTCAGTTCATGCATTTTTATCTCTTTACTCGCTTCTCGCATTACATTAACTTATTTATATGTCGATAATATTGACATTTTGGTTTTACAAATAGATCGTTAAAAGAGATTCGACAATGTGCAGAAAATTAGCGAAAAAATATTTCAAGTTTTCACCTTTTACTGACTGTTTTATGAATCTATGTTACGCGTAAATCATGACTGTATGCTCGTTTTATTTTTCGGTACATTTTGAAGTCTCGTTCTTAATCATCAATGTTTTACAACCAGGTATTTTTATTCTCATTTTATTTTAATTTTGATCATTTGATTTATTTTTTATTAATCTTTGTGATTTGTAGTTTATTTTAATGTGTTCATTTCATTTTTTTATTTAATTTAGTGTCTAATTTTTATCGTTTTCGACAATTTTAGATGTCCTTTTTTTATGTTTTAAATTGTGTTAGTTTTTATACTTTCATATTTTCATCTCAATTTTGTCAATAGAGACTTTTTGGACATTTAATTAATTAAGCTAAACCTAATGTTAGTGTTATAAATAGAGTAGAGTAGAGATTGTATCGGGGGGAGACAGTTTTAGGGATCGAAAATCATATTTGTCAAGTAACATAGAAACGAAAACGAGAGCCTTCACCTCTCGTCTCCTCCCTCGCAAATACTTCCTCTATACCGAAACATCACCACCATCCTCGGTAACCATCACCAAGCCACCGTCAACAATACTTCATCCATCACGACCCTTACATACTCCTAGCCTGCTGCCTACATACTCCCTTCCAATTTCCAACGTTACCCTTCTCACTCCACCATCAATTTCCTTTATCAACAAACAACCTTCAAATCCAACTTTCATCATCCTCAATCAACAATCTTCTACTCCATAATCCCTCTCCGTGTTAACCCATCTCCTTGTACTTCCATAGCTAGAACCACACAACCAATTCTACAACTTTCGTCTACCTCACATACACCACCTTCAGCAACTCAGAACCAAGCGTTCCTCTATTTCCGGTAATCAACCACCAACTCATCAACCCCCATCTTCTCTATGCAACATCCACTTTCAGTCAACCTTCAACTGTCTAACTATTTACATTGTAGCATCCATCAATCTCCTCCTTCAATCCATTCAACAATCATCAACCGTACATCATCCACCTGTTTTGGTATATTAACGTATTCAAGTGGAATTGCTTAGTTTTGTTATTGTGCTACAATTTCGAACTTTAATTCAATTTAATTTTCGAATACGTAGAGATGCATAAACTTCATTGACCGACTTAATTTATGGATTTCGATTCGATTCATTCAGTTCCCTTGACTTTGATTTCTTGACTTGATTATTTCTTACTTATTTGAGATGTTGGTTTATTTCTCTATTATCATGGTTCTGTCGGCTTGTTGGAAGTTTTATCTGATGCAGGAATCCTTATCCGACGCTTTGAGCTTTATCTGATGTTTTGAGTTTTATCTGACGCCTTAGGCTTATCTGATGCTTTCACCACTTATGATTTATTTTTATCTGATGCACTCTCTGCTAGTGATTTATTTTCACTTGATGCTTGGTATATTCTTGGCTTATTTCTTTGCTTGTGGCTTAATCCAAAGGATGAGAATTCTTATTGAATTTATTTGCCAAGTTTTGGCCTCCTGTTTGGTTAGACTATTCCTTACCTTTAGCTCTTAACTTTTACTTTATTGTACATAGGATAGTCTCTTCATCTCCTCTCGTTCTTTAATTTTTAAAACTTCTCATCTTTTTCAAAATCTTCTTTGTTTTGTAATTCGAACCGCTTTCATAATAAACCTCGACTATGTCGAGTAATTTTTCAAACTTCTTTTCTTCTTCAAACTTCTCAAAACAATTAATAATGATGAATAGAATCACACTTTCATGAGTATTAAGAAGTGGAGAAGGATGAGTGGGTTCATTCCCGAAGTTTGTCCTTCATTCCATTCATAGTCTTTTGTGCGGTTCAAATTATAAATTCTTTCAAAAAAGACTAAAAAACATTTAACTTCATTCAAACCTTTTTTTGTGCTCTCTAGCACCTTCTACCCTTTAAAACCTTTTCAATATTAGACACGATTCATTTATAATTGTGTTGTTAGTCATCTATCCTCATGGTTGTCGACTTTTCCACTTGCTTACTAGAGGTGTTCTCAAACCCTCTCTCATGTTGGTGCGTCGTCCCTCTTTCTCATACCTTGTGGGTGATTAGACGAGTCTTCTCCTTAAAAATGATGACTTGTTTGTTCATTTAAAATCAATCAACACAAAGTTTTTGGTTCTTTTCTAGAAGAACTACGAAGCTCTAACTTTACCATTTCACGAGGGAGTACGTAGGCACTAGGTCTCACAACCCAAGGTCAGCGCGATAATAAAAACATTTTCTTTTGTTTACAAATATTCATTCATTCATTCCATTTATCAAGTAAGTCTTTAGATAACACACCTTTAGATTAGAATAAACAAAGTGGATCATGTGGAGTACCGTAGATGTTTAGGGTGCTAATGTCTTCTCTTTGCATAACCGGCCCCCCGTACCTTAATCTCTATTTCATTTTAGGTTTTAATCAATATTTTACCATTTCCCTTTGGAAACAATAAAGTGTGGTTGCAACTTCATTGTGTGAGTTAAGTCAATTAATGACTTAATCTCAAATTTTGTCGCTACATTTCGCTACACGAGTGACAGCTTGGAGACTTCACTGGGGACTCTTTCCTAAGTGGGTCAATCCTAGATTTGTTTTTTTTCCTCTTTATTCATCTGTTTACCTATTTACTTTACTTGTTATTTATTTATTGCATTTTATTGCTTTCCACTATTCTGTATATATTGTTGTGTTGGATTTGCTGGTTTTTCAGGTTGGGTGGGTGTTACTGTAAGGTAAATGCCCAATACTCAGGCCAAATAGTTCACCTAGGAACACATAGGAATAGAGTGGAGAGTCATGACGGCTAATAGGCGTATGCCCTACTAAGTTCGATCATGAGAGTCACGCTCAGGCGAGGTTCAAATGGTATACTATCGTTATCACATATGTTGTTACGGTGATAGTACTTTCATGAGGACTCACAACTCTGATTTGCCTTTGACTTACCTTGACCTAGACTTCACTTGTGAGTGGGGTGGGAATTATTCTTACAAGTGCAGATGATGATCCTTTTGGTATTGGTTCCTTTGTGTGCTGATTTGGTGTCGGACCTATGATTATCTTGCATTATTTTGCATCATATGACATTGCCATATCATTTTCATCCTTGGCATCGTGCATACATCCAGGTTGTTCAGGATCACATTCCCAACTGTTTCTTTCTTCCAGTTTTCTGTTAACCGTCAAACTGATTCCTCAACACAAGTACAGAACTAGAGCCAACATTCGAAGAAAAATGGTAGACCGGAGTTCAAGGATTGATTAGGGCATTTTGTTCTTCAAAGATACAGGTTCTAATGTTGTCAACAATCCTTTGTCAATACAAAGTGGTTGAAGACCGGGTCAGAGTATCTCAAGTCACTACCTAAAACCAGTGTTTCAGACTAGAAAAATCATCCTTGTTACTGATTAGTCACTAGGCCATGTTTCTTTCTGTTTGCATTTTCCTTTAGCTGCATCGACTGTTGCTTTCAAACTTTGTTTGTACTTCCATGTCAATTTTAATGAAATGAACATGGCATGTTTTGATTTAATTCATTTTCATTTACTTCTTTCAAATATATTTCTCATGTTTTATTTTTTCATTAAACTCTTGTGTATGCAAAGATTGGAGGGAGGATGATGAAAATGAGATACCCATAATTACTGATGGTATGTTTTCAAATAAAAATTTACTGATGATGTACATGTATTCTTTCAATTCCAAAACACTAGAGAAATAAGGAAGTTAATCCCTTGTCAACCCCTTTGAGCCCAGAAGTTAGAGTTTCTTTCTATACGAAA
Source organism: Vicia faba (assembly GCA_948472305.1). Classification (NCBI taxonomy): domain Eukaryota; kingdom Viridiplantae; phylum Streptophyta; class Magnoliopsida; order Fabales; family Fabaceae; genus Vicia; species Vicia faba. Next base: position 236,756,190 of record OX451738.1, on the reverse strand, counting down.
AAAACCCACAATCTTAACCTGAGGATGAGTAGTTCTCAGATAATCTGGTTGTGAATTTCAAATACAAGAGAAATCATTCAAGAAACCTTTCAATAAAGATTACAATCAAGCTTTCCTTCGCATACATTAAAGAAGTGTTGAAGATGTCTTCCAAATCCAAAGTGATAATAATGGTTCTCCGCAATCAGTAAGCCAGGAATTCACTATATTTCCAAAGATAAACAAGGAATCAAAAGAAATAGTCCACTAAGTCAAAATCTATGAAAGAGACTTGGGCAAAACTAGGGCAAAACTAGGGCATCCTTCTAACTACAATCTCAAATGATACAGTTCAGGCAAAAGTTAGGGATAACTAATTCAAAAGTAAGAGGTCACAAAAATCCTCAAAATTCTCCACCAGAGTTGACAAAAGTCCTCAACGAAAACAACAAAATATTGTAAGAAGAAGTGATTGCCTTCTCAAAAATCTCTTGGTTTCCGAACCATCATCGTTGCTATCATCAATACAATTCCAAAATCTCTTGGAACCTGAATACATATGTTAAATTAATTGAACGTAGGACTGAAGAACATCACGAAGATTGGGTTGGGTAAAAATAAACTTTGAGCCACTATCCTTTGTTTCATAAACCGTGAACTAGGCCATGTTACAACCTTTAAAAGACCTAATTGAAGACATGTTTCTTTTGGAAGCATACTACAGTAAGGTTACGTAAACTGACTCCTGAGATCTTTTGCAAATAATTTGTCTTGGTGTCATGACTTTGCTTTCTCTTTCACTTTAAATGTCTAAACCATCGAATTTTGACCAGTGATTCATTTTCTATACATTAATAACATTATTCCAAAAATGATTTTGATTTCAAAACTTTTACATGAACTTTGCATTTAAATTACCATGTTTGAATCAATAATTTTTCTTGCAAACAAGCACTACTCATCAAGAAATTTCAAACAGGTAAGAAAAACTTGGTCAATGATCCTATCAGGGGAAAGTTACTTCCAAATCCCGTTGTGAACCAGTACAAGATTTGTTACTCAGTGCAAGTTATTCTTAGGATTGGTTAGCCAGAAGACCTTTTTCAAGACTCACACTGGGTCAAGCCTTTCCCTCAGTTATTTCAAGAACTCATGCCATAATCGATTTGTTCTTATCAACATTCGACTAAAGACATGATCAGTTTATCCTCAACAATCATCTAATCTGAGGTAATCCCCAAGCAACTCTCCTTGTCCTTCCTCAGAGGATCATCCCCTGATATAATTTACAAGCATGACATAAGTGTTTTCACGACATGTTCTTTCCAAGCAGAGTTGGCAATGTGCCCCGTTTTGAGGAATCAACATTCCAATCTTACCTCTACAAAAGAGTCAAGCTCCACTGTCATAAATGTATGCATTACATGCATAGATCATTCACATATCATGTAAAAAAAATTCATATCATGCATAGCTTGAAGATTGTTTCATGCTCATTTGCATTTCTCGAGGTCTTGTTGCTATCAACATCTTACCTTTAGGTTAAAGTCCTACTTACTTAGCACCTACCAAAGAAGATGTATGTCCATATGTTTCTCTTTTCCATCTAACTCTAATCTTGAATGAGTTGTCTCTCTTTTCCGCCCAATGCAAATCTTGGATGAGTTGTTTCCTTTTCCGTCCAATTCAAATCTCGGATAAGATGTTTCCTTTTCTGTCCAATGCAAATCTTGGATGAGTTGTTTCCTTTTCCGTCCAATGTTAATCTTGGATATTATGTTTATCCCTGCCATCCAAAACCAATATTAGGTGTCATGATCTTTCGTTTTCATCCAAAGCCAATATTGGATGTCATGATCTTTTATTTTCATCCAAAGCCAATATTGGGTGTCATGGTCTTTTATTGCACTCTAAAGCTAATATTGGATGTCATGATCTTTTTCCTCCATCCAAAGTCAATATTCGATGTCGTGGTCTTTTGCTATCCAAAGCCAATATTGGATGTCTCTGATGTAATCTTCAGATTCAGTCTCATTCCACATCCAATGCCATTCTTGGATGTTTCTGATGTATTTTCTAGAGAGTTTTTGACCTAATTCAAAGAAAATCATTGGATGATGCGGTCTTTTCTTTCATCCAAAGCCAATTATTAGATATCATTCTTTTTCCCTTCATTCAAAGCAAATAATTGAATGTTATGGTCTCCATTCATCTAAAGCCAATTATTATATGTTATGGTTTCCCTTCATAAAACTTTCTCCCCTCATCTAAAGCCAAATGTGTTCTTCTCTCATCCAAAGCCAATTATTGGATGTCATGATTATCTTTTCCCTTTAATTCAAAGCCAATAATTGAATGTCGCATTTTCCCTTCATCCAAAGCTAATCATTAGATATTGTTGTCGTCTTTTATCCGAAGCTAATGATCAGATGTCTCGAACTTGTTTCCCTTAATCTAAAGCCAGTGATTAGATGTTGTGGTCATTCTTTCATCCAAAGTCAATGTTTGTATGTCATTTTTCTTCCCTTCATTCAAAGCTGGTGATTGGATGTCGTGGTCTTCTTTCATAGTTTTGTTGTTGTCCAAAGCCAATAAATTGGATGTCTTATCCCTAGTATATTGTTTTCCACCGTCCAATGCCAATATTGGATTCCATTAATCTCTTTTTGTTTCCCCGGCGTGTCTTTTGCATAATTTCTTTCAATCTACTGTAAATTTACTATTTCAAGTTTCTCCATAATGTCTTATCCTATGCATTCACATCATATACGAAAAAGAGTGTAAAAAAAGAGTTCACGCTTTCATTCATAACTTATTTTATCATCTCATTACACCAGGGACAAAATTCATATATGTTTGTATTTAATTAGTTTCTGCCTATCTGGCTAAAAGATAATTAAATTGAGGAAGCTATTGCACCCTAAATTTCGTCCCTAAATTTTTTAGTCGCATTTTCATATCATATTTTATTATTTGGTCACAATCGTTCATAAATAGCTTCATTCATCACATTTTGTATCATTAGTCGTGTTTAGGTTGACCAAAAGTCTATTTAAATCCACATTGGCATCGTTTTATAATTGAAAAATACCTGATATTTCACTTTATACATTTTTATCTCTTTACTCGCTTCTCGAATTGCATTAACTTGTTTATATATCGATAATATTGATATTTCAATTTTAAAAATAGACCGTTAAAAGAGATTTGACACTGTGCGGAAAATTATAGAGAAAATATTTCAATTTTTCACCTTTTACTGACTGTATTATGAATATATGTTTTGCGTAGATCATGACGGTATGCTCGTTTTATTTTTTCGGTACAGTTTGAAGTCTCGTTCTTAATCGTCAGCGTTTTACAGCCAGGTGTTTTTATTCTCATATTATTTTTATTTTGATCATTTGAGTTTTGTGACCTGTAGTTTATTTTAATGTGTTTATTTCATATTTTTCATTTAATTTAGTGTAGAGTTTTTATCATTTTCGACAATTTTATGTGTCCTTTTTTTATTCAGAAAAATAAAAATAAAAATATTTTATATTGTGTTAATTTTTGTACTTTCAGATTTTCATGTCAATTTTGCCAATAGGGACTTTTTGGGCATTAAATTAATTAAGCTAAACCTAATGTTAGTGTTATAAATAGAGTAGAGTAGAGATTGTATCGGGGGGAGGCATTTTTGGGGATCGAAAATCAAATTTTTGAAGTAACATAGAAATGAAAATGAGAGCCTTCACCTCCTTCCTCCTCCCTCACAAATACTTCCTTTGTACCGAAACATCATCACCATCCTCGGTAACCATCACCAAGCCACCGTCAATAATATTTCCTCCGTCACGGCCCTTACATACTCCCAACCTACTGCCTGCATACTCCCTTCCAATTTCCAACTGTTATTTCTCTAAAATTATGATTGGCATACATTTGGTAAAACCAACTTGGCAGCAACATGTTGAACAATATGTTCCAACTTGCGGTTTTCAAAATTTCGAATAAGATGTCACAACCAGGAGAATAAGACATCATGTCTGTAGCAGCTGACTATTATGGTTCAGCTGATATGTTAGTTACTAAATATTCAAGGAATATTTAGTTAGCTTATGTGGCATCAAAGATTTACAAATCAGAGATTCTATGTTGGTTTTCGAAGATGTACAAAGTTTTTAAATATGGAAACATTTTAGGAAATAAATGATTGAAGACCTAATTTCTTGGAGATGTTTAGGAAGCCTTACTACTGCGATTTAAAGCCCAACCCAGTCCAGAATAATGTTATATATAGACTGGTGTATACCTTGTTTTAGGTGAAACTTATGTGTGTGTGTGTCTTGTTAGTGTTTTAGAATCCTTATTTGTGAGCCTCTCTAATATGATCTTGATAGAAGAGTAGGATGTGAGTACAACTTCAATATACGGTGTTTTTCATGATGTCAAAACCAGGAAAGATGGCACGGTGGTAAAATTAATTGTATCTTTTTGTCTTGTGGCACTCCTCTACATCATAGGTCTTAGGAACCATCAAAAAGCACTTAGAAATTGACCAAAATCATTGAAAAACACTTTCTTCACGTTTATTCCTTGCATGTGTCGATACATCCGCGTTTCAAGTCGACACATGTAACTTTGTTTTAAAGCCTGTGAGCTTCTGTAAGTCACAGGTCGACACATGAATCATATAGGTCGACACATACTGAAAGATTTCTAAAATTGCATAAATTCTTATTTTATGTGTCGACACATCCATTTTTCAGGTCGAAACATTTACTCACGTTTTAAAGCCTATAGCTACTGACTTGCTCAGGTCGACACATGCAGCCTTTTATAAAGTATGTGTCGACACATACGATTTTGAGGTTGGCGCATAAACTCTGATTTGGTCAAATTTTCATTTTCTTTTATTCTGAATTTGTCATTTTTTCACTAAACTTTTCCAAATTATAAATACCCATTCATGCATTATTTCTAACTTGATGATACCATAAAGTTAGCCTACTTTTTCTCTTCATCTTCAACCTTCCAATATATACATACACACCAACATTACATTGCGGTGATGTTCCGTCGGGGTGCCATCTATGAAGAATTAAAGATTTATAATTGGTCTGGGTTGAGTTCTTGTAGGGGTCTTCATCCGTAAAAATTATCAGGTTTTTCCTCCAACATCATTTGTTGAATTAGGAGTTTTCATGCAAGATCGTGCGAGAAGGAATCGTCCATGTGAAAAATCCCTTGGAGTGTTTGAAATCTTTTCAAGGAACCTTAGAATGGTTGAAATATTTTTAAGGAAGTAGCAAGAATTGGATGATAGAATCGGTGATCTTGTTTTGATAGTGTGCACTTATTTATCAAGAATTAGACAACTTATTCAGTTAATTGCTTTCGCATCAAAAAGTTTTGAAAATAATTAAATTCTAGATTTGTGTCTAGAATAAATTTTCTGTGCCTGTATTCACCCCCCTCTAGATACGCATTTTCGTCTAACAAGTGACATCAAGAGCCCGGTTGATTTCAGCTTAAGAACACTCTTTAGAAAATGGCTTACGAACCTAAGGGAGATCATAAGAGAGCTCCAATTCATAAGAGAGCTCCAATTTTCACGGGAGAAAATTATACTTATTGGAAACTTGTATGAAAATTCAAATTAAATCATATGACAAAGGTGTTTGGGAAGCCATTAAAAATGGCCAAACAATGGTGACATATGATGTTGATGGTATTACTATGCCTAAGCCAAAAAATTTATGGGATGAGAATGATAATAAAAATGGTCTTACAATTGGAAAGCTAAGAACATCATTGTATCCTCATTTGGTGTTGATGAGTTCTATCGCATTTCTCATTGTCAACTCGCTAAGGCTATGTGGGAGACTCTACAAGTTTCCCATGAGGGAACTAATGAGTTCAAACAAGCTATGATTAATACACCCAATCAAGAGTTTGAACTCTTTCGCATGAAAAAGGGTGAACCCGTTGCAGAAATGCAAAAGAGATTCTCTCATCTTATTAATTGTTTGAACTTACTAGGTAATCCTATTTCTAATGCTATTACTACTAATAAATTTTTGAGATGTCTTACTAGGTGTTGGCAACCTAAGGTCATCGCGATCAAGGAAGCTAACAATATTGAAACACTTGATCTCACCACACTTTTTTGTAAGCTTGAAGAACAGGAGGAAGAACTAAATTGCATGGATAAATATGAAAAGAAGCTTGAGAAGAAAAAGAAGAATAAGGAAAATCACAAGGAGGAAGTTATGAAGTCCAAAGCTCTTAAGGCTTCTAGCTCTAAATCCTCAAAAGAAGATAAAGTTAAGGATAATGACTCTAGTAATGATGAGATTTTGGATGATGAAGAAATTGGACTATTAGTGAAGAAATACAATAGGTATATTCGAAAAAATGGAGTTAAACATTCTGACAATAATCTCATGAAGTTTAGAAGACAATCCTCCTCCCTCAAAGAAGATAATAACAAAAAGGACAAAGGAAAGGTTATTTTCTACGAATGTTAAGCCCGATTACTACAAACCGGATTGTCCATCTATTTCCAAAAGTAAACGAAAAGGCCAAAGAAACAATCCTAGACAAGCTTATGTTGCTTGGGAAAGTGAAAGTGAATCCTCAAGCGATGAAAGCTCAAGTGAGAGTGGTGAAGAGGAAAAATATTTTTTCATGGAAAATCATCCGCAAGACAAGAAAAATCATGTAAGTTATAAATACTCTAACATTTCCTCTTTGTCTTATAATGAATTAAAAAGGGAATTTGAAAAACTACAATTAGAGTTTTTAAATGCTAACAAAATTTTGGCCTCCCAAAAAAATGTATTCACATTTTTAGAGGCCAAGGCTGATGAAACCAATGATGAGTTAGAAGCATTAAAAGAACTTATTGCAGATAGTTCAAATCATGAAAAATTGGACGAGCCTTCTTACAAGTATGGTTGTGACACATGTTAAATTTGGCAATAAGAAGTGAGTACTCTTCCTACCAAATTAGATTAGTCTACATCATTCCATGGAGAATATGCCTATTAGGTCCTTGAAGGTTGAAAAGCCTCATAAAAGTTTCTCTTTGATTAAGAAAGTACCTAATAGCATTATTAACTCTCATCATAGGATATTTTGTCACTATTGTTGCAAAAAGGGTCACACTATTGAAAATGCAAGTTTGAGACTTTTTTTTATTCCTAAGGGTGATTTTCAATGGTTGCCCAAATGCAACATTTATTTAACTCACTCTCAAGGACCCAATGAGAATTGGGTACCTACCACCCTTATTTGATTGTTATAGGATGAATGTCTTGATGCTATGACGGGAAAGTAGATTCTCGATAGTCGATGTTCAAGACATATGACGGGAGACATATCACTCTACTCCGACTTTGTGGCGAAGAAGAAAGGATTTGTATCTTGTGGTGATCATGGTGATAGAAAGGTCCCTATATCCTTGTTTTAATGATGTCAAAACTTTCATAACATCTTGCATTTGTGCTTCTGATAAGGTTTGGTTCCTTGGAAAATTTATAATTGGAAATGGTTGGATTAAAACTCCTTGAAAGAAATCATTTTTGGCTATTTCAACTGCTTGCATTAACTTACACCATGAGTAGGTCGACTCATAAATTATTCAAGGTGAATGGACCATACTCGGGAGTGCTCGCGTCGACCCTTGTGGTCGACTTTTACTAAGAGAAAAATATTTTATGTTTGTGTCGACTCTTGCAAAAGTTTGGTCGACTCATAGATTTAAGAAGGACATTGCGTAATGCTCAGGACTTCTCGCGTCGAACCTTCCGTTCGACTCATACTGGGAGTGAAATATCTTTTGTTTGTGTCGACTCATGCTCTGTTACGGCCAATGCATCACTTCTCAAAAGGTCATCCTATCAGAATCAGGATCGCTCGCATCGAGTGAGCTATCTGCATAGGTCGATCGCTCACTGTTGTAAACCAATTTTCTACTATGTTTTTAGATCTTGACTATTTGGTTATATATATATATATATATATATATATATATATATATATATATATATATATATATATATATATATATATATATATATATATATATATATATATATATATATATATATATATATATATATATATATATATATATATATATATATATATATATATATATATATATATATATATATATATATATATATATATATATATATATATATATATATATATATATATATATATATATATATATATATATATATATATATATATATATATATATATATATATATATATATATATATATATATATATATATATATATATATATATATATATATATATATATATATATATCAATTGGCTTTCATCATTTGGGTTAAAAATAAAAAGTGAAATATATACACCAACTTCTCATCATCTTCATCCTCTCATAGAATTCATCAACAATTACACATAACAATTTTTGTTGATTAAAGTGCAAAGTTGTGGTGATAACATTCAAATTGAAGATTGATTTCAGATTTGGGTTGAGAATTGAGTGGGTTGTTTCTTGAATAAAACCGTTAGGGTTTTGTCCTTCAAGATTTTGTTTGGCGCGGGGGTTTTTGCACAAGTCTTTGCTTCATTGAATTTAGCATAATGAAAGGGTTAAGAAATGATGGGTTTTCTCAATCAAGTAGGGGTAACCGAAGGATTATGAAGTAAGATTAGGGGTCAAACGTCTTACAATCGGAATCAGCTGAGTGAAATATTTGTAGAACGAGGAGTTTGTGCAATCAAGTAGCGGTAACCAAAGGTTTTTCAAAGAGTTTGGCATACTTGGTTTGGCTTGAACCTAGGGGAGAGAAAAGAATAGTTTAATCAACAATAATTGGTTTGTATGTAGTGAAAACTATTTCTTCTCTTGTAATATTTTTCAACTTAATATCATATATCTCAATTCTAGATTTTAGAACTGGCGGAAGACGTACCCTACGCGAGGACGGCAAGGGGAACTTCCTTAACAAATCGTGTGTTGTTTCTATTTCCTTATCCTTTTATTTTTGCTTGTTATTATTTGTGTGATATTGATTGTTCAATTCATTTTACCGTGATTGTAGTGATTCAAACTTAGTTTACAATAATCAAAGAAATTAGTTTTATTGTTATCAAGGAAAATACATCACTAAAATTAAGTAAAATTGAACTTGTTATATTTTTGCACACCAAGTGTTTGATAAATTGACTAACACATAAATTAGTGATTTTGTCAAGTTGTATCTTAAACAATTCATTGTAAGTAGTATGTACTCATTGATATTGTTTAAGTGATTGATTAGTAAGTAATAATATTGATTTATTTCTCATCATAAGATCTCTGTACGGCTTCGTATATCCGATCTTTTCAATAAAGAACCGTTAGACGATTTTGATTCGAGAAGCTTTCGCATCATTTCAAAACAAATTGTAAAAGTGCAATTTTTAAATAAAGGATTGTCGTACCCCAAAATTTCCCTATCTCTTTTATTCTTGTCTGGCTTTGAACTCTACATTCCATTTGCATCATTTCATCATTCAATTATTTGCATATCCCGCATCTCAGGGAACAGGCACTTTGGTTTGAAGTATTAGGGCTATGCCCTCTTTTGGTCTAATCTTGTTTTGAGGTTTTTCTTATCAGGTAAGAAGGAAGCACATCTGGTTCTTGATTAGCGGGTTGTGGAATGAATTTTGTCATCATGTTACAAGGTTGGTTCTTGCTCAATTCTATTAGAGCCTGGATTAGGGTTTATTTCCCTATGTGGGCTGGTCAGAATTCTCAGGGTTTAAGTCTGCACAAGTACAATTGGATCATATTGGATTTTCAAGCATCAAGTCAAAGAGGAAACTATTGAAAGAGCAAAATAGATAAAATATGATTTTTGACAAGTTTGGAGGAAAACAGGTCTCCTTCGATTCAGTACCCTTCGACTGACTCTTGGCCTCTTTCGAATCTGGACATTTTTGCCTCTTGTATGCCTTCTTTCAATTGGACAAAGTTTACTTCCTGCAAGCCTGTTTGGATTGGACAAGTTTGCTGCCTGCAAGCATGTTTCGATTGGGCAATGGCCTCCCTTCGATCCACCACCTTCGATGGGCAATACAGTCTCTTTCAATCAACAGCTTCGATGGGCAATGGTCCCCCTTCGATTCACAAGCTTCGATGGGCAGTACAGTCTCCTTCGATTCAAAAGTTGGACCATTGTACTTCCAAACACAAAACTGCTGCACAGTCCTGCACCCACCTACCACTACACTCCAAAACACTGTTGAGCCTGCTACAACAGTCCTGTACTTGCCCAAAAAGGAGTGCACAAGATCTGCGTAGAAGAAAGGATCGAAACAACATTCCCAAACTGTTCAAACATTATTTTGTTTTCCCCCCAAAACTTCAGCAAATCCGCCTATAAATACAAGGCTTCACAACATGAAAAAGAGGACTTGAGGGCCAGACGAATCTCTGCAGAAAACTTCTCAAACCATAAAATTCTCAAGTTCATTCAAACACTTGAGAAATCCAAAACATCCAGAAATCTCAAACACTTGAGAAATTCAAACACAACCAGAAATTCAAACACATCCAGAAATTCAAACACATCTAGAATCAAACACTTATCCAGAATCCAAACCCAGAATCACACTCATCCCCTTCGAACCAAAAGTAAACCCCCTGTACCTTGTTACCATTCGAGTCCAGCAGGAAAGACTTCACGTTTGTCATCCCCTTTCGAATCCATCCTCAAAGGCCAACCCCTGGGCCCTCCCTTCGAATCCAGGAGCGCTCCAGGCAACCACCTTACTGCCCAGCACATGCTCCAGCCCCAAGCAAGGTGAGCCATCCTTAACCTTGAACCCCTTTCATTTCTAGCATAACATGTACATAGCACTTTGGCTCTTTTCGTTTCCACCTACTTAATATGTTTTCAGAGCTAACCCCCTTTTGTTTTGCTGTTTGATTATTTAAATATGCATTAAGTGTTAACTGATTGTGAGGCAATATTAGCATGGCCTTATGTCATGCTACTGTTCAAAAAGTTCAAACGAAAGAAACAGGAAACAAGAGTATGAAACGAAGCCTTTGGTTTCCATACCAAGTCCAGGCTCAATCGAAAGACATTCCCTCACTGACTTCCTGGCCCAATCGAAGAAAGCAACAAGGCAGACTTCGCCACACACTAACTTCCAGGCCAATCGAAGGACAAAACCTCACTGGTGCCAGCCCCCAGTCGAAGGATGCAACTCACTGGTGCCAGCCCCAGTCGAAGGATACAACTTGCTGTTTCCAGGTCCAGTCGAAGGATACCACTTCGCCCCTGCCAAGGCCTAATCGAAAGACATGACCTTTCTGCTGCCTTTGCCCAGTCGAAGGACAGGACCTTGCTGTTGCCAAAGCCCAATCGAAGGACAGGACTTCGCCTCTGCCAAAGTCCCAATCGAAAGACATAACTTCACTGCTGCTAGCCCCAATCGAAGGAGGCCAACAAAATGCCAATCGAAGTGTGCTCCTGCCAGAATCGAAAGACACTTATTTTTCTTGCTTTTGTCTTTTTTTTCTTTCATTTTTTTTATGCTTTTGATATGTTTGTAATAGCGTAGGATTTTGTCTTTTCTGAACTTTATTTACTTCATACCAATGCTAGTAATTAGGCAAGATAAAAATCAACAAATAAACAAACCAAACAAAAAAATCCAAAAAAAACATCATTAATCCTTACTTAAATATAAAACCCCCAAAACATTCACAAATCAAAATAAATCCAAAACACTCTTTAATCACTACTTGAATTTATTTTAAAACCCACAAAAACACTCAACAAATCAAAACTCCCCCAAAGGGCATGTTATCTTCGTTCTACCGTGATACCGACCGTGCCTATTGCTAGAACGCGTGCGTTGACGTCGCCCACTAAAAAACACAAACAAACCAACCATTTTCTAGGAGGAACTACGGTGTTCTGATTCCTTCATTGGATACGTAGGCAAAGGGTCGCGAAACCCTCACGAACGCAATAATCAAAAACCATCCATTTTCCTTTAGCAAGCCTAGTTGTAAATAAATACACCCCCTAAGACAAACAAACAAAATGGATCCTGTTGAGTACAACGGATGCGAGGGGTGCTAATACCTTCCCCTCGCATAACCGACTCCCTTACCCTTTCTCTTGGTCGCAAGACCATCTTATCCTTTCCCTTGTGGTTTTATCAATATTTCCCCTTCCTTCGGGATAAATAAAGTTCGGTGGCGGCTCTGTTTTCTGCCGGTGGTTTCAGCTGGCGACTCTGCTGGGGATATTTTTTAGCGAGTCTCTCCTAGTTTTGTTTACTTGTCTTTTTGGGTGTTTACTTATTTGCTTTATCTTGCTTTACTGTTATTTCTTTATTTATTCTTTTGTATATATTGCATATTTGTTGCTACTCACATATTCTGGATATATTGTGTTGTTGGGCTTGATGAGTCCTCTACCCGGACTTGGGTTACACATAGGATTAGGACGGGCGGTATAGTCATGTTAACTTTGAGGGAGTAATCCCGAAGAAGGAGGCATGAGAATCCCCCACTCAGTGGAGGTCCCCTTGAAGGTAATGATGTTTACCGAGTAATCGGGAAGATGTCGTTGCTTTCGACCTGGGAGCTCGAGAAGCTGAGGACCGTAGAACCATTAACCCATCTTGGCTTTTTAGGTGCAATGCGGAGACTATAACGGAGTAATCCGGAAGTAGTTGTCACGCGATATTGCTCTCGGACGAGTTTTTCCTACGAATATTATCGATTACCAAGTAATTAGGACGTCAGTAATATCCAAAGGAAGAATGTAGACTTCGGGAACTCTTTAGAACCTTGTTCGGTAGGTGATAAACCCCTAGTACATACCTCATCGGTGGTTACTCTGACTTTATGCCTGTGACGTCAGACTTTTGGTCCTGTTACTTTCAACCTGTGCAACGGACTACGCAATGGTTATCCAGAATATGTGGAGCTGAGACTTCATGCCATAGCATACCATGACATCATATCATCATATACATCTCATATCTAGGGAAATCCAAAGACAAGTCTCGTTGATATAGCTTTTCAAAAAAGAAAGAAAAAGAAAAGGAAAATTTAAAAGACAGACGAGTCTTTGGGTCTCATTAGAAATGAAGATAAAGCATGAATCCATGTTACCATGCATTCATTTTTTCACAACAAAAACTCATTGGGGTCCCCTTTCTCAGAATCCAGTAAACAGCAAAGACGACTCATCAACATCAGTACACACAGAGACAACTGTATGTTCAACGAGCACGATCTGGGTCTTTTCAGCCGAGTCATCAACCCCAGGGGCAACAAGGACTAAAGAGGAAGAAAGTTATTGAAAGGAGGGTGGATCCCATTCCCATGTCTTATGCTCAACTTTTCCCTCATTTGTTTGCCAATCAGTTGGTTCAACTGCGTGAACTTGGTCCAACACCAAATCCTCTCCCACGAGGGTATGATGCCAGTGCTCGTTGTGAATTCCATTCAGGGGCTCCAGGCCACACAATTGAGAATTGTAGGGCATTAAAAAACAACGTTCAAGACCTCATTGATGCCAAAGTTATCACGTTCACTCCAAAGGGTCTGATAATGGATTGAATCCCCTTGCTGAGATAGGTGTCAAGACTGCAAGAGCGTCTCCTTATTTGAGTCAGGGCTGAAGAAGTCTCCTGAGCATGGTAATTTATAATTTCATTTGCATTATCATTTGTAACCTTTCTTGTTTTGTTCAGTACCCGTTGTATGCAAAATTGTTTGTCTTTTTATATTGAATCACCATGCATTGGCTGTGCTTGTCTTGAACTAATCCATTCGTATTCACTCATTTACGTTTTGTTATTGTACTTGCTTTTGATGCTTAACTATTTTTAATTTAATTTAAAGAAAGAAAAAAAAACTCTTGAGGGAGGATGATGAAGATCTGATACTTAGATTCTCAAACGGTATGCTTTTGAATAAAACCTTGCTGACGATGTACATTCATTGTTTTAAATCCCCAAACACCGGAGTTATAAGGAAGATAGACCCTCGTCAACCCTTTCGAGCTTTGAAGTAGGAGTTTCTTTTACACAAAAAAACCCTCAATTTTAACCTTGGGGCGGGTAGATTTTAGTTAATCCGACCGAGAATCCAGAACTCGTCAAGAGGGAGTTCCTAGCGATACAACAATGGTTATTGTGATCGGTGGATCTGGAACTGACTGTTTAACGCTGATTCGCGAAATGTCGCGGAAGCAAGAGTCGCCACCGTCTTTTATTTTCTCCAAATGGAAAGGACAAAAGCACAGAAAAATTCCTTAAAGAGATTGCTCTCGGTTCGGGAGGTAGATTATAGAAAGGGAAGGTATTAGCACCCTTTCTATCCATGGTTATCCATGGGTTCTTAGATACTTGCTCATTGTGTTTTCAAAAATGGTTTGTTTGCTTTTCAACTGTGGGTTTTAAAAAGTTTCTTTGAAAATTTCAGTTCGACTCTTGTATCGGTCCTCAAGAGTGTTTGAAAAAATGCTTTCGAAAGCTTTTTGAAAATGTGTTGGTGTGAAAAGTATTTTTTTTGAATTGTTTCGAAATTAGAGCAAGTATCTAGAGTCGTCTACCTACCCTAAGGAATTCGTCTGTGTAGATGTCCTTTAAAGTAGTGCCATCCCACCATTGAGAGGTAGGTAGCACCACCGTTGGAGGTGTTCGGGTCAATTCGAGGTTCGGGACATGGTGATCACCAGAGCAATGGGAAGACACCTTAGAAGCTACCCTCATGCCAGGTTCCCGGATCATGAGGACTTACTAAGACATCCTCTACTCGACGATCCCCTTTCGAGGCAAGGCAACAGTGAGGCGTACCCTAGGGGTGGTGTGTGATTTGTGTGTCGTTTTCATTTATTTTTGTCTTTTGTCATGTTATTGGTGATCTAACGTTTGTTTTTATTTTTTTGTCCATACATTCTTTCATGCCATTATTTAACAGTTTAAAAATGCGAGAAAAGTAAAGTTCTAAAGCTATTACAAAAGGCGCGGGTCCACATCGCCAAAATTTCTCGAACCCGATTTGACAGAAAAATAAAGAATAAAAAATGCGAAAGATAAAGATTACATGGCCTTGGGAGAGATACATAAATATTTAAACAAAATAAAATAAATATGCGGATTGAATAAGAATTAAAACGAAACGAGGGCGTTGGACCCTTTTGCAAAATTTAAATTACATGGAATTAATTAATAAAGAAAGGAAAGGAAATTGTTTTGGTATTTTTTTGGTTTTAATGAAAAAAAGAGAATTAATTAAAATTAAAATAAGATGCTAACCCTAATTATAATTATTTTTAATTTATTAAGAAAAATGTTGAAGTTTTTTAACCTAAAATTAACCCTAATTTTTATATACAATTTATGAATTTATTTACAAGAAATATTAAAATAAAAAATATTTATTATTTTTCCTCTTTTCTGATTTTTTTATGTGTTTTTTATATTTTATGAAAACATTAAATTAAAGCATTAAATAAAGATTAATTAAAACAAAGAAAAGAAAAAAATATAAGAGTAAAAAGAAGCAAACTGGAGGGGGGTGTTGTCCCCAAATGGAGGTGAAATCTTTAGCAATCTGGCCCAATATTCTGAGGCCTGTTTGACTTTCATGCCAGCGTGCATACATGTTGACTGGAATGCATCGTGTTCTCCAAATCTATGCCTTTGGATTGATGAAGCTGGACGCGTGGACGTTGGATTTGGTGGGTGCATGGTAATCCACTATACTGAATCTGCATGGGAACATTAACTGAAAAATAATATTGAAAGGGGTGAGGACCTGGGGCTCGAACCCAGGTCCTATAGTTTACCAGTATCACGCTTCACCAACTGTTCCAGATGCGCGTGTTGTACTTTAAACAATAAACAAATAATATCAAGTAAAACAAAAGCGTTAGTGGGTTTGAGCGCGAAAATTTGAACCAACCATTCCTCGCCTGCCACGAGGTCGTCTTCTCCATTGATTTTGTTTTCCTGAAAATATCAAAGAAACAGGCAACGATTTTTACACCGTTCTTTTAGGCAACATATCAAAAAATAGCGAATAGCCCCAGGGGCTCCATAAATTAGGCGCAATGGTTTATTTCTCTTCGTCCAGACATGCTTAATTCAATGGTGTAAGTCTTGAAGGCCAATTTTCCTTAATTTAAAACCCCTAATTCCAAGTCCTGTAAACCCTAGAATTTTGATAATGGTAGATCTTCATATATGGCACGAAAACAAAATTAAATCATTGGGTTAGCATTAGAATCAAACGATAATCATGAATCAAGCTTTAAAATTCACAAAAAATGCATGAATTGAGATGCACGACTATGAAATTTTTTGTGTACAGGTCCTGTTCGTTGTACCAATTCTTGAAGTTATGAGGGATGATTTTGATTAGAAACCCTTCCTTGAAGCTTCAGGAAGGTGATGGGATAAAAATTTCGCCTTGAATCGCCCTGCAAAAGTGTTTTCAGAATTCGAGTTTTCAAAGAAAATTTCAAGTTTGGTTTTCTATGTTCTTGCGCAGCTTCGAGACCAAAAGCATGAGGGTTTGCTTTGTATATATGTGTGGAACAATTAGGTCAAGGAATTTGATCCAAAAGATCCATGAATTGATGGAAGAATATTTGATTTTTTATGCCATAACTTTCAAATCTTTTTCATGCAATTTGAGCTCTCAATCATATCCAATCATCCTAATTCTTCCCTAATTTGCTTTGCACGAAATATTAGAGATATTATGTGCACAAAAAGATTTGGAACATTAGGTTTTATATTTTTCATATATTTAATTAATTTAAATGAATTATTATTAATAAAAATTCAAATAAATGAATAAAAAATGAAGAAATACTTCCCTTTGGGCCAAGTGGTCGTGCACATGCCTTGGATAATGAATTGTGGAAGAAAAATAGGCCCATTAGCAATTTTAGGTCATTTGAATCAATGTTGACTTTTCAAAATATCCAAAAATTTCCC
The DNA here is from genome assembly GCA_948472305.1 of Vicia faba. Lineage (NCBI taxonomy): Eukaryota > Viridiplantae > Streptophyta > Magnoliopsida > Fabales > Fabaceae > Vicia > Vicia faba. The sequence goes on along the minus strand of OX451738.1, from coordinate 236,739,207 downwards.
AACTTCCACAAGGCATAACTTGCTCAATTTTTACGCTTTGCTCATGTTCTTTGACATTTTGGAAAGGTCTTTGAGTCCTCTAACCAATGTCTTTGGTCCCATGTCATTTTGATTTACCAATCTCAAGTTATGGCCTTTGACTTAAAGTCCCTTTTTGTTGACTTTTGAAAATGACCTATAATGTTGAAATTGATAACTTTTTGTGAGAGCATTTCTTGGACTTGAAGTATGAAGATGAGTTGTAGGAAATGTCTTTCTATTCAAAATGAGCTTTGGATGGAATTTTTATGATAATCCATGTGAAAGTTATGCCTTGGTCAATTTATAGTTGACTTTTTTTCAGCTGTCCAAATAAGGAAACTTTTGCATCTTGATGATTTTTGAGCCAAGCTTTGAGAATCATGATCAAGCATTGATCAAATGATGTTTGTGACTTCAAAATGAGATGTTGACCAAAAATTTGAACTTTTGACTGTCAAATGACCATTTTGCCCCTACAGTTGACTGTAGTGCAATTAGGGTTTTGACTGTGCAATTTTGTGCTGAAAGTCTTGAAACTTTGTATGAGGATGCTTGACCATGTTTATTGGCATGTGGGACTTGATTGGACCCTTGGAAACTTCATTTTCTTGATCAGAATCAAAACCCTAATCTTGACTGTTCAGGAGACCCTTGCACTGTGCAACCCTTGGGGAGATTTTGAAGCTTGACTTGGCAATTTCTTGAAGAATATGGGAGGGAAAATTTTGGGGTACAACAGTTGTCCCTGTTCAATCTTCTTAGACCTGAGGATGCAGATTGGCTGACGTGCCTTTCGTAATCCGAGGGTAGAAGATGATTGAACACTAGAGTGCCCAGAAATTTGCGCTCACATAGTAGCAGTGTGATGGAAATGGGCTTATAGATGCCATTTGGAGATTGATGAATAGGATGATGGGCTTATAGATGCCATCTGGACGTTGATCGCATAAGAGATTCCTTAGCGAGAACCTGCATACCTGCAAAAGAAAAAATGAGTACCTGACATGTTGCAGGAGTTGGTCTTCAGATGCTTGGTATAGATGTGTCCTGACTGGTTACAGGAGTGGGATCTGGAGCTTCAAACGGCGATGAATGAACCAGGGATAGTTACTACCTCAACAGGAACGGTGAGAGAACCTTGGATGACTTAATCTCAAAAGCGGACGTTTGAGAAAATCTTGGTGGGAATTACCATCTCCGCAGGATCGGGAAGAGAACCATAGGCAATCATAATCTCAAAAGCGGACGTTTGAGAAAAACCTGGAATGGAATTATCATCTCCGCAGCATTGGGGAGAGAACCATAGGAAATTATAATCTCAAAAGCGGACGTTTGAGAAAAACCTAGAATGGAATTATCATCTCTGCACCGCTGGGGAGAGAACCATAGGAAATTATAATCTCAAAAGCGGACGTTTGAGAAAAACCTGGGATGGAATTATCATCTCCGCAACATTGGGGAGAGAACCATAGGAAATTATAATCTCAAAAGCGGACGTTTAAGAAAAACCTGGGATGGAATTATCATCTCCGCAACATTGGGGAGAGAACCAATAGGAAATTATAATCTCAAAAGCGGGCGTCTGAGAAAAACCTTTGATAACTTCTACTGAGTCTTCATCAGAAAAACTGTTTGGGGTCGATTTAGCTGGACTAGGGAAGGCCTTGGACTGGATAAGAAATCTTCAGAGTTGATTTAACTGAACCGGTCCAGGTCTTGAAATGTCTTTAACAGATACACCCTGGCGAGATACATGAATCGAGTCTGGAATTAGAAAGGTTGGTGAATTGTCTCTACTGACAGGTTACCCTCATGGGCGAGTGGTCTTTAACAACGAGTGTCTATAACGACGAGTGTCTATAACGACGAGTGTCTATAACGACGAGTGTCTATCACGACGAGTGTCTATAACGACGAGTGTCTATCACGACGAGTGTCTATCACGACGAGTGTCTATAACGACGAGTGTCTATAACGACGAGTGTCTATCACGACGAGTGTCTATCACGACGAGTGTCTATCACGACGAGTGTCTATCACGACGAGTGTCTATAACGACGAGTGTCTATAACGACGAGTGTCTATAACGACGAGTGTCTATAACGACGAGTGTCTATAACGACGAGTGTCTATAACGACGAGTGTCTATAACGACGAGTGTCTATAACGACGAGTGTCTATAACGACGAGTGTCTATAACGACGAGTGTTTATAACGACGAGTGTCTATAACGACGAGTGTCTATAACGACGAGTGTCTATAACGACGAGTGTCTATAACGACGAGTTGTATCAGGGAAATCTTTAGGCATTGATTTAACTGGATTTGTATTCTTTGACTGGGTTGGTCTCTTTTGACTGTATTCGTCTACATAGCTGATCATTTAATTATATCCTTCCTGAAAGGTAAAGGTCAGTCGTATGCAATGCATGATATGAATCAAGCAATGATGTTCTCAACACATGAGATTGTGTGATATGATGCGTATATGCATGTATCATGATGTATAACAATGTGATGTTATGAATGTATCTTCGTCTGGGAAAATAGATCCTTGACGGATGCCGGGAAGTCAAATCCTGGGCTGATGTTGAAGAGTGAGATTCTTCGTTTCTATTGGGGATGATGATTGCAAGGATACCGGTAGGAGAAGATGACTCCGTTGGGGAATAAACTTGGCGAATAGATTACTCTGCGGGGAAAGAGAGGTACTTTGCTGAGGTGTGATGATAACTCCGCTGGGGATATCATTGTTGAGCTCTGTTGGAAGATGAACTCCGCTGGGGAATAGGAAGACTTCGCCGGGGATAATCTTTCCGTGGCAATTGGCTGAGGATAACCCAGTTATATCCTGGTGGGGAAATAACCTTTGGCTAAAACCGGGGAGACGCGTTTGCTCTGCAGGGAGTGAAGGTATCTTGGTCGCATTCTTCAGCTGAACTTACCTTGGCACTTCGGTGGACAGAGCAACCGGATCATTTAGACAACTCATTATTGCCCCAGTTTCTGTTGGAGAAGAAAGTACCTATGAAGGTGTTTAATGACTGCCGATTGACAAATCTTCTTCTGGTAGGCAAGTGACGAGATGTTGGGACATAGTCGTACGCTTTGATCCCTAACTTTTTCCTGGACCTCCCTTTCGGGTTTTCAGCCCACCGGGATACCCATTTTTGCCCAAGCCGCCTTTTCAGGTTTTCGACTTGCCGGGTGTACAGATTTTTTCATTTTCATCCCTTATTTTTGCCTAGGTGTGTCAACCTAGCGGGTCTTTGATTATGCGTAGTATTTTTTTTCCGACTATGTCCACGTTCTCAGAATGTAGGGAGTTGCCCCTGTCAGAAGTGTTTTGCCATGTGACCAGAAGATCTTTGTTTGATCAGGCAAGATTCGTTGTTGGAATGCCCCAAGTGACTCAGGCGGAGATTTGCCCCAGGCTATTTGGTCTTTGAGAGATTCTCCGAATCTTGATTGGACTGCCCCAGATGATGGACCACGATCATGTCTGCCCCTTGGTTGGGAGTGCTTTTTTTCATCAGATATTCTTCGTGCGAATTTCTCTGCTGTTCAAACAAAAAGTCATATGCAAACAAAGTTATGTTAAAAATGCAAAGCTTATGTCTGTTTCGTAGTTTTTGGAAATGCATCCTTTTTTAGTGAATTTTGTAAAAACGGTGATGTCAACTCAAGATTTTACAGCGAGCCTTAAGGAGTCAGGATACCTTTGTAACAGTATGCTTTCGAACTAACCCATGCTTCAGCTAGGACTTTCAAGGGTTGTAACGTGGCCTGGTTCACGGTTTAAGAAACAAAGGATAAAGGCTCAAATTTTATTTGTACCCACCCGCTCTTCGTGATGTTCTCCAAACCTAAACTCAGTTGATCATATGTTAGACCTTGTTTGAGTCTCTGCTCTGATTTTCCGGTGATGATTCGGATGTTGATAACTTATTTTGAATAGGCAGTCATCTCTTTTTTTGTTGAGGGTTTGTAGGACCTCTTTCTTTTTTGATTTTCGTTATCCCTTTCTTTTTTTGCCTGAACTGTTTCCTTTTTTGGAATCACAGTCAGCGGGATGCCCCAGTTTTGTAAGTCTCCTTCATGGGTTTTGACTTAATGGGTATTTATTTTTGCGATATAACGACTTCCTTTCTTTATTGATTACTCGGAACCATCACTGTCTTTCTTTTTTGTAAGGACGTCTTTGGTGTCATTCGTTATGCACTTGGATCAACTGAGAGACTACCCTGCCCCAGGTTATGATTTAAGGGTTTTAAATTTCGAAAAGAAAAACTCCTACTTCTTTGGCTCAGAGGGGTTGACGAGGGATTATCATCCTTATAACTCCAGTGTTTAGGGATTGAAACAATGCCTGTACCTCATCAGCGGGGTCTGTTCAAAAGCATACTGTAGATTATGGTATCGTTTTCGTCATCCTCCCTCAAGAGGCTTAGAATTTTCAATCAAGAGTTGATCATCACAAAAAATATGAAAACAGTTTGCATATAGTGGATACGAAATAATTACTTCAAAACAGACATGTGTAATGCATTAATGAAATAACAGCGTTTGATATGAAATAAATGTTTGAACAATCAAAAGAAAATTACAAATTGAACATTCGAACGAACAAAAATCCAATCCTAGCCATATTTTGGCAAGGGAGCAGTGATCACATTGGGAGTCTCTGGAGAGTCGAGCTGGACTTCCTTTGTGTCAATCAGATCTTGAACCCTGTTTCTCAAAGTCCAACAGTCATCTGTAGCATGCCCCGGGCTATCGGAGTGATAGGCGCAGCGAGCATTGGGATTGTACCTTGAAGGTGTCCTGTTAGGATTCTTCAGGGGATCCATGAGAGTTACCAACTTGGTTTCCAGCAGCTGTGGCAATATCTGTGACAAGGTCATGCCGAGGGGAGTAAATTTCCTCTTAGGTCTTTCTTCCCTTTGTTGATGGTGACGCTGAGGAGCACCGGCCGGCTTTACAATAGCTACTGCGTTGACCGCACTAGATTCTCTCTTGGATGGTTTCTTCTCAATGTTCGAGGAATCACCATTATGTATTTTCCCTGACTTGATGCCAGCTTCTATTCTTTCCCCGGTCAAGACTAAATCTGTAAATCCAACAGCGGAATTCCCAATCAGGTGGTTGAAGAATGGACCGGACAGGGTCCCTAAGAACATGTCGACGAGCTCGCGGTCGGTTAGAGGTGGCTGTACCCTTCCAGCAAGGTCCCTCCACTTTTGAGCATATTCTTTGAAACCTTCGCCTGTACCCATAGACATTCCCTGGAGCTGAGTGCGCGTGGGGGCAAGGTCGGCATTATACTGGTATTGCTTGTAGAAAGCAGTGGCTAGATCTTCCCAGGTACGGATGTTGGCTCCATTCAGTTGATAGAACCAGTCAAGCTGAGTCCCTGAAAGACTCTCCTGGAAAAAGTGGATCCATAAGTTCCTGTCGGCCGTGTAGGGCTGGATCCTTCTCATGTATGACCTGAGATGCAGCTTTGGACAGGATGCCCCGTCGTACTTTGCAAAGGCAGGTGCCTTGAATTTGTGTGGGATCACTACCCCAGAAGACAGACCTAGATCCTCGAAGTCTAGGCCAGACACTTTTTGTATCTCCATAGCACTTAGCCGGTCTTCCAACTGTTTGTACCTATCCTCAGACGGAGGGTACTGCTCGTCATTGAAATCTGTCTCATTGTCAGAGACCACTGAACTGGGAACCCTTTCCTCTTGATGACTGCCTTTCCCCACAGATGGAGTTGTCCTCTCAGCTTCATCCTGCAGTGTGTTCCCGGATCTGCGTCTAGGGCTGAACAAAACAGTCCTCTTCTTCTTCTTTTTCGAGAGCAGGGTCTTCAGATCTTGTTGCCCCTGGGTCAAATTCATGATCAGCTCTTGGAACTGGGCGTTCTGAGCCTGGAGGGCCTTGATAGTATGCTCGGTTGAGGATTTAGGATTCATGACGAGACTGCTGAAATAAACAGCGAAGAAGGTAAGCAACCTGCAGAGAATGGGTACCTGTTATGCAATGATGTGTATGATATGCATGCAATGTTTTCAAGGACCTCGCAAGGTAAACAAGAAAATTGTTAGCGTTGGAAACCGGTGACTTGATTGAAGGCACTTCATATTGTTGGGAGTCCTTCTTCCAGGGTCAAAGGCTCACCATATCCAGTGGGTCATAGCCCCTGACAACCTTGGCTCGTGGAATTTTATTCAAGTGTCAAAGCTCACCATATCAAGTGGGTCATAGCCCCTGACAACCTTGGCTAGAGGAAAATAAATCCTCTTTGCCCCTTGCTAGATGTTTGATTTATCATGACCTGCATCACAAACCCTTGAGATCCTCGAAATTCGTTAGGATGTATGCAATGGTATGATGTTATGCTATGCATGGGGGTAATGTGAGTAACCCTGTTACGAGTCCCAATTAAGGACTGCAAACCAAAACCTGCAAGAAACTCAAGTAAAACCTGTCATGAGTCCCAATTAAGGACCAAATAAAACCTGCAAAACACTCAGTAAACCCTGTTATGAGTCCCAGTTAAGGACTATAAACAAAACCTGCAAGAAGCTCGAGTGTCAGATAACAAGCATGCAAGTAGTCAAGTTGGAAGGCACACAAGTCACACAAGAGAAACCCTTAGAGTTCAGGCCAGCATGGGGTCTGGGTATTACCCTCTTTCAGTTTGTTGGTTCATACCTGTCCTAATCAAAAGTAACCGGGTTCTAGAGGATCCCAATATCACTGACTACCCTCAATCGGTCATAACTCCAGCATCGCAATCTTTTCTTGCGGCCAGAACCATCACGAGAGTTTAGCCTCAATGGGCGTAGCATACTGCTACTGTTCTATTGGCCAAGTTGGGTCATTTAAGGTTCTAAGGTCGGTTGGTGCTTAATGACTCCTTGGAAGACCCATATTCTCCCCGTTTCAACACGAGGGATATCGGTACAGACCAAGGCGCCACACCAACGTAGCCACTGCTTCACCCATGTCGGTATACGCCGGACAGGTCCCTCACAGCTTATGCTACCTAAACAGGGTATCCCCAGATCCGGGTTAGGATCTATGTAACTCCCATGCATCCCACAAATTTAAAGCAGACAAGTCAATACAATTGAAAACACAGTTATGAACTAACCCTAAGGTACACCTCACTTTAAGTTATATCCCCAGCAGAGTCGCCAGTTCTGTGATCGGTGGATCTGGAACTGACTGTTTAACGCTGATTCGTGAAATGTCACGGAAGCAAGAGTCGCCACCGTCTTTTATTTTCTCCAAATGGAAAGGACAAAAGCACAGAAAAATTCCTTAAAGAGATTGCTCTCGGTTCGGGAGGTAGATTATAGAAAGGGAAGGTATTAGCACCCTTTCTATCCATGGTTATCCATGGGCTCTTAGATACTTGCTCATTGTGTTTTCAAAAATGGTTTGTTTGCTTTTCAACTGTGGGTTTTAAAAAGTTTCTTTGAAAATTTCAGTTCGACTCTTGTATCGGTCCTCAAGAGTGTTTGAAAAAATGCTTTCGAAAGCTTTTTGAAAATGTGTTGGTGTGAAAAGTATTTTTTTTGAATTGTTTCGAAATTAGAGCAAGTATCTAGAGTCGTCTACCTACCCTAAGGAATTCGTCTGTGTAGATGTCCTTTAAAGTAGTGCCATCCCACCATTGAGAGGTAGGTAGCACCACCATTGGAGGTGTTCGGGTCAATTCGAGGTTCGGGACATGGTGATCACCAGAGCAATGGGAAGACACCTTAGAAGCTACCCTCATGCCAGGTTCCCGGATCATGAGGACTTACTAAGATATCCTCTACTCGACGATCACCTTTCGAGGCAAGGCAACAGTGAGGCGTACCCTAGGGGTGGTGTGTGATTTGTGTGTCGTTTTCATTTATTTTTGTCTTTTGTCATGTTATTGGTGATCTAACGTTTGTTTTTATTTTTTTGTCCATACATTCTTTCATGCCATTATTTAACAGTTTAAAAATGCGAGAAAAGTAAAGTTCTAAAGCTATTACAAAAGGCGCGGGTCCACATCGCCAAAATTTCTCGAACCCGATTTGACAGAAAAATAAAGAATAAAAAATGCGAAAGATAAAGATTACATGGCCTTGGGAGAGATACATAAATATTTAAACGAAATAAAATAAATATGCGGATTGAATAAGAATTAAAACGAAACGAGGGCGTTGGACCCTTTTGCAAAATTTAAATTACATGGAATTAATTAATAAAGAAAGGAAAGGAAATTTTTTTGGTATTTTTTTGGTTTTAATGAAAAAAAGAGAATTAATTAAAATTAAAATAAGATGCTAACCCTAATTCTAATTATTTTTAATTTATTAAGAAAAATGTTGAAGTTTTTTAACCTAAAATTAACCCTAATTTTTATATACAATTTATGAATTTATTTACAAGAAATATTAAAATAAAAAATATTTATTATTTTTCCTCTTTTCTGATTTTTTTATGTGTTTTTTATATTTTATGAAAACATTAAATTAAAGCATTAAAAAAAGATTAATTAAAACAAAGAAAAGAAAAAAATATAAGAGTAAAAAGAAGCAAACTAGAGGGGGGTGTTGTCCCCAAATGGAGGTGAAATCTTTAGCAATCTGGCCCGATATTCTGAGGCCTGTTTGACTTTCATGCCAGCGTGCATACGTGTTGACTGGAATGCATCGTGTTCTCCAAATCTATGCCTTTGGATTGATGAAGCTGGACGCGTGGACGTTGGATTTGGTGGGTGCATGGTAATCCACTATACTGAATCTGCATGGGAACATTAACTGAAAAATAATATTGAAAGGGGTGAGGACCTGGGGCTCGAACCCAGGTCCTATAGTTTACCAGTCTCACGCTTCACCAACTGTTCCAGATGCGCGTGTTGTACATTAAACAATAAACAAATAATATCAAGTAAAACAAAAGCGTTAGTGGGTTTGAGCGCGAAAATTTGAACCAGCCATTCCTCGCCTGCCACGAGGTCGTCTTCTCCATTGATTTTGTTTTCCTGAAAATATCAAAGAAACAGGCAACGGTTTTTACACCGTTCTTTTAGGCAACATATCAAAAAATAGCGAATAGCCCCAGGGGCTCCATAAATTAGGCGCAATGGTTTATTTCTCTTCGTCCAGACATGCTTAATTCAATGGTGTAAGTCTTGAAGGCCAATTTTTCCTTAATTTAAAACCCCTAATTCCAAGTCCTGTAAACCCTAGAATTTTGATAATGGCAGATCTTCATATATGGCACGAAAACAAAATTAAATCATTGGGTTAGCATTAGAATCAAACGATAATCATGAATCAAGCTTTAAAATTCACAAAAAATGCATGAATTGAGATGCACGACTATGAAATTTTTTGTGTACAGGTCCTGTTCGTTGTACCAATTCTTGAAGTTATGAGGGATGATTTTGATTAGAAACCCTTCCTTGAAGCTTCAGGAAGGTGATGGGATAAAAATTTCGCCTTGAATCGCCCTGCAAAAGTGTTTTCAAAATTCGAGTTTTCAAAGAAAATTTCAAGTTTGGTTTTCTATGTTCTTGCGCAGCTTCGAGACCAAAAGCATGAGGGTTTGCTTTGTATATATGTGTGGAACAATTAGGTCAAGGAATTTGATCCAAAAGATCCATGAATTGATGGAAGAATATTTGATTTTTTATGCCATAACTTTCAAATCTTTTTCATGCAATTTGAGCTCTCAATCATATCCAATCATCCTAATTCTTCCCTAATTTGCTTTGCACGAAATATTAGAGATATTATGTGCACAAAAAGATTTGGAACATTAGGTTTTATATTTTTCATATATTTAATTAATTTAAATGAATTATTATTAATAAAAATTCAAATAAATGAATAAAAAATGAAGAAATACTTCCCTTTGGGCCAAGTGGTCGTGCACATGCCTTGGATAATGAATTGTGGAAGAAAAATAGGCCCATTAGCAATTTTAGGTCATTTGAATCAATGTTGACTTTTCAAAATATCCAAAAATTTCCCAACTTCCACAAGGCATAACTTGCTCAATTTTTAAGATTTGCTCATGTTCTTTGACATTTTGGAAATGTCTTTGAGTACTCTAACCAATGTCTTTGGTCCCATGTCATTTTGATTTACCAATCTCAAGTTATGGCCTTTGACTTAAAGTCCCTTTTTGTTGACTTTTGAAAATGACCTATAATGTTGAAATTGATAACTTTTTGTGAGAGCATTTCTTGGACTTGAAGTATGAAGATGAGTTGTAGGAAATGTCTTTCTATTCAAAATGAGCTTTGGATGGAATTTTTCTGATAATCCATGTGAAAGTTATGCCTTGGTCAATTTACAGTTGACTTTTTTTCAATTGTCCAAATAAGGAAACTTTTGCATCTTGATGATTTTTGAGCCAAGCTTTGAGAATCATGATCAAGCATTGATCAAATGATGTTTGTGACTTCAAAATGAGATGTTGACAAACAATTTGAACTTTTGACTGTCAAATGACCATTTTGCCCCTACAGTTGACTGTAGTGCAATTAGGGTTTTGACTGTGCAATTTTGTGCTGAAAGTCTTGAAACTTTGTGTGAGGATGCTTGACCATGTTTATTGGCATGTGGGACTTGATTGGACCCTTGGAAACTTCATTTTCTTGATCAGAATCAAAACCCTAATCTTGACTGTTCAGGAGACCCTTGCACTGTGCAACCCTTGGGGAGATTTTGAAGCTTGACTTGGCAATTTCTTGAAGAATATGGGAGGGAAAATTTTGGGGTACAACAGTTATCCATCAAAGGGCTAGGAGAAGTCGACACCACAATGATAAACCATCACCTACCAGCAGTGTGCATCGAAGATAACGATATCCCGATGGGTATCTCTTGCACAATTAGGAGGTCAGCAGATGACGATACCATAACAGTTATTCTTCATCTATCCAGGACTCAAACAACCACAACCATTTCCAACAAATCGAAGATGGAACGAAGATCAATAACTTGTTCAAAAAGAAAGAGACAAAAAGCCCCGTTAAGTCATAACTTAAAAAACAAGAGACTTAGGCAAAAGTCAGGGCATCCCGCTGGACTGCAACTTCAAAATCAAGAAATTGTCCAGGAAAAATTAGGGAAAGTGAAATAAAAAACAATAATAATCCTCAACAAAGAACAAGATCAAGTTATCAGACGCCAAGAAGCCAGTGATTGTCGGGTCTTAGAAACCCCTGTGGTTCCTCAATCATCGCAAACTATCTTCTCGGGAGATGAGTGCTCGTATTGTGTTAACTGAACATAGGAATGGAGAACATCATGGAGAATGGGTGGGCACCAAATAATTTTGAGCCTTAATTCCATTTTTCTAAAACCGTGAACCAGGCCATGTTACAACCCTTAAAAGTCCTAACTGAAGCATGGGTTAATTCAAAAGCAATACTGTAGCAAGAGTACAGTAAACCTGACTCCTTGGAGATGTACTAAAATTTGATTTGGTAACACGTCACCTATTCTTAAAAACAAAAAACTGATGCTTCGACATCATTTCAATAAAAGTTTTTGAACTTCAAGACAAGCATAGAATTTGCATTAGAATCATCATTCTTAGACAAACATTCGTTGCATATAAATAAGTTTTTGAACATCAAGTAAGCTTGCGTGATGAGCATCATTTGAAAACATGGTCATCTCGAAGGACGATTGCTGCAGAAACTTGTCAAAAAGCAAAGATGGATCTTATTCTGGGGCATTTCCTCAAGCTTCCAATCAGAGGCTATCACGTCGATGAATCTCTTCCATATTTTCAAGTCAATCAGAAGCAACCATGTCGATAAATCTCTTTAAACTTCAAACTGGGGGAATCAGGCTGAGTAACCTATTCAAATTTTGTGCAACCTGGGGCAGTTACGTCGAGATTCTACAAATCTCTACAAAAATCCATGATCAGAGGCAGATATTAGGGAATGCCACTTTGCGCCGTGTTATGACACGAATCTTCCAGCATTCCACTCGAAGAGATCCTTGCAGATAGGGGCATTCCTCCTCCCCTCTTATGGAGCTACTCAAGCAAATTCTTGTCATTCGTACAAATTCAATCAAGCTAAAAGCGTCATGATGTTCACTTTGGTTCAGTTAACGTCCTAGGAATCATCATCATTTCCTACAGATGTTTAAACACGTAACTCCCCAACAATGAAGTGAACTCAGGGAATCTGAAGACACTAATGTCCATTTCCTAATCCCCAAGTGGTTCGTGAAGTAAGGAAAGTCAGACAGGGCCCTTTCCTCCCTGGAAATAGAGAAAACATGGGGCATTTGATGAGATCCATGTATCTATTCAGTCATTCACAAGAAGTCCAACACATGAAGGAAGTCAGATCAAGCTACTCCTCATCAACAAGATTTAATCCCCAGTGAACTCGGCAGGGCTAACTCTTTTCTCTCAAATTTCAAGCACCAGTCCATATTGGTAGCTCAAGAGGACGAGCAACGGATCCCAATGAGTTTTTGACATTTTGCATACAATAATCATCGCGACATACTGCATCGCATCCTCAAACGCATAGCATATCCATGGATCATCATGTCACACTTCAAATGCATATGAAGCATGGGCCAGATTAATCCCAAATCAAAAAAACATCCCCACAAAGAATCTCATCCTCATAATTCCCAGTTAACATCTGTTATTACATTACCAACTAAAATAAACCATGGTGCCAGTACGTCGTACTTCTCCCCAACTCTCAATGTTCGCGTTATCTTTCATAGGGTTGTAGGTCGCTCGTAGGTCTTACCCTCATGTTATCTTTCATAGGGTCGTAGGTTGCTCGTAGGTCTTACCCTCACTTTATCTTTCATAGGTTCGTAGGTCGCTCGTAGGTCTTACCCGCACATTATCTTTCATAGGGTTGTAGGTCGCTCGTAGGTCTTACCCTCGCGTTATCTTTCATAGAGTCGTAGGTCGCACGTAGGTCTTACCCTCGCGTTATCTTTCATAGAGTCGTAGGTCGCTCGTAGGTCTTACCCGCACATTATCTTTCATAGGGTTGTAGGTCGCTCGTAGGTCTTACCCTCACGTTATCTTTCATAGGGTCGTAGGTCTCTCGTAGGTCTTACCCTCATTTTATCTTTCATAGGGTCGTAGGTCGCTCGTAGGTCTTACCAGCACGTTATCTTTCATAGGGTCGTAGGTCGCTCGTAGGTCTTACCCTCATTTTATCTTTCATAGGGTCGTAGGTCGCTCGTAGGTCTTACCCTCGCGTTATCTTTCATAGGGTCGTAGGTCGCTCGTAGGTCTTACCCTCATGTTATCTTTCATAGGGTCGTAGGTCGCTCGTAGGTCTTACCCTTACTTTATCTTTCATAGGGTCGTAGGTCGCTCGTAGGTCTTACCCGCACGTTATCTTTCATAGGGTCGTAGGTCACTCATAGGTCTTACCCTCGCGTTATCTTTCATAGGGTCATAGGTCGCTCGTAGGTCTTACCCTCACGTTATCTTTTATAGGGTCGTAGGTCGCTCGTAGGTCTTACCCTCATTTTATCTTTCATAGGGTCGTAGGTCGCTCGTATGTCTTACCCGCACGTTATCTTTCATAGGGTCGTAGGTCACTCGTAGGTCTTACCCGCACGTTATCTTTCATAGGGTCGTAGGTCGCTCGTAGGTCTTACCCTCATTTTATCTTTCATAGGGTCGTAGGTCGCTCGTAGGTATTACCCGCACGTTATCTTTCATAGGGTCGTAGGTCGCTCGTAGGTCTTACCCTCATTTTATCTTTCATAGGGTCGTAGGTCGCTCGTAGGTCTTACCCTCACGTTATCTTTGCTAGGGTCATAGGTCGCTCGTAGGTCTTACCCTCACGTTATCTTTCATAGGGTCGTAGGTCGCTCGTAGGTCTTACCCTCACGTTATCTTTTTAGGGTCGTAGGTCGCCCGTAGGTCTTACCCTCACTTTACCTTTTCTCTTGGGTCATAGATCGTACGTCTATCTTTACCCGTTGTCTTTACCTTTCTTTGTGGGTCGTGAAATACCGCTTGATAGGTTCTCTGTCATCATCAAGTTCTACTCTTTGCATTCAAGTTATCATTTTGTCAAGTAATTCTACTTTCAGTCATCACGACATCGTCAACCATATCTTTTCAGTCGCTTTACTACTCAAAAAGAAAAACTTGTATTGGCACCGTTACCCCAGTACGAGCTACCCTTTTTCAACCATGTTTTATCCATCAGGACCAGTCCACCAGAAGACCAGTTTGTCTTTCCCCAAACAGACATTCACACCAGTGAATAACCCTCACACCATATCTCCAGGGCAAATTTCGGGTCCTGGTATTTAATCATCTTCCACCTTGAACTTCCGAAAGGCTGACACCAATCTCACATTCAGGTTTAAGACGCTTAAATAGGGGCAGCTGTCGTACCCCAAATTTGCCCTATCTCTTTTATTCTTGTTTGGCTTTGAACTTTGCATTCCATTTGCATCCTTTCATCATTCAATTATTTGCATATCCCGCATCTCAGGGAATCAGGCACTTTGGTTTGAAGTATTAGGGCTATGCCCTCTTTTGGTCTAATCTTGTTTTGAGGTTTTTCTTATCAGGTAAAAAGGAAGCACATCTGGTTCTTGATTAGCGGGTTGTGGAATGAATTTTGTCATCATGTTACAAGGTTGGTTCTTGCTCAATTCTATCAGAGCCTGGATTAGGGTTTATTTCCCTATGTGGGCTGGTCAGGATTCTCAGGGTTTAAGTCTGCACAAGTACAATTGGATCATATTGGATTTTCAAGCATCAAGTCAAAGAGGAAACTATTGAAAGAGCAAAATAGATAAAATATGATTTTTGACAAGTTTGGAGGAAAACATGTCTCCTTCGATTCAGTACCCTTCGACTGACTCTTGGCCTCTTTCGAATCTGGACATTTTTGCCTCCTGTATGCCTTCTTTCGATTGGACAAAGTTTACTGCCTGCAAGCCTGTTTCGATTGGACAAGTTTGCTGCGTGCAAGCATGTTTTGATTGGGAAATGGCCTCCCTTCAATCCACCAACTTCGATGGGCAATACAGTCTCTTTCGATTAACAGCTTCGATGGGCAATGGTCCCCCTTCGATTCACAAGCTTCGATGGGCAGTACAGTCTCCTTCGATTCACAAGTTGGACCACTGTACTGCCAAACACAAAACTGCTGCACAGTCCTGCACCCACCTACCACTACACTCCAAAACACTGATAAGCCTGCTACAACAGTCCTGTACTTGCCCAAAAAGGAGTGCACAAGAGCTGCGTAGAAGAAAGGATCGAAACAGCATTCCCAAACTGTTTAAACATTATTTTGTTTTCCCCCCAAAACTTCAGCAAATCCGCCTATAAATACAAGGCTTCACAACATGAAAAAGAGGACTTGAGGGCCAGACGAATCTCTGCAGAAAACTTCTCAAACCACAAAATTCTCAAGTTCATTCAAACACTTGAGAAATCCAAAACATCCAAAAATCTCAAACACTTGAGAAATTCAAACACATCCAAAAATTCAAACACATCCAGACTCAAACACTTATCCAGAATCCAAACCCAGAATCACACTCATCCCCTTCGAACCAAAAGTAAACCCCTTGTACATTGTTACCATTCGAGTCCAGCAGGAAAGACTTCACGCTTGTCATCCCCTTTCGAATCCATCCTCAAAGGCTAACCCCTGGGCCCTCCCTTCGAATCCAGGAGCGCTCCAGGCAACCACCTTACTGCCCAGCACACGCTCCAACCCCAAGCAAGGTGAGCCATCCTTAACCTCGAACCCCTTTCATTTCTAGCATAACATGTACATAGCACTTTGGCTCTTTTCGTTTCCACCTACTTAATATGTTTTCAGAGCTAACCCCCTTTTGTTTTGCTGTTTGATTATTTAAATATGCATTAAGTGTTAACTGATTGTGAGGCAATATTAGCATGGCCTTATGCCATGCTACTGTTCAAAAAGTTCAAACGAAAGAAACAGGAAACAGGAGTATGAAACGAAGCCTTTGGTTTCCATACCAAGTCCAGGCTCAATCGAAAGACATTCCCTCACTGACTTCCTAGCCCAATCGAAGAAGGAAACAAGGCAGACTTCGCCACACACTGACTTCCAGGCCAATCGAAGGACAAAACCTCACTGGTGCCAGCCCCCAGTCGAAGGATGCAACTCACTGGTGCCAGCCCCAATCGAAGGATACAACTTGCTGTTTCCAGGTCCAGTCGAAGGATACCACTTCGCCCCTGCCAAGGCCTAATCGAAAGACAGGACCTTGCTGCTGCCTTTGCCCAGTCGAAGGACAGGACCTTGCTGTATCCAAAGCCCAATCGAAGGACAGGACTTCACCTCTGCCAAAGTCCCAATAGAAAGACATGACTTCACTGCTGCCAGCCCCAATCGAAGGAGGCCAACAAAATGCCAGTCAAAGTGTGCTCCTGCCAGAATCGAAAGACACTTATTTTTCTTGCTTTTGTCTTTTTTTTCTTTCGTATTTTTTATGCTTTTGATATGTTTGTAATAGCGTAGGATTTTGTCTTTTCTGCACTTTATTTACTTCATACCAATGCTAGTAATTAGGCAAGATAAAAATCAACAAATAAACAAACCAAACAAAAAAATCCAAAAAAACATCTTTAATCCTTACTTAAATATAAAACCCCCAAAACATTCACAAATCAAAATAAATCCAAAACACTCTTTAATCACTACTTGAATTTATTTTAAAACCCACAAAAACACTCAACAAATCAAAACTCCCCCAAAGGGCATGTTATCTCCGTTCTACCGTGATACCAGCCGTGCCAATTGCTAGAACGCGTGCGTTGACGTCGCCCACTAAAAAACACAAACAAACCAACCATTTTCTAGGAGGAACTACGATGTTTTGATTCCTTCATTGGATACGTAGGCAAAGGGTCGTGAAACCCTCACGAACGCAATAATCAAAAACCATTCATTTCCCTTTAGCAAGCCTAGTTGTAAATAAATACACCCCCTAAGACAAACAAACAAAATGGATCCCGTTGAGTACAACGGATGAGAGGGGTGCTAATACCTTCCCCTCGCATAACCGACTCCCTTACCCTTTCTCTTGGTCGCAAGACCATCTTATCCTTTCCCTTGTGGTTTTATCGATATTTCCCCTTCCTTCGGGATAAATAAAGGTCGGTGGCGGCTCTGTGTTTTCTGCCGGTGGTTTCAAGGATCTATTCAACCCCCTTATATATTTGTCTCATCATCTAACAAGTGGTATCACGAGTGCCAGTTTATCTAGAGCTTCGTATATATCTTTTTAGAAAATGGAGAATGATCCAAAATGGACGTACAATATAGCGCCTTTTTTTACTGGTGAAAATTATAGTTATTGGAAAGATTGTATGCGGGTGCATATCAATTCTGTTGATAGAAAAATATGGAAAGTCATTGAGAATGGTCCTATAGAAATAACCATTACCGATGCGGCTGGTGCCACCATACCTAAACCGGAAGCACAGTGGGATGAGGCTGATGAGAAAAATTATAGCTATGATTGGAAAGGTAAAAATATGCTCATAGCATATTTGGATGTTGATGAGTATTTTAGAGTCTCTCATTGTGCTACTGCTAAGGCAATGTGCGACGCATTACAAGTTGCCCATGAGGGAATAAATGATGTCAAATTAACTAGAATCAATACATTAACTCAAGAGTTTGATCTCTTTCACATGAAGCATGATGAAACCATTACGGATATGCAAAAGAGATTCACTCATATAATCAATCGTTTACATACACTTAATCATACCACTTCCATATCGTTGCTACTAACAAAGTTTTGAGATGTCTTAATAGGGAATGACAACCTAAGGTCATGGCGATTAAGGAAGCTAATGATCTAATGACACTTAATGTTACAACATTTTTTGGTAAGACTCAAGAACATGAGCAAGAGCTCATAAATCTCAACAAACACGTAAAGAAGGAAAAGAAATAAAAATCAAGGGACATGGAAAAGAAGTCTATCACGTTACAGGCTTCAAGCTCTAATTCTTCCACCAATGATTCGTGTGGAAGTGATTCAAGTGATGATGATGATAGTTAGAATGAAGATATGGGGCTCTTTATGAGAAAATATCATAAGTATCTCCGAAAGAATGAAGTCTAACATTCGGATAAGAACCTCATCAATTATAGACATCAATAAAAACCCTCAAAGCAAGATGAAAGTAAGAAATCTAACTCAAGAGGATCATGTTAAAATTATGGAAAACCCTGTCACTATAAACCGGGTTTCCCATTACTCAAGAAAGACAAAGGAAAATACAAATATCAAAATAGATCAAATAAAGCTAGGAGAGCATATATTGCATGGGAGAGCGATAGTGAAGCTTCAAGCAAAATCAAATCTAGTGATGAAAAAGAAACGATAAACCTTTGTCTTATGGCTCATCAAAAGAATAAAAATAATGTACGTCATTCTAAATATGATCATGTTGATGAAATGTCTTACATTGAATTGCAAAAAGTCTTTGATACTCTACATAATGAGGCTAAGGAAGCTTTTAAACGATTGGCCTCAAATAAGAAAAAAAATTTATACCTTGAGAAAAAGGTTTCCGATTTGGAAAAGGAATTGGAAACTCTTAAGGAATCTATGGTAGAAGCTATTAAAGGCAAAAGCGAAAATGACAAAGGTTTTTGGTTTGCATGGGCTGGATGTGAAACTTGTCATATTTGGCAAAGAGAGGTTATAACTCTTAAAGCTAAATCAGACAAGGCTTTACAACCTAAAATTACTTATGCTATTGATCAGTCAAATTTTAGAAGTAGCATGAACAATCCCTATAAAAAAATACACTTATGAGATAAGGGATCAATCTAGCAAAACTAATTCTCCCCAAACCTTGACTAGTCTATATTATTGCAAGAAGGGTCATACCATTAGTAAATGCAGCTTTAGGAGATTTTTGGTTCCTCAAGGCATTTTCAAATGGTTGCCCAAATGCAACCCTAGTATCACTCACACACAAGGACCCAATAAAAATTGGGTACCTATTTCCCTTGTTTAAATTTGTAAGTGAAATGTCTTGAGACTATAGAGAGAAGATGGTTTCTTGATAGTGGATGGTCAAGGTATATGACGGGTGACATCTCCTTATTTTTTGACTTTTTAGCTAAAAAGAAAGGATTTGTAACCTATGGTGACAATAACAAGGGAGCTATACTCAGAAAAGGTAGTGTAAATAATTCCTCTTCTACTACTAACTCTGATGTCCTTTTAGT
This sequence comes from Vicia faba, assembly GCA_948472305.1. Taxonomy (NCBI): domain Eukaryota; kingdom Viridiplantae; phylum Streptophyta; class Magnoliopsida; order Fabales; family Fabaceae; genus Vicia; species Vicia faba. The sequence continues at coordinate 236,719,928 of OX451738.1, read as the reverse complement.
TGAAGGTCTTAAACACAATATTATTAGCATCAACCATGAGTGAATACTATTGCCTTTGTCATAGGCGTTTAGCACATGTCAACTCTGACTTGCTAAATAAAGTAGCTTTAAAAGATTTAGTAGGAGGTCTACCCAAAATAAAATTTTCTAAATATCACTTATGTGATGCGTGTCAAATAGGGAAGCAAACAAGAATCTCATTTAAATCTAAAAACATTGTTTCTATGTTGAGACCCCTTGAACTTCTTCATATGGGCCTTTTTGGACCATCTAGAATAAAAAGTCTAGGTGGAAACTACTACAGTTTTGTTATTGTAGATGACTACTCTAGATTTTGTTGGACTATTTTCGTAGCTAGTAAAAGTGACACTTTTTCAGCATTTGAAAAGTTTGCCAAGATCTCTCAAAAAAAATTGAACACTAGCATTGTTACCATCTGAAGCAACCACAGAGGTGAATTTGAAAACCCTCTCTTTGAAGAATTTTGTGAAAAATACGATATTGATCATAAATATTCCATCCCACGAACTCCACAACAAAATGGAGTGGTGGAACGTAAAAACCGTGTTTTAGAAGAACTCATAAGAACTATGATCAATGAACACGGTCTTCCTAAATATTCTTGGGCCGATGCCATAAATACGACATGTTATATTTTGAATAGGATTCTAATACGACATATTCTTAACAAAACTCCCTATGAACTTTTGAAAGGTAGGAAGCCAAATATTTCACACTTCCATGTTTTTGGATGTAAGTGCTTTGTGTTAAACAATGGTAAAGAGAATGTTGGTAAGTTTGACTCAAAATCCGATGAAGGTATCTCGGATACTTTCAATCAAGTAAAGCATATAGAGTATACAATAAAAAGTTACATATCATTGAAGAATCCGTGCATGTTTCCTTTGATGAATCTTATCCGAAATTGATCGAAAAAAGTGTTTTTTATGGTGCAGGTGTATCTATAAACCTATAATAGTTGAGGAGAAGTTGGATCAAGTAGCCGAAGAGAGATAGGAAGATCATCCAAGTACTGAAAGTGACCTTCCTTTGGAATGTAAAACTTATAAGGATCATCCCATCAACAACATTCTAGGAGATATCTCAAAGGGGTTTACCACATGATTTAAGATAATTAAATTTTGTTATCATTTTGCTTTCGTCTCTCAAATTGAGCCTAAAAACTCCAAAGACACCTTACTCGATGAACATTGGATTTTATCTATGCAAGAGGAACTAAATCAGTTTAAGAGAGATGAGGTTTGGGACCTTGTCCCTCCTTCGCGAGACCATCGAGTAATTCGTACTAAATGGGTGTTAGGAACAAATTAGGCAAAAACGGAATAAAACTCACAACAAGGCTCGTCTTGTTTCTCAAGGGTATAACCAAGAGGAGGGCATCGATTATGTGGAAACGTATGCTCTGGTTGCTCGACTCGAGGCTATACGCCTTTTGCTTGCCTATGCATGTTCACAAAATTTCAAGTTATTTCAAATGGATGTTAAGAATGCTTTTCTCAATGGCTACATTAATGAAGAGGTATATGTATCTCAACTTCCTGGTTTTGAAAATTTTGAGTTTCTTAACTATGTTTACAAACTTAAGCATGTTTTATACGGTCTTAAACAAGCCCCTAGGGCTTGGTACAAGCATCTTAGCAAATTATTACTAGATCAAGGATTCTCAAGAGAAAAGGTTGATACAACTTTTTTTATTAAGCGTCAAGAGAAACATTCTATTTAAGTTCAAGTTTATGTATATGACATTATGTTTGGATCTACTAACATATCTTTGGTCAAGGAATTCTCTAAGCTAATGCAGGGAGATTTTGAAATGAGCATGACGGGGGAGTTAAACAACTCCCTCGGTCTTTAAATCAAGCAACTTAATGAAGGGACTTTTGTAACCCAAACTAAGTATTTCAATGATATACTCAAGCTCTTCGATATGGAAAACTCCAAAGTAATCGACACTATAATGCATACGACGGTGAATTTGGACCGAGATGAAAATGGTAAGCCCGTCGATATAAAAAGGTATAGAGGTATGATTGGTTCCTTTCTCTATCTTACTGCATCCAGTCCAAATATTATGTTTAGTGTTTGCATGTGTGATAGGTTTCAATCATGTCCCAAGGAATCACATTTAAAATCCGTAAAGTGCATACTTGGGTACCTTTGTGGTACATCAAAGTATGGACTCTGGTTCTCCAAGGGTAATGATATTTCTTTGGTTGGCTATTCTGACTCTGACTTTTCCGGTTGCAAATCGGATAGGAAAAGTACTAGTGGTACTTGTCATTTATTTTCAAACTCCTTAGTAAGTTGGCATAGCAAAAATAAAGTTTTTGTTTCTTTGTCAACTTCCGAGGCGGAATATGTTGTAGTCGGTAATTGTTGTGCCCAAATTTTGTGGCTCAAACAACAATTTCTCGACTTCAATGTTAAACTTGAATGTATTCCTATTTTTTGTGACAATAAAAGTGCTATTAATCTAATCAAGAATCCGGTTTTTCATTCACGCACAAAACATATTGAAATTAGACATCATTTCCTTAGGGATCATGTAGAAAAGGGTGTCGTTCTATTTGAGCACGTTGATAGAAAAAATCAACCTGTCGATATTTTTACAAAACCACTTGCGAAAGAACCTTTCTTCTACATCCGTAGGGAACTTGGTGTTCTCGATATCTTAGATAGATTGCAACTTGACTAATTTGCATGATATTTATTTTATGATTGTATATTCCTTCATAATCTACTATGTCTAATGCAAGCGTTAGTGAGGGCATTCGTCTTCAATCATCTATGGAGGTAATATCGTTCTTATCTATTCGACCTCTCTTGATCATGTATAAATGTTAAACTTTCTTTACAATATGTATTTTTGATCCTTGACATAATATTTGAATGTGTAGGTTTTCTATTTATTGTATGAATGGAATGACATAACATGAAAATTTTGAAAATTAAAATTTGGACTGCATGATTTGACTCATGAGCTGCAACGTTCGGCTCATACTGAAACATTTATTATTCTTGAATTTTTCTCTGTATGCATCGACGCATGACCTATTTAGGTCGATGCATCATTGATATACTCAGCCTCCTTTTAAGCATTTTTATTCATTATGTTGGTCATTTTCTCTTTTATATCTCTCTCCTCTACTCTCATCCTCTCAAATCCTAAAAATCCTTTCCTCTCTCATACCTTAAAACCCCATTTATCAACATCCATCAAGAGATTTTTATATGGCTTCATCAAGAACAACTAAGAAAAGAGTTTTCAGAGGTAGCTCTTCTCAAGGTCAATCCGACATTTCGGTAACTGCTCTATCTCTTCTCTCTGGTTAGAGGAAAATTGTTAAACAATTTGTGCTTTATATGAAAACTGTGGGTCATATGCATCTTCCGAAAGTTATTGAACTGCTTAGGTTTCAGAAATTTCATCTATTTCTAGAATGTGATACTCATTATCATGAAGAGTTGGTTAGGTTGTTCTATGCAGGTGTTTAAGGAAAGTTTGAGGACTTTGAATTTAAGTATAAGATAAATAACAAGACATTGAAGGTTTATTCTAACGTCTGGAAAGATTTATTTGGTATGTGGCCACAAGAGTCTGATGTAATTAATATTTATGACATTGAGTATGCTCCTGACTATGAGTTTAAGACTGCTTTGAATTCCATGCTCAAAAATCCTTTTAGTGATAAGGTGGTTTCTAGAAAAAAATTTCCTAGGTTTGTGACTACTGGAGCTCTAACTCCTCTAGAAAGAATTCTCTTTTGGATCGTGTGTGACATTATTCAACCCAAAAAGGGAGGTTATTCCCGAGTGGATAGACCTAAATTCAACTGGTATATGTGCTCAAGCACAAGATTATGGTCCATTGGCCTTATTATTTTGCAAGTAGGAATTTTGATTTGCAGAAATCGGGTAGAGGCACTGCGTTATGCTACCCCACGTTTATTCAAAGGGTTCTAAATAGGGAAAATGTTAGTGTTCTTGGAATTTCATTTGTTGCTCTGTCTGCTAATCAAGAATTCACTAAAAAGACTCTTACTCTGATGGGTCATCAGTGGGATCCTAAAATACAGAAGTATAGGTATATTGTAAGGAGTACCTCGGTAAAACTTCTAGATAGTGATGACGAAGAAGATGAGGAAGAAGAAGAGGCACAAGAAGAAGAGGATATGGAAGCTATGGAGGAGGACACCCAAGTTCCTCAAGGAAATAATGTTGTTGTGTTGGCTCTATTGGAAATAATGAAAATTCAACAACAAGAGAATGCATATATTCAAAATGAAAGACTAACAAACCTCTAAAATATTGTTTGGATTCAAGGTGAAAATTTTTCTTCCTACACCATTACTCAAGCTCAAAGGTACTCCACTCTACATGGCATGATGAAAACACAGGCTGAAAACTTTTCTTCCTTCACTTCTACATATATGCAACACTTTCCCATCAACCAACCACCAGAGGAACCACAAAACCAAGGAGACGAGAACCTAGAGAATTGACATGATTTGGTGATTTGTAGTTCATTTTATAACTTGCACGGTTTAAATTGCCTTGCTTATGTTATCAATTATTTTATTTTCCTAAAAACTTACTACGTGTTTTTATGGTTGAACTCATTTGGTGTGTAATGGACTTAATGTGTTTGATTAATTATTTCACTATTATATGTTTTGCACTAGCTTCATTTTATGTGAATGGTTGTTGGTGTTTTAGGTTGCAAAGTAGATAATGATTTTTCCATTTTATATGTTTTTTTGTTACCCATGACCTTGTGCTTTTCTCTTTTTTATGTTGTCAAAGAGGGAGAAGATAATATAAGAAATATAGTGAGCAATAGATTATAGATCTGTGCCCTACAAAATGCACAATATCAGGGGGAGGATATTAGGTTAAGGTACTCGATGAATTGAGCAGAAAATTTGCTTAGGTTTTGCCATCATCAAAAAGGAGGAGTATGTGAGAGTAAGGCACATATATCCTTATTTTAATGATGTCAAAATGTCAATAGCATCTTGTGTTTATGCTTCTGATATGGGCTGGTTCCTTGGCAAATTTACAATTGGAAATGGTTGGATTGAAACTCCTTGAAAGAAATCATTTTTGGCTATTTCAATTGCTTGCATCGACTTACACCATGAGTAGGTCAACTTGTATATTGTTCAAGGTGAATATGCAACACTATGGAGTGCTCGTGTCGACCCTTGTGGTCTACTTATACTGGGAGAAAGATATTTTTTGTTTGTGTCGACCCTTGTAGAAGATAGGTCGACTCATAGATTGAAGACGGACATTGTATAAAGCTCGGGACTACTAGCGTAGACCCTTTCGGTCGACTCATACTAGGAGTGAAATATCTTTTGCTTGTGTCGACTCATGCCTTATTGTGGTCGACGCGTATCTTCTCAAAAGGTCATCCTGTCAGGCTCGGGATTGTTAGAACAAAGTTTGAATCTACTACCCTAAGTTTAAGTTTTGATGATAACAAAATGAAAGGATATATTAATTATGTGATTCATATAAGAACTATTTGATACCTAAAATATTACGTTTTGTTTTGCAGAAACTCTGATGGGTATCAGCAAGAGCACACCTAATCAACATCAGAATATTGGTTATTAACATTAGCATCAGAAGATGCTATATCAGAATACCAGAATCAGAAGAACAACTTACGCTAATGCTGAAGCTTGATGAACAGAACTGCGCTCAACACTCTGATTAAAGACAACAACAGTTCATCAGCACTTAAGCAGAGTCAGAATGAAGCCAAGCCAGAACACGCCTTAAGTTGCAACGGTACTGTGCATTGAAAGCGAATTATTACCAACGGCATCATTCCAGACAAGATATGCTGAATAAGGAAAGTTTGTTATTGGCATTGAATCAAGATTATTGCTCCAACATTCAACTATTTCAGTGCTATATAAACAAGACAATGAAGATTGAATTGGCTAATGCTCTACATCATATTACACGCCTAAAAGCTAATCATCATCTTCCTTCTTTCAGTTTGCTAAACGTTTCACAATTCCTCACTCAGTATTTTAGCAATCTAGTTTCATAAGCTTAAATTGTGTAACATCACAGTTGTGATACAGTTTTGCAAAAAACATTCACACACCTAGATTTATCTTCTTGTAAGAAAGTGTTTCCTTGACAAACCGAGTTGTGGTTTGCATCAAGAAGGCTTTAGAAGTTGTTAAAGCAGATTGTAATATTCAGTTGAATATAGTGGATTAAGACCTCGTTGGAGAGAGGCGAAATCACCTTGACGGGTGGACTGGAGTAGTTTGAGATCAAACGAACCAGGATAAAAATATCGTGTTCATTGCATTGATTTTCAATTTTTCAATTCAACCCACCCTTCTTGTGTTTTTCACTTCTTCAATTGGCATCAGAGTGCCTGGTTCTGAGCTAAAACACTTAACCGTGTCAGTACAAGATCCAACGTCAGAAAAACACAATGGCAGGAACTTATTCTCACACCAGCATTGACAACCATGAGGACAGAGACAGATTCAGCGGCAAACCTCCAGTCTTTGATGGAGAAAACTTTGATTACTGGAAAGACAGAATTGAAAGCTTCTTTCTGGCACATGATGCTGATATGTGGGATATGGTGACAGATGGATACACACACCATGTGAATGCAAGCGGTCAGAAGATTGATAGAAAAACAATGTCTGACCAACAAAAGCGTGACTTCAAGAATCACCATAAGGCCAGAACCATCCTTCTCAGCGCCATCTCCTATACTGAATATGAAAAGATCTCCAACAGAGACACAACAAAGAACATTTTTGACTCACTCAGAATGACGCATGAGGGCAATGTTCAGGTCAAAGAAACTAAAGCTCTGGCGCTCATTCAGAAGTATGAGGCATTCAAAATGGAAGAATCTGAATCCATTGAAACATTGTTCTCAAGATTCCAGATTCTGGTAGCTGGTCTCAAGGTTCTGGACAAAGGTTACTCTACTGCTGATCACGTCAAGAAAATCATCAGAAGTTTACCCAAGCAGTGGAGACCAATGGTTACAGCTCTGAAGCTAGAAAAAGATCTCAACAAAATCACTCTGGAGGAACTTATCAGCTCCCTCAGAAGTCATGAGATAGAGCTAGAAGCTGACGAGCCTCAGAAGCAAGGTAAGCCTTTAGCATTAAAATCTAACAAAAAATCTGAGTCTAAAGTTTTGCAGGCAGTTGAAGAAACATCTGATGGATCCTCATCAGAAGAAGACAAACTCTCCCTCCTCTCCAGAAGAGTGAATCAACTGTGGAAGCAAAGGCAAAGGAAGTTCAGGAATCCCAGAAGATCTGATCAGAACGAGTCTTCTTCCAGATTCAGAAGGATAGAGTCTTCCTCTGGATACAGAAGATCTGAAGGCTCCTCAGGAAGCAGAAAGCCAAACACCAAGGACATCATCTGCTATGAGTGCAATGAGCAAGGACACTACAAGAGTGACTGCCCAAAGCTTCAGAGGGAAAAGCCCAAAAAGAAGTTTGGAAGAGAAAAGAAGAAAAGTCTCATGGCTACATGGGATGACTCTGACTCGTCTGAAGCTGACTCAGAATCAGATGATGAGAGAGCAAACATAGCTCTCATGGCTAACATTTTAGAAGATAGTGAAGCTTCTGAATCAGACTCAGAATCAGATACTGAAGAGGTATTTCCTGACTTTGCTGTTAATTTTACCAAGGCTGAACTTGCTGAAAGCCTTAATGAAATTCTGGAAAGGTATCAGCAGATTAGAGTTAAATTCAGAGACCTGAAAAGGAATCTTGAATCTGACTCTAATAAGACTGAGAGTCTTAAATTGGAGAATTCTGAGCTGAGAATTAAAATTTCAAAATTACAAAATACTTTACAAAACTCTCAGAAGGAACCAATTTCTGAAACTCCCAGCAACGCTGATGAGATCATCAAGGAGTATGATCACAGTTTCCAGAAGTTCCTTGCTAAAAGCATAGATAGAAGCAAAATGGCTTCAATGATCTATGGAGTTAGCAGAAACGACAGGAAGGGAATAGGATACCAAGGTAAGGTTCCTACACCAAAGAATGTCATGGACTTAATCATTAAACACACTCCTCTGAATTCACATTTTGTGTATGGTCACACACATGATATTAAATACACTAGCAGTAAGTACTCTGTGAAACCAAAATTCAACCAGAGTTTTGGTAAATCTAACAAATCAGGACCCAAGAAAATCTGGGTACCTAAGGATAAAATAATACATGTTGCAGATATCTTTAGCAGCGAATCAGAAACACCAGTCATGGTACCTGGACTCTGGCTGCTCGTGACACATGACGGGAAGAAGGCATATGTTGCAAAGCCTGGAACTTAAGCCTGGAGGCCACGTTGGCTTTGGAGGCAATCAGAGGGGAAAGATCATTGGCTCTGGAACTGTAGGTAATGGAAATCTTCCCTCTATTAATAATGTTCTGCTAGTTGATGGATTAATGCATAATTTGTTATCCATAAGTCAATTAAGTGATAACGGTTATGATATAATCTTTAATCAAAAATCATGTAAAGCTGTTAGTCAGAAAGATGGGACTATCCTGTTTAATGGGAAGAGGAAAAACAACATTTACAAAATCAAACTTTCTGAACTGAAAAGTCAGAATGTAAAGTGTCTTCTGTCTGTTAACAACGAGCAGTGGATCTGGCACAGAAGATTGGGGGATGTTAGTATGAGAAGAATATCTCAGATTAACAAACTCAATCTGGTCAGAGGACTTCCTAATTTGAAGTTCAATTCAGATGCTCTGTGTGAAGCATGTCAGAAAGGCAAGTTTGCAAAACCTTCTTTTAAATCTAAAAATGTTGTTTCTACCTCTAAGCCATTAGAACTTCTGCACATTGACTTATTTGGACCAGTTAAAACTGCTTCAGTCAGTGGCAAGAAGTATGGGTTAGTAATCGTAGATGACTATAGCAGATGGACATGGGTAAAGTTCTTAAGACACAAGGACGAGTCACACTCTGTGTTTGTTACCTTCTGTAACCAAGTTCAGAATGAAAAGGATCTTAGAATCGTTAAAGTCAGAAGTGATCATGGTGGAGAATTTGAAAACAAAGATTTTGAGTCATTCTTTAATGACAGAGGCATTCTGCATGATTTCTCTTGTCCTAGAACTCCCCAACAAAATGGAGTTGTAGAACGAAAGAACAGAACATTGCAAGAAATGGCCAGAACCATGATCAATGAGACAAATGTTGCTAAGATCTTCTGGGCAGAGGCAATAAACACAGCGTGCTACATTCAGAATAGAATCTCAATAAGACCTATTCTGGAAAAGACTCCATATGAATTGTGGAAGAACAGAAAGCCCAACATTTCATATTTTCATCCATTTGGATGTACCTGTTTTATGTTAAATACAAAGAATTATTTGAACAAGTTTGACTCTAAAGCACAGAAGTGTATTATGTTAGGATACTCTGAACGCTCAAGAGGGTACAAAGTATACAATACAGAAACACAGATTGTGGAAGAATCAATCAGTGTTCGTTTTGATGATAAGCTTGACTCTGAAAAGTCAAAGCAGAATGAAGTTTTTGCAGGTATGGAAATTGAATTTACAGGTTCTGAAGACAAGTCATCAGAAGCTCTCAATACAGACACTCCTTCAACGTCTGAAAGGAGCACTGCTAGCAATCCTACAACAGCTGCTGATCAACCTCAGAAGAGATTACCCAGAAGCAGCTTGGATCACCCAGAAGAGACTATCTTAGGAAGAAAGGAAGATCCAATCAGAACAAGAGCAAGCTTCAGAAACTCTGAAGAAACCCTCATGGGACTTGTGTCTCTGATTGAACCTTCTTCTATTGATGAAGCACTTCTGGATAATGACTGGATTCTGGTAATGCAAGAAGAGCTGAATCAATTCACCAGAAATGACGTATGGGATCTTGTTCCCAGACCAAAAGGATTCAACGTCATTGGAACAAGATGGGTCTTCAGAAACAAGCTAAATGAACAAGGTGAAGTCATCAGAAACAAAGCACGACTGGTTGCACAAGGTTATAGTCAGCAAGAGGGGATAGACTATACAGAAACCTTTGCTCCAGTCGCCAGGTTAGAATCTATCAGACTTTTAATTTCATTTTCTGTTAATAGAGGCATCACTCTGTATCAGATGGATGTCAAGAGTGCATTCTTAAATGGTTATATAGAAGAAGAGGTTTATGTGCACCAACCCCCTGGTTTTTGAAAATACAAAACATCCAGAATATGTTTTCAAACTAAAGAAGTCACTATATGGTCTGAAACAAGCTCCCAGAGCTTGGTATGAAAGACTAAGTAACTTTCTGTTAGAAAATGAATTCACCAGAGGGAAGGTGGACACTACCTTATTCTGTAAATCAGTTAAGAATGACATCTTAGTCTGTCAAATTTATGTTGATGATATTATTTTTGGTTCTACTAATCCTTCTCTTGGAAGAAAATTTGCTAAGTGTATGCAGGCAGAATTTGAGATGAGCCTCATGGGGGAACATAAATTCTTTCTAGGAATTCAGATCAATCAAACTCCAGAGGGAACTTACATTCATCAGAGCAAATACATCAGAGATCTTCTGAAGAAATTTGACCTCTCAGAATGTAAGCCATCAAAGATTCCAATGCATCCCACGTGCATTCTGGAAAGAGAAGAGGTAAGCAAAAAGGTAGAACAGAAGGTCTACAGAGGTATGATTGGTTCTCTCCTTTATCTGACAGCTTCAAGACCTGATATATTATTCAGCGTATGTATTTGTGCTAGATTCCAATCAGATCCTAGAGAATCTCACTTAACAGCTGTTAAGCGAATTTTCAAGTATCTGAAAGGTACTACTAATCTGGGTTTATTTTATAGAAAATCTAGTGATTACAGTTTAGTAGGCTACTGCGATGCTGACTTTGCTGGAGACAGAGTAGAGCGTAAAAGTACTTCTGGAAGCTGCCAGTTTCTGGGAGAAAATCTGATCTCTTGGTCCAGCAAAAGGCAATCAACAATTGTGCTATCAACAGCAGAAGCTGAGTACATAGCAGCAGCAGGATGTAGCACACAAATGCTCTGGATGAAAAGTCAGCTTGAAGACTTCCAGATCTTTGAGAGTAACATCCCTATACTCTGTGACAATACTTCTGCTATTTTCTTAAGTAAGAATCCCATTTTATATTCTAGAGCTAAGCATATAGAAATAAAACATCATTTCATTAGGGACTATATTCAGAAAGGAATTTTGAACTTAAAATTTATAGATACAGACCATCAATGGGCTGATATCTTCACTAAACCCCTTTCTGAAGATAGGTTCAATTTCATTCTGAAACATCTCAGCATGAAAATCTGTCCAGAGTGAAAATGTTTTAATTCCATATATTTATCTTCAGAATGTATTTGTTTTACTGTGAACTTCTGATCAATCTCCTTTCAGAAAGATAAGAACATGCAGATTGTATCAGATGCTAGTCTTAAAGATCTGAGCGTTTCAGCTCAAAGATAGACGTGCTGATCACTAAATCAAACAAGTGTCATCCAATCATCAGCAAATCTCTGAAGCAGAACGCGTGCATGCTTCAGAGAAGGTGTGATCGGTGGATCTGGAACTGACTGTTTAACGCTGGTTCGCGAAATGTCGCGGAAGCAAGAGTCGCCACCGTCTTTTATTTTCTCCAATTGGAAAGGACAAAAGCACAGAAAAATTCCTTTTAAAGAGATTGCTCTCGGTTCGGGAGGTAGGTTATAGAAAGGGAAGGTGTTAGCACCCTTTCTATCCATGGTTATCCATGGGCTCTTAGATACTTGCTCAATGTGTTTTCAAAATTTCTTGTTTGCTTTTCAATGTGGGTTTAAAAAGTTTCTTTGAAAAATTTCAGATCGACTCGTACGTCAGAGTGTTTGAAAAGTTTGCTTTGAAAGCTTTTGAAAATGTGTCAGTGTGAAAAGATTTTGTTTTGTTTGAAATTAGAGCAAGTATCCTTGAGAACCTACCTACCCTAAGGAATTCGTCTGTGTAAGAGTCCTTAAAAGTAGTGTCATCCCACCATTGAGAGGTAGGTAGCACCACCGTTGGAGGTGTTCGGGTCAATTCGATGTTCGGGACGTGGTGATCACCAGAGCAATGGGAAGACACCTTAGAAGCTACCCTCATGCCAGGTTCCCGGATCATGAGGACTTACTAAGACGCCCTCTACTCGACGACCACCTTTCGAAAGGCAACAGTGAGGCGTACCCTAGGGGTGGTGTGTGCGAATCGTGTGTCATGTTTCAGTTATTTGTCTTGTCATGTTTGTTGTGTTCTACGCTTGATTTTAATTAGACATTCATTCTTTCATGCTTGGTTAACAGTTAAATATTTTGCGAGGAAATAAATCTAAACTATTACAAATGGCGCGGGTCCACATCGCCAAAATTAAACCGGACCCGATTTAGCGGAAAATAAATAAAGCGATAAAATAAAATGCGAAAAGTAAAATTACATGGCTTAGGGACAATTACATAATTATATATACGATAAAGAGTAAATGCGCGAAATAAAGGAATTAAACAAAACTAGGGCGTTGGACCCTTTTGCGAATAATTAAAATTAATGAGAATTAAAAATTAAATGATTAAATGTTTTTTTTTTGATATTTTTGTATTTTTTAGATTTAATAAGGAAAAGAAATTAATTGAAATTAAATTAAAAGACAAACCCTAATTCTAGTATTTTTTTTTTATTTATTATGAAAGAATTAAAATATAATCTACATTAAACCCTAATTAATTTATATACAATTTTTAATTATAAAAAATAAAATAATAAATAAATAGTATTGTGAGAAGTAAAAATTAAAAAGACATTAAAACTATCAATTAACCTAATTCTACATGTTTTGGATTTTTATTAAAAAGGAATTAAAATTAAAACATAATTGGACTAAATAATTTACATTCTAATTTATCCATGGCAAAAATAAAAATTGTATTTTTATCTTTTCTGTATTTTTTAATGTTTTTATATTTTGTGAAAAAAAAATTAAATAAAACAAATAATTAAATAACATAACAATTAAAATAATAATTAAAAAGATAAGAAAAATAATTAAATTGGGCAAACCAGGGTGGGGTGTGCCCCCAAATCAGGAGGTATAGGTCCAAAGATCAGGCCCAATAAGCTTCAGTCTTCGTTGACTTTTGAATTCTGTATGACGTGTTGACCAGCCTATGGTATGTTCTTTGAATTTAAGCCTTTGATCTGCATGCACTGGACGCGTGTATGGTGGGATACTGATGGAGTATGGTGGTCCTCCTCAAGCGCGCTGCATAAGAATTATTCATGAAAAATAACATGAAACTTTTGCCAGACCTGGGACTTGAACCCAGGTCTTGAAGATTACAAGCACAACACTTAACCACTGAACCACGCACGTTAATTGGTATATTATTATAAACAAATAATGAAAAAGCAAAACCAACGCTCATTAACCAAAACGCGCGCAGATTTGAATTGACCAATGGCTGATGGACACGCACTCGTCTTCTTCCCCACCCTGTAAAACGAAACACTATGAGAACGGTTTTCTTAGCGTTGCAGAATGGTGCCTATTGGAAAATAGCGATTAGAACCCTGTGCTTCATAAATTGTTCGCGAGTATGTGGATCTTTTCGTCTTAATCTGCTCAGCTCAACCATGATACTCACGAGCCCTAATTTCTCCTCTACGCAAAAGCCCTATTTCAAGAAACCTGTAACCCTAAGTTTTGGCAATGGCATAATCGTATATGGTCAATAAAAACGCAATTAAACACCACAGTTAGCTTTAGAATTTCACAAAGAATAAGAATCAACAAACAAAATTCATGAAAAATGCTTAGAATATGATATGCGATTTGGAAATTTTTGCTTCACAGTTTGAGGTCGTGATACCGTTTCAAGGCGTTTTGCTTATTGTTTTTGATTGAGAAACACTCAATGATGTCTCAGGATGCTAATGGGATGAAGATTGCAGCTTGAATCGACTCCTAAGGTTGATTTCAGTGTTTGAGTTTTTTGTCAAAATTTTCAATATGCCCAAGGTTTCTTATGCGCAGCTTGCAGTCTTAGATCATTAGGGTTGTGATGCTGAGTATGTATAGAGGCTATTAGGTTAAAAACATTGCACAAAATCCTTTGCCATGATGATTTCAATCTTTGATTTGTTAAGGATCTTTTCTAATATTTTTCTCATGCATTTTGGTTCAATCATGATCAATTAGCACCAAATCTTGCCTATTTAAGATATGCACGAAATATTAAGAATAAACATGCATGAAAAGATTTTTTTAGGTTAAGTTTGATATTTTTCATATATTAAAATCATTTAAATGAATATAAATTAATATTAATTCAAATAAATAATTAAAAAATATGAGAATACTTCCCTTTGGGCCTAGTGGTCGTGCATAGGATTGGCATGAAGAAACTTGGAAGAAAATTGGGCCCATTTGCATTTTTAGGCCTTTTGCATCAATGTTGACTTTCAAAAATTTCCAAAAATTTCCCAACTTCCACAAGGCATAACTTGGTCAATTTTTAAGCTTTTCACATGTTCTTGGACATTTTGGAAAGGTCTTTGAGTCCTTTAACCAATTCCTTTGGTCCCATGTCATTTTGATTTACCAATTTCAAGTTATGGCCTTTGACTTAAAGTCACTTTTTGTTGACTTTTGAAAATGACCTATAATGTTGAAATTGATAACTTTTTGTGGGAGCATTTCTTGGACTTGAAACATGAAGATGAATTGTAGGAAATGTCTTTCTCTTCAAAATGAGCTTTGGATGGAATTTTTCTGATAATCCATGTGAAAGTTATGCCCTGGTCAATTTCAGTTGACTTTTTCAACTGTCCAAATATAGCAACTTTTGCATCTTTGATGATTTCTGAGCCAAATTTTGAGAATCATGATCAAGCATTGATCAAATGATGTTTGTGGCTTCAAAATGATATGTTGACCAAAAATTTGAACTTTTGACTGTCAAATGACCATTTTGCCCCTACAGTTGACTGTAGTGCAATCTAGGGTTTTGACTGTGCAATTTTGAGCTGAATGCCTTGAAACTTGACATGAGGATGCTTGACCATCTTTGTAGGCATGTGAGACTTGATTGGGCCTTTGAAAAGTTCATTTGCTTGACCAGAACACAAACCCTAGTTTTGACTGTCTAGGAGACAGTTGAGCTGCACAACCCTTGGGGAATTTTGTGATTTGACTTGGCAATTTCTTGATGAATATGGGAGGGCAAATTTTGGGGTACAACAGTTGCCCCTGTTCAATCTTCTTAGACCTGAGGATGCAGATTGGCTGGCATGCCTTTCGTAATCCGAGGGTAGAAGATGATTGGACACTAAAGTGCCCAGAAATTTGCGCTCACATAGTAACAGTGATGGGGGAATGGGCTTATAGATGCCATTTAGAGGTTGCTGGATAGGGTGATGGGCTTATAGATGCCATCTGGATGTTGATTGCGTAGGAGATCCCTTAGCGAGAACCTGCATACCTGCAAAAGAAAAATGAGTACCTGACACGTTGCAGGAGCTGATTTTTCAGATGCTTGATACGGATGTGTCCTGACTGGTTTACAGGAGCTGAATCTGGAGCTTCAAACGTTGATGAATGAACCAGGGATGGTTACTGCCTTAGCATGGATGGTAAGAGAATCCTGAATGATTTCAACCTCAACAACGCTCGTTGAGAAAATCTTGGTGAGAATTACCATCTTCGTAGTGTCAGGAAGAGAACCGAAGGACATTATAATCTCAAAGGGAGTCACCTCACTCACCGTTGGAGAGGGAACTATAGGAAATTATAATCTGAAAGGAAATATCACCTCACGCTCATGCCGGAGAGGGGAACATCTGAAGAAGGAATTACCACCTCACACGCCGTTGGAGAGGGGGACCATAAGAGAATATCACCTCACGCTCATGCCGGAGAGGGGAACATCTGAAGAAGGAATTACCACCTCACACGCCGTTGGAGAGGGGGACCATAAGAGAATATCACCTCACGCTCATGCCGGAGAGGGGAACATCTGAAAAAGGATTTACCGCCTCACACGCCGTTGGAGAGGGGACCATAAGAGAATATCACCTCACGCTCATGCCGGAGAGGGAAACATCTGAAAAAGGATTTACCACCTCACACGCCGTTGGAGAGGGGACCATAAGAGAATATCTCCTCACGCTCATGCCGGAGAGGGAAACATCTGAAAAAGGATTTACCACCTCACACGCCGTTGGAGAGGGGACCATAAGAGAATATCACCTCACGCTCATGCCGGAGAGGGAAACATCTGAAAAAGGATTTACCACCTCACACGCCGTTGGAGAGGGGACCATAAGAGAATATCACCTCACGCTCATGCCGGAGAGGGAAACATCTGAAGAAGGAATTACCACCTCACACGCCGTTGGAGAGGGGACCATAAGAGAATATCACCTCACGCTCATGCCGGAGAGGGAAACATCTGAAGAAGGAATTACCACCTCACACGCCGTTGGAGAGGGGACCATAAGAGAATATCACCTCACGCTCATGCCGGAGAGGGAAACATCTTGAAAGGGAATTACCACCTCACTCGCCGTTGGAGAGGGGACCACAAGAGAATATCACCTCACGCTCATGCCGGAGAGGGAAACATCTGAAGAAGGAATTACCACCTCACACGCCGTTGGAGAGGGGACCATAAGAGAATATCACCTCACGCTCATGCCGGAGAGGGAAACATCTGAAAAAGGATTTACCGCCTCACACGCCATTGGAGAGGGGACCATAAGAGAATATCACCTGAGTCTTTATCAAAAAAATCTGTTTGGAGTCGATTTAACTGGACTAGAGAGGTCCTTGAAATATGTTTGAGAATTTCAACTGCATCTTTCCTGAAAGGTAAAAGTCAGTCATATGCCATGCGTGATATGGATCAAGCAATGATGTTCTCAACATAAATGAGATTCGTATGATGCAGTGCGTTATGCATGCTATAATGATGTATGTGAAGTTTTATGTATGTTTTCGTCTAGGAAAGTAAATCCTTGACGGGTGCCGGGAAGTCATATCCTGGGCTGATGTTGAGGAAGAGATTTTGCTTCCGCTGTGGATGATTGTTGTAAGAATACCGGTAGGAGAAGATAACTCCGTTGAGGAATAAACTTGGCAAATGGGATAATTCTGCGGGAGAAAAAGATACTCTAGCGATCATGCTGGGGAGTGCTACTCTGTGGGGATAGCGATGCTTTGCTGAGTTGACGAAGATAACTCCACTGGGGATACCGTTGATGAGTTATGCTGGGGATATCCTGGTTGTGCTGGAAGTGTTGATAGACTTCGCTGGGGATAGGAAGGCTTCATCGATGACGCTCTTTCCGTGGCTTTTGGCCGAGGATAACCCAGTTATATCCTGTCAGGGAAATAACTCTTTGAATAAAGCCGGGAGACGCATTCGTGCTCTGCGAGGATAAGCTTCCAATATCAACTGGGGATAAGCTTACTGCTTGGGGAGATGGTTTCCAACTTTGTTGGTGAAGCTGGATTGGGCTCTTCTGGGGAGTTTGATATGCTGGGGAAGTGATTCCTTTGAATATTGAGATACCGCCGGGGAACAATCTTTAGACCAAGACTGCCGGGGATGCTTTATGTATACTGCTGGGGAAGTATTGAGATCTACGGGGGACACTCAATTTCCTTGATAACTGTAATTTTGCTTGGAGAGACATGTATTGTTTTACTGAACTACTCTCTGGGGATTAAGATACTTGGTCATGTTCTTTGGCTGAACCTACCTTGGTACCTTGGAGGATAGAACAATTAGACTGCTCAGACAACTCTTTATTGCCCCCTGTTTTTGTGGAAGAAGATACTGGTGGAGTCTTGATAACTGCCTTTTGACAAACCTTCTTCTGATAGGCAAGTGACGAGGCGCCGGGACATAGTCGTACGCTTTTGATCCCTAACTTTTGCCTGGACCGCCCTTTCGGGTTTTCAGTCCACCGGGATACCCATTTTTGCCCAAGCCGCCTTTTCAGGTTTTCGACTTGTCGGGTGTACAATTTTTTTCATTTCATCCCTTATTTTTGCCCGAACCCTTTTGGTTCGCCGGGAAGCCCTTGTTTTTGCCTAGGTGTGTCAACCTAGCGGGTCTTTGATTTTGCGTAGTATCTTTTCGACTATGTCCGTGTTCTCAGAATGTTAGGGAGTTGCCCCTGTTAGAAGTGTTTTGTCATGCCACCAGAAGGTGTTTGACCAGGCAAGATTCGTTGCTAAGATGCCCCCAGTGACTCAGGCGGAGACTTGCCCCAGGCTGTTTGGCCTTTTGAAAGATTTTCCGAGTCTTGACTGGATTGCCCCAGATAACGGACAATAGCCATGTCCTGCCCCTTGATTGGAAGTACTTTTGTTCATTAGGCATTCATCGTGCGAAGTTCCCTGCTGTTCAAACAAAAAGTCATATGCAAATAAAGTTATGTTAAAAATGCCAAGCTTATGTCTGTCTTGAAGATTTTGAAAATGCATTCTTTTTCATAAAACAAGTTAATGTTTGTAAAACGTGATGTCAACTCGTTATTTTACCGTAGGCCTTCAGGAGTCAGGATACCTTCGTAACAGTATGCTTTCGAACTAACCCATGCTTCAGCTAGGACTTTTAAGGGTTATAACGTGGCCTGGTTCACGGTTTAAGAAACAAAGGATAAAGGCTCAAATTATTTGTACCCACCCGTTCTTCGTGATGTTCTTCAATCCTAAACTCAGTTGATCATACGTTAGACCTTGTTTGAGTCTTTGCTCTGATTTTCCGGTGATGATTCGGATGTTGATAACTTATTTTGAATAGGCAGTCACTCCTTTCTTGTTGAGGATTTGTAAGACCTCTTTCTTTTTTTGATTTTTGTTATCCCTTTCTTTTTTTTGCCTGAACTGTTTCCCTTTTTTGGAATTACAGTCAGCGGGATGTCCCAGTTTTGTAAGTCTCCTTCATGGGTTTTGACTTAATGGGCTTCTTTCTTTTTTATAATGACTGCCTATCCTTATTGATTATTCGGAACCATCACTGTCTTTTTTTCGTAAGGATCTCTTTTGGTGCCATTTGTTATTCACTTGGATCAACTGAGAGAACTACCCTGCCCCAGGTTATGATAAAGGGTTTTAAATTTCGAAAATAAAAACTCCTGCTTCTTTGGCTCTGAGGGGTTAACGAGGGATTATCTTCCTTATTACTCCAGTGTTTAGGGATTGAAACAATGCCTGTACCTCATCAGCGGGGTTTGTTCAAAAGCATACTGTAAAGATCGTGGTATCGTTTTCGTCATCCTCCCTCAAGAGGCTTAGAATTATTAATTGAGAGTTGACATCAGAAAAAATATGAAAACAGTTTGCATATAGTGAATGCGAATATATTGATTCAAAACAGACATAAGCGATGCATTAATGAAATAACAACGTTTGACATGAATAAATGTTTGAACAATCAAAGAAAAATGCAACTTGAACATTCGAATGAACAAAAGTTTTCTAGTTTGAATTAGTCACTTCAGATGGGAGATTCTTAGCAGAAGCATTTCATTTGGCCACCCGGCATGAACTCCAGCATCTTTCCGTCGATCAAGTCCTGGATCTTGTTCTTCAAGCTCCAACAGTCATTGGTGTCATGCCCAGGACTGTCAGAATGGTAGGCACATCTTTTATCAGGGTTATAAGTAGGAGCAGAGATGTCAGGATTCTGGGGAGGACCCTTTAAAGTAATCAGATTGACCTCCAACAAGTGTTCCAGCATTAGAGATGGTGGTATGCCAGTCTCAGTGAAATGTCTTCCAGGCGTGTATCGCTTGTGTCGATTACCCCGTTGATTCTGGGCTTGTGAAGTAGTAGCAATTTGGAGAGGTTCATTCTTCACCATACCAGACTTTGGTCCTCTTGGTGGCTGATCAAAGACTTGGTCCCTGACTTGGGCTGGTTGCTTCATGTCTTGATGAAGCTGACTGATCATGGCCCTCAGCTCTCCTTGTTCCTGAGCTAAACCTTGAATGAGGGCCCTTTGCCCCAGCATCTGGGTTTTCAATGTGTCTACCTCAGCTTGTAGCCGTTTCAGCTGTTCGTCCTTGTCATCTTCAGGACTCTTTCTGATCAGATTCCCCATGAGGAGCATCCTCAACTCTTCCTGTCCTTTGGATAGACTCAGGAAGATCTCTTTGAACTGAGTCTCTTGAGTGTGAAGGTCCTGGTTATCTTGTTGGGAAGCCATGGCTGAAATAAACAGCGAAGAAGGGTAAGCAACCTGTCAAAGGGCTACCTGCAATGCAATGAGATGTATGACATGCGTGCAATGTTTTCAAGGACCTCGTGGGGTAAACAAGAAAATTGTTAGCATTTGAGTTTGGTAGCCTGATTGAAGGAACTTTATATTGTTGAGAGCCCCTCATCAAGGGTCAACGGCTCACCATATCCAGTGGGTCATAGCCCCTGACAATCTTGGCTAGAGGAAAATAAATCCTCTTTGCCCCTTGCTGGGATAGTTGTTCATCATGACCTGCATCACAAGCCCTTGAGGTCCTTGAAATGGGTTAGGATGTATGCAATGGTATGCAATGAGATGATGTCATGCTATGCATGGGGTGATGTAGGTAAACCCTGCTATGAGTCCCAATTAAGGACTATAAACAGACCCTGCAAGAAACTCAGTATACTTTGTTATGAGTCCCAATTAAGGACTATAAACAAAACCTGCAAGAGATCTAGTAAACCCTGTTATGAGTCCCAGTTAAGGACTATAAACAACACCTGCAAGAAATTTGGTAAACCCTGTCATGAGTCCTAGTTAAGAACTATAAACAGAACCTGCAAGTGGTTAGTACACCCTGTTATAAGTCCTAATTAAGAACTATAAACAGAACCTGCAAGTGGTTAGTACACCCTGTTATAAGTCCTAATTAAGGACTATGAACAAAACCTGCAAGGCATCAAGGGTCAGATAACAAACATGCAAGTAGTCAAGTACGAAGGCATGCAAGTCACACAAAAGAGCCCTTAGGGTTCAGGCCAGCATGAGGTCTAGGTGTTACCCTCTTGAAGTTGGTGGGTTCAACCTGTCCTAATCAAAGTAACCGGGTTCTAAGGTTCCCAATATCACAGGATTGCTTTCATTGTTCATCGTTTCGATTTAGCCACTGAACTGGCGACCGAAATATTCCAGGAAAGCAACCCTCAATTGAGCATAGTATCGAGTATCAACCAACCTCGGACTGCACCAAAGTCAGTTATCTCACTACCCTAAAGAGGCCAAGATAGTTCAATTAAGGTTCCTAAGGTCTGTTGATGCTTCACGACACCACGCGGAGGCCCCGTACTCTCCTTGACTGAACTCAAGGGTTACCGGTACACACCAAAGTGCCACATCAACGTAGCAGACTGTTTCAACCATGTCAGTATACCCCGCACAGTTCCCTCACAGCCTTGTTGCTACTTTCTAAGAAAGGTATCCCCCAGATCCGGGTTAGGATCTATAGAACTCCCAAGACAGTCCCACAATTTAAAGCAAACAAGGAAAGCAATTGAAAACACAGTTATGAACTAACCCTAAGGTACACCTCACTTTATAAAGAGTCCCCAGCAGAGTCGCCAGTTCTGTGATCGGTGGATCTGGAACTGACTGTTTAACGCTGGTTCGCGAAATGTCGCGGAAGCAAGAGTCGCCACCGTCTTTTATTTTCTCCAATTGGAAAGGACAAAAGCACAGAAAAATTCCTTTTAAAGAGATTGCTCTCGGTTCGGGAGGTAGGTTATAGAAAGGGAAGGTGTTAGCACCCTTTCTATCCATGGTTATCCATGGGCTCTTAGATACTTGCTCAATGTGTTTTCAAAATTTCTTGTTTGCTTTTCAATGTGGGTTTAAAAAGTTTCTTTGAAAAATTTCAGATCGACTCGTACGTCAGAGTGTTTGAAAAGTTTGCTTTGAAAGCTTTTGAAAATGTGTCAGTGTGAAAAGATTTTGTTTTGTTTGAAATTAGAGCAAGTATCCTTGAGAACCTACCTACCCTAAGGAATTCGTCTGTGTAAGAGTCCTTAAAAGTAGTGCCATCCCACCATTGAGAGGTAGGTAGCACCACCGTTGGAGGTGTTCGAGTCAATTCGATGTTCGGGACGTGGTGATCACCAGAGCAATGGGAAGACACCTTAGAAGCTACCCTCATGCCAGGTTCCCGGATCATGAGGACTTACTAAGACGCCCTCTACTCGACGACCACCTTTCGAAAGGCAACAGTGAGGCGTACCCTAGGGGTGGTGTGTGCGAATCGTGTGTCATGTTTCAGTTATTTGTCTTGTCATGTTTGTTGTGTTCTACGCTTGATTTTAATTAGACATTCATTCTTTCATGCTTGGTTAACAGTTAAATATTTTGCGAGGAAATAAATCTAAACTATTACAAATGGCGCGGGTCCACATCGCCAAAATTAAACCGGACCCGATTTAGCGGAAAATAAATAAAGCGATAAAATAAAATGCGAAAAGTAAAATTACATGGCTTAGGGACAATTACATAATTATATATACGATAAAGAGTAAATGCGCGAAATAAAGGAATTAAACAAAACTAGGGCGTTGGACCCTTTTGCGAATAATTAAAATTAATGAGAATTAAAAATTAAATGATTAAATGTTTTTTTTTTGATATTTTTGTATTTTTTAGATTTAATAAGGAAAAGAAATTAATTGAAATTAAATTAAAAGACAAACCCTAATTCTAGTATTTTTTTTTTATTTATTATGAAAGAATTAAAATATAATCTACATTAAACCCTAATTAATTTATATACAATTTTTAATTATAAAAAATAAAATAATAAATAAATAGTATTGTGAGAAGTAAAAATTAAAAAGACATTAAAACTATCAATTAACCTAATTCTACATGTTTTGGATTTTTATTAAAAAGGAATTAAAATTAAAACATAATTGGACTAAATAATTTACATTCTAATTTATCCATGGCAAAAATAAAAATTGTATTTTTATCTTTTCTGTATTTTTTAATGTTTTTATATTTTGTGAAAAAAAATTAAATAAAACAAATAATTAAATAACATAACAATTAAAATAATAATTAAAAAGATAAGAAAAATAATTAAATTGGGCAAACCAGGGTGGGGTGTGCCCCCAAATCAGGAGGTATAGGTCCAAAGATCAGGCCCAATAAGCTTCAGTCTTCGTTGACTTTTGAATTCTGTATGACGTGTTGACCAGCCTATGGTATGTTCTTTGAATTTAAGCCTTTGATCTGCATGCACTGGACGCGTGTATGGTGGGATACTGATGGAGTATGGTGGTCCTCCTCAAGCGCGCTGCATAAGAATTATTCATGAAAAATAACATGAAACTTTTGCCAGACCTGGGACTTGAACCCAGGTCTTGAAGATTACAAGCACAACACTTAACCATTGAACCACGCACGTTAATTGGTATATTATTATAAACAAACAATGAAAAAGCAAAACCAACGCTCATTAACCAAAACGCGCGCAGATTTGAATTGACCAATGGCTGATGGACACGCACTCGTCTTCTTCCCCACCCTGTAAAACGAAACACTATGAGAACGGTTTTCTTAGCGTTGCAGAATGGTGCCTATTGGAAAATAGCGATTAGAACCCTGTGCTTCATAAATTGTTCGCGAGTATGTGGATCTTTTCGTCTTAATCTGCTCAGCTCAACCATGATACTCACGAGCCCTAATTTCTCCTCTACGCAAAAGCCCTATTTCAAGAAACCTGTAACCCTAAGTTTTGGCAATGGCATAATCGTATATGGTCAATAAAAACGCAATTAAACACCACAGTTAGCTTTAGAATTTCACAAAGAATAAGAATCAACAAACAAAATTCATGAAAAATGCTTAGAATATGATATGCGATTTGGAAATTTTTGCTTCACAGTTTGAGGTCGTGATACCGTTTCAAGGCGTTTTGCTTATTGTTTTTGATTGAGAAACACTCAATGATGTCTCAGGATGCTAATGGGATGAAGATTGCAGCTTGAATCGACTCCTAAGGTTGATTTCAGTGTTTGAGTTTTTTGTCAAAATTTTCAATATGCCCAAGGTTTCTTATGCGCAGCTTGCAGTCTTAGATCATTAGGGTTGTGATGCTGAGTATGTATAGAGGCTATTAGGTTAAAAACATTGCACAAAATCCTTTGCCATGATGATTTCAATCTTTGATTTGTTAAGGATCTTTTCTAATATTTTTCTCATGCATTTTGGTTCAATCATGATCAATTAGCACCAAATCTTGCCTATTTAAGATATGCACGAAATATTAAGAATAAACATGCATGAAAAGATTTTTTTAGGTTAAGTTTGATATTTTTCATATATTAAAATCATTTAAATGAATATAAATTAATATTAATTCAAATAAATAATTAAAAAATATG
>OX451738.1:235237607-235416820 GCA_948472305.1 Vicia faba | reverse complement strand
TATAAATATAATATAGATGTATATATAGATAGATACACAAGTAAAGTTGCGGGAATATCATAAACTTTTCTATGTTTCACCGGGGAATACCAATACGGACTTTGATAAGGGAAGAGAAAGCTTCATCGTCTAGACTTCACTGGAGAGTATGATACAAACCTCATTAGGGGAAGATGAAAACCATATCGTCGAGACATCAACTGGGGATGTCAATACAGACCTCACTAGGAAGATTAAAAACTACGTCCTTAATGCTTCAACTGGGGTTTGGTATGCTAACTTCATTGGGGAAAAAGAAGCCACACACACCAAAGAGAGCCTGAATACAGTCTTCAATATCGGGCATAATAATTGTGTAAACTTATTTGAAGAGAAATCATGAAATTTTATGGGATAACAACTTCAGAGGGAAGCATCATATTCGACACATCTGGAGAATTAAGAAATTATCGTCATAGTAATAGGTCAGCTTATGGGGATTTTAAATCAAACTCAGCGAACAGAGAGATAAAACCCAAGGAGTAGACGCTTATCTCAAAACTTCTTAGAATGTATATTTCCCTTGTCTGGTTTCTTATAGGCACACTACAACAACAATATCATAATTGGAGGGCGTAATATTCTGCTAAAGATTTTACATTACTTATCAACACGAAGGGAGAAAGAATTCAACAACTAAGAACATGCTTTGTAACTTTGCAACCTCTTCTTGATCACCTTTTGACTACGGAAAGAAAATTACACTCAGTCGGAGAAATCTGAATCAAGACTTGATTGGGGAGAATGGGATTTCAAACCCACCTCTAAATAATAACTTGAAGAAAATCTGAACGAAGGCTTAACTGGGGAAGAAAATGGGATTGCAAACCCAATACCACACCATAACCTGGAAGACACCCACTAACTGGTCAGTTACTGTAGAGGGAATCATGCACATATCTACCATGCAGATCATCAGAAACAATATTGCCTGAGGAAAATCTTTGGCTCGTGGAAGAACCTAGTAACAGTCTTGACAAAAAATCTGGAAATGCCCTTGGAAACAAATATGGTGTCCCAAGTTTACCGTACTGGTCGAGATATTTTTCACGACTTGCCCTCGGTTGTCTGCTTTTAAGATAATCTGCCTGACCAAAAAGTTCCTAGAGATTCGTCGAATCTCGACGTAATTGCCCTAGATTAGCTTAATGTTGCATCTTCTTTACTCGACAACTTCTTATTAGCTACAAGCCCTTTGCTAATACTCAAATGTAAGCTTCTTTAATATCATGCAATGGTTTTATAAGCAGAACAATATTTATTCTAAGAATGATGATTCTAATGCAACAGTTATGTAAGTCTTGAAGATTTTATTGAAGATATTTCGCAAAACCTTATGAATGAATCACTAGCCAGGACGCAAAATTTATTTTTTTTATTTATTTTTATCAAAGATAATAAAGGAATATGGTACCAACACAAAAATTTTAGCAAAATTCATGAGAGTCAGAAAACGTTATCTCGTTGAAGTATGCTTTCGAAATAAACCTTGTTTCAATTAGGACTTTTGAGGGTTGTAACATGGCCTGGTTCACGGTTTTAGAAAAAAATGGATTTTAAAGCTCAAAGTTATTTGGTGCCCACCCCCTTCATGATGTTATCCAGTCCTAAGTTCAGTTAACTCGACTTAAACATTCATCTCTCAAAAGAAATTTTGAGACAGTTGAGGAAACAACCAAGGTTTTCTTTGGATACGACAATCACTTATTTTTTAATTTTATTGTCTAATCACGCAACATATTTCTTTGCTAAGGATATCCATTTTGTAATCCTTTTTCTCCTTTCAGGATTTCCATCATTTTCCCTAACTTTTGCCTAGACAAATTCTTTTTGGATTTGACTATGAAGCCCAGCGGGATGCCCTAACTTTTGCCTAAGCGAGCTTTTTCCAAGTTTCGAATTAGCGGGGCTTTTTGTCTTTTTATTTAATCACTTCTTATTCATTTCATTTTTTTCATTCATTTTTATATTACCTTTTCTTTCTTTTTGAACATGTCGCATGATGTTGAGTCATTTTCGACTTGTTGGAAGAATTGTGACTGCCCTATTTCTTGGAAGATGAAGGATAATCATTGTTGTATCATCGTCTACTAACTTTATGAGGTGCGAGAGATACTCATTGGGGTATCATCAATTGACGCCCACTCTTGATAAGTGAAGGTTAGCCATTACAATTTTGAATTTCATCAACCCTTTGAAGGATAACCATTGTTGTATCCTTAGGTACGCATTTCTGATGAGTTCTGAACGCTCGATTAAACTAACTGAGCACTACTCTGCCCCATGTTAAAAATGAGGGTTTTTTCTGAATAGAAAAGAAACTCCTGCTTCAAGGCTCAAAGGGGTTAACAGGGGTTTCACTCCTTTATATCTCTGGTGTTTGGGAATTTGAAACAATTCCTGTATATCGTCAACAGAGTTTTATTCAAAAGCATACAACCAGAAATTTTGCATTTTAAATTCATCATCCTCCCTCCAAACCATGCCTAGGGAATAGAATGGATAACAAATTGGTATCATAATGAAAAAATCAATTTAAAATTAAAAATAAACATGAGTGAAACGAATGGATTTCTTCAAGACAAACATATTCATTGTATTAAGATAATCATTCAAATGTAAACAAGTTCTTACATGCAAATAGTACGATGATTAACAAGAAGAATTACAAATGAGAAATCAGTAAAATTTCCAGTAAACATGAGAAAGCTAATCATCTTTGAAATCCAGGGCATTCTTCAATCACGTTTATTCTTCGGCAAAGACTTTGCTTTCAATGGATAACATTGTTCAATACTATGTCCATGGGCTCCCTGATGAAAGACACAAGTCATATCAGATTTATAGTACCAAGGTATCTTCTCAGGAATCTTTGGTAGATGTCGAGTCTGAACCAAATTCCTCTGTATTAGGATATGAAATAACTTTGTATAAGTCATTGGAATTGGATCAAACTGAGCTTTTTTACTGCACCTACCTTTCTATGAATTTTATTTAACTTCACCGTGAGTCAAATAAAGAGCTTTGGCGGTCGCCGTATAGTTTGGAGTCTCTGGTACTCGAACAAAAGGAATATTGTTGGTCACCTTGACATCCATAATGTATGCATATTCTTCGAGAGTTGGTGCCAATTGATAGTCCCGGAACGTAAAACAGTGCAACTGCGGATCGTAGAACTGAAGAAGTGTTCTCACGGCCCACTCCTCAAGATCATCATTCACCAACGGTAATAAGTTTCCATGTTGTCCTCTGAAAACTTTTTCATTTTGTCCCTTCACAAGAGCTCCCACCTCTCGCAATCGACCACCAAAGCATGGAAACTGATAAGCAGCAGTGTTTCTAAGAGGCTCTGAGCTTGTCTCTGTGTTGTTATCCATCTTTGATGCTAATGACAGACCTTAGAGTAATCCTAGAAATGAAATGCAAATGCAGGTTAGGAAATTATATATTTTTTTACATTTCTTTTATAAAATAAATATGCCTTGATGCAAGTGCAATAAACATAAGATCAAAGTTTCCACAATGTTGATTAACCGCTGTGCCTTTTCTGATTATGTTGGGTATATTGGGATCAAAAAATTTGGAATCATGAACCCGAATAAACCTCTTGGTCGACGGATCAGAAACTCAAAAAATAAATCTGAGAACCAATAGAACAACACCGTCGCTTGGAGAACATAGTCACTATCTGAACATAGTCACCAACTGTACCTGTAAAGATTATTCCCTCCCTACACACGGGTGAATACTAGGTCATGGTAAGGTCAATGGTAACTCAAAATCAAGGGTACTCCTGAAAACTATCACTATATCACCTACGTGAAAATGATAGCCCCTCATTTGTACCTCATCTGTGCGTGGACGACATGGCAGCATAGTGAAACCTAAGTCAACTAGCCATTCATGTTCCACTCTATTCCTAGTGTTCCTATGGTTTCCACTTGGCCTGGGTATTGGGCCTTTTACCTCATAGTAACACCCACCCAACAAAGAAGCAGAGAAACCCGCACAGTAACAATATAACAAATAACAATAAAGATGCAATGCAAACATATGCTCAAACATATACAAATGAATAATCCATAAAAGCATAATGATAAACACCCTAAGAAAAGAAAAATGGGAGCTAGGAGTGACTCACGTGATGGACCGGCAGTTGGTCGACATTTAAGTATTCCCCAGTGAAGTCGCCATTTTTCTGTAGCGGTAAAATCAATGAAGTCGCCACCGAGTATTTATTTATCCCATATGAAAGGGAAAGGAAAATCATCGAAGAAAAACCTAAAGGGGGAAATCAAGGTCTTGTGACCGAGAGATTAGGTAAGGGAGTCGATTACACGAGGGGAAGGTATTAGCATCCCACACGTCCATAGTACTCTATGGGATCCACTCTCATTATTCTAATCAAAGGGTGTGTTCAATCTAATGCTTAAGGGTTATAAACTAAGAGGGAATGCATGCAAAGAAAACACGGGGAAAATAAGGAAGTATTTACAACTTTCGCTCGGCTGAGCCCCGTGACCAGATGCCTACGTATCCCCTTTAAGGAATCATAGCACCGTAGTTCGGCTCATATATTTTGTTTGTTCATATTTTTTAAATGAATAATGTTGCATTTGATCATTCCACCGCTGCTCGACCTTTGGAGACTTATGACCTATAGTGGAAAGGAGCTAACATGCTCTTATAAGAGAAAAGCCGAATGGCGAAAAGAAATGGATTGGTTGGTATTTTTTTTACCATGAAAAGAATTCTTGTATGCTTAGTATTTTTTATACGTTTGCCAAGAAAAAGAAGTTTTAGTTTTAATGTTATCATACAATGAGGAATCCTATCTAAGTTAGCATGCCAAAGAAAGTCTAACAAACTATCCTATAGGGAACATACACTAAGAGCGAAGTCGTGATCTCAATTTCTAAACTGAGTGACTCATTGATCAACAAGAAATAAAGGAAAGTGATAAAGTCCTATAGGGATCATGCACTGAGAGTGAAGTCATGATCTCAATTTCTAAATTGAGTGACTCATCGATCAACAATAAAGGAGACAAACACAAGCACAACACATATATTGAAGTGCGGAATGCCTTCTACAGGTCTTTAAACAGCGACTTCGAGCGCACACTCTTTATTTCCTACTTCTCATGATATCTAGAAAAGCAATAAATGCGAAAATATAGCTTGGAAGCAGTATAATACCAAACAAACAATAATGTCCGCAAAAAGCGCAACCAAAGAAAAGAAACCAGGAATACTTCGCGCAAGCTGACATCAATAAACAAACAGTCAGAGATCGAATGTTCAGAAAAGGTGTCGAAGCTTCATCGATGTGAAAATAAATCACAATTGGAATCCAAACACATCTGCATGTCATACAATGAACCGGCACAAGACTCAACTCAAAATGCAAAAGTGAACCATAAGTTTCAAGTAATCGAAAAAAGATTGGGCATTAATTTCCAACAATCAAATAAAAGCCTAAATACATTTTTTTATTTTTTGTAGTTTATTATCATACAACAAAAAAAGTATAAATTCTCCACTTTTTTTATTGACTTATCATATATTCTATTACCATTCGTATCAAAAAGGAAATTAAACAAGTAAACAAAATTTTAAAACTAAAGAAATTAGAAAGAGTCAAAAGGGGGTGAAGCTGGAATCAGGGGGATATTGCTTCAGCAAAAATGCCAGGATATCAGG
This sequence comes from Vicia faba, assembly GCA_948472305.1. Lineage (NCBI taxonomy): Eukaryota > Viridiplantae > Streptophyta > Magnoliopsida > Fabales > Fabaceae > Vicia > Vicia faba. The sequence continues at coordinate 235,411,079 of OX451738.1, read as the reverse complement.
CCCATCATAGAGTCTAATAAGCTCTTTTTATATTCAACCACCTGTTTTTACAAAAAAAAGCCCAAGTCTTGAAGACCTCGGTCCAAATACTATTATTTGTAACAACTCTTCCAGACTACAAGAGAAAATTTTGGATAGGCTCGGGGGATGCTGGCGGTTCATCCAAGCCCAACAAAACTACACAATTGATGTCCTTTTATTTCAGTTCATAAAAAAAATCGAAGCATAAAAAAGGAACTATAACATTGGACAATAGGAGTTAGGGTTATGGCTATTTGAACATCTCTTTTCTCCTCACTTCAGATCCTTCGTGCTAATCCATTCTCCCAACCCCAAATCGTCGGCGAGTTCAACAACCTCGCTTCCACTATATCAAAATTTAAGTTCATAGTTCTTATGCTATCTTATCCCTAATCGTGATTATAAGCCTAAATACTTCTTCTTTGATTCAATCCTCTGCCCTTTCTTCTTACGATTCTAATTCAAACTCCCATCCTTTCATCGATTCAATCATAACAGCAAAAGATAATATCTGTTACTGGAAGGGATTAAAGAAACGTTACCTGACGGTGATGATCCCGATTATTTTTCAACACTACTTTGAAGATAAGAACTCCAACGGTAAGCTCTTCACTCGTTTCCTCTTCTTTGCTTCTGAACTCCTTTATCGTCACTTCCTTCTTCACGCTTCTGTTGTTGTCTGAAGTTGCGGTTATGCCATGATATCATTGTTGTTGCTCGTTTGCAGGGAAGAAAGTTGGATAATTGATGAAGGTGGTAATGGAGTGATAAAGTGGGGTCTAAAGATCAGGGAAGATGAAGATTGAAGAGGAGCGTGGTTTGCTGAAATTGTGATGGAAGATGAAGATGGAGAGATTTTGTGGTAATGTTGTTGAAGATTGAGGTGAAGGTCCAAGGAAGATTGTGAAGAAAAATGATGGTCGTAGAAGAAAAAAACCCAACCCAAAGTAGATAGGTGCGTTTCTGTTATCGTTGTTGTGAATGCCCCCCCATCCCTCTTTTCTCAATTTTGTTATTAATCTGTTACCACCTCTTCCTCCCCATTCAATTACCAATTTGTTAGCCATTAGAAATTAGTTAGGAAAAACAGTTAGAGGTGTTAGAGAGTTAGTTATATGTTGATGAGCTGGCCAATTTCTGTTATAACAGTTTGTTTTGGGAACTCTATGATATTTTGGGTATTAGTAAGTCTTCCTTATTTTCCTTCTTTTTACTGCTTTCATTTTGCACTCAGCCTGTGTCCTGCTATTTTCTGAATTTTCGTGTGCTCTGAATTTGTTTTTTTACAGATGATGAATGAACAGTAATGATGATGACAATGCGGGTTATTCTTGATGCAATGAAAGTACAGTGATGACGGTGTGCTGCATGAGTCATTGCAGATCGAAGAGAAGATCCAAATTGTTGTTGAATCCTCAAGATAATGTTAATGAAGGAACTTGAGAAGCGGATTGCAGTAATGGAGAATCGATGAAATCGTCAAAGAGATTACAGGTTGAAGAGAAGGTTGAAAAGCAAGATCGTCAAAAGGTGATACTGAGATTTAGCAGATAATGAAAATGAAGCAGAGAGAGAGGACAAATTTGCGGTGAGTTCTTCTCTGTAATTTTTTTTTCATCATCCCTCCCTTTTCTTTTTCTGTTAGAAAACTATTATAGCCTCCTCCTTTCTTTTTCTGCTATGTTTTTACAGTTATATGATATGTCATCTTTTGTTATGAGCTTCTGAACTGAGACTTTTTTGCTGACTGTTAGTTAGTTTATGCTAAGATTCAGGTCCTGACTTTTGTAACAAAAGTTTTACAAAATACTAATGGTTTCTGGTTTTGAAAATGATGGCAGGGATGCACATGTTCGAATAGTTCATGAATCACTTGTTTGGTTGAATGCAGGTTTTCAAACCCAAGTCTAATATCAAGCAGATTGCACTATGTTGGAAGCTAGCTTTCATGTCGCCAAGCTGCATCTTTCTTATATAGCTTTGTTGTTTTTTTTTTCTTTTGTCTCGATACTGTAACATGATGTAATGATTGAGGGTGTAATCAATTTCCCAACTTGGATAGATTTATTAATTTGTATTTCATTTTTCAACTTGTAACATGACATTGTATCTGAAACCTTGAGTGCAGCTTTGTATCATGATAAAGACTTTGAGTTTGCAATTCTCAAAGGATGCCATTTGAATAAAAACATGATGAACCTTGAATAACATGAACCTATATAAATTTGGATGATCTTCAAAGGATTTTGATTGATTTTTTTCAAATTCGACATCTTGAACGAGGCCTTGTAATTCAAATCCCACACTTTGTACTAGCTGTTTGCATTTCGAACAAACCACGTGAGTGATTCTACCTTTTGAATCGATTCTTGAGAAAATTGAAATACGCTTGAGCTAGAACTTTGGTATTCCACACAAATTATAATCATGAACTCTCTCGAACCAACCTTAAAAGGGATATTTCACCCTAATGAATTCATTCCCTAATTCAATCTTCAAATCCAAGTTAGCTTGCAAACAATCAAGGAATTGAAAAGGTAACAAAGGTCTTGATCATAAAGAATCCTCAAACTCCTACCATGTTGTATATTCACTCTTTAGTCAATAAAGTATCTTGATGGAAATCCAAAGAAGCGTGTAATTATCTGAAAGTATTATCATAAGAAGAGAACCCTGACTCAATCCTCTAGCCCTCTTGAGAAGAATTGACTTGTGATGTAAGAAATTAGGAGGAACCCCAACTCTCTTGATTTGCAGGTACAATGATGAGGAGGTGACTTAAACTATAGAGAGGAATCAAAACCCTAGCTCATAGCATACTCAAATGCAAGGCCTGATGAATCCTAAGCACGCAAAGTTAAAGCCCTAATCCACTTGTTCTTGAGGAACTTGATGAAAAAAACCATATGTATCTAGGAAACCTATTAATGAAGAAGTCTATGATTCTTGTGATCCAAAACCCTAATCTCATACCAAGAATGATGAGAGCACCAGTTGAATCAATTTTGAGTAAGACAAAAACCTCAATTCATAGAGAGAAACCCTAATTCTAAAGCTCTTCGATCCTGTAAACATGAGACTAGCGCTATGTGTAAGACGTACAGAGTATGATGAGGGATCTTAGGGGGAAAATTGGGGTATAACATCCATCGCAAGAGGAACCACACAACAACATTGTTGCTCCCACTATCGCTCGGAACAATTTCGAGTTAAAACCCTTTTTATTACAAGTTGTCCAACAAAATCAGTTTTCAGGATGTCCAACGGACGATCCAAATTTACATTTATCAGTGGTTGTGTAGTACTCAGACACAGTGAAAGCAAATGGTGTCACTCCCGAAGCTATAAGACTTAATATTTTTACTTTTTCATTACGAGATAGAGTTAGAGCATGGCTCCAGTCTCTACCATCCAACTCAGTTACCATATGGAACAAATTGAAGAAAGTTTTCCTAGCACGATATTTTCCGCCGAGTAAAACGGCTATGCTAAGAGCTAATATCAATGGTTTTAAACAAAAGCAAAGTGAATCCCTCTTAGAAGCATGGGAAAGATACAAAGACATGTTGCAACTCTGTCCACAACATGGTATAGAAGAATGGTTGATCATCGACACCTTTTACAATGGTCTCTTGTACAACACAAGACTAACGATTGGCACTACAGTTGGCAGCGCACCGATGGACAAACCTTATCATGATTCTTATAAACTTATCGAAAGTATGGCTCAAAACCATTACCAGTGGGGAAGCGATAGAACCATTCTAGAGAAACCTCATACGAAAGGCGGTATGTACGAAGTTAGTAGTTTAGACCAAGTTAACACTAAGGTAGAATATCTTACCCAAAAGATAGAAAATTTGACCACAACTCCCGCAGCCACTGTGGCTGCAGTAGCTCTAATGTGCGATTTATATGGACTACACACACATGTTATGCCTGAATGTCCACTTTTAACAGGAGTACCAGTTGATCAAATGAATTATGCTCAAGGAAACCCATATGGGAATACCTATAATCCTACCTGGAAAAATTATCCTAACTTTTCGTATAAGAATAACAATGCATTATATCCACCTAGACAAGCTCCTGCTATACCCCTAGGATACCAGAAAGCCATCCAAATTACTCCAAATGTTCCTAGGAAATCCAATATAGAGATCATGATAGAAAAATTCATAGCAACTCAAGCTCAACAAAATGAATATTTTCTAAATCAAAACATACACACTAGCGAACAAATTAAGCAGCTATCAAACAAAGTTGATGCCCTCACCACTCATAACAAAATGCTTGAAACACAAATCTCTCAAGTGGTTCAACAAAAAGCTGCTCCAGCTGCTCCAGCTAGCACTTTTCTTGTCCAACCACAACAAAATTTGAAAGGTCATGCTAATGCAATAACACTTCAAAGTGGAATGGAAGTAGAAGGACCAATTGACCCAAGAATTAAAAGTCCATCCATGTACCAGAGCACTGGTAAACCAACTAAGAAGGAATACGAACCAAAAGAAGATGAGAAGGAAGATGAAAGCGCAGAGGTAGAAGAGAAAGAAAAACCCTATGTGCCTCCACCATCGTACAAACCATCGAAACCATACCCTTAACAGTTAGCTAAATCTAAAATTATAGGGCAATTTAAGAAATTCGTTGAACTTCTGATACAGCTAAATATCAGTATACCTTTTACGGAAGCCATCACGCAAATGCCCTTGTATGCTAAGTTCCTTAAAGAAATGTTATTCAATAGGAAAAATATCAAAGATAATGAAACTGTTATGCTTACTACTGAGTGTAGCGCTATAATCCAAAATAACATGCCCCCAAAGCTCAAAGACCCTAGTAGCTTTTCCATACCATGTGTAATAGGAAAGTTTGTCATAGACAAAGCTCTATGTGACTTAGGAGTCAGTATATTTCTAATGACCTTTTCGTTTTGCAAAAAACCAAATATGGGATAATTACGACCAACAAGAATGTTCGTACAACTAGCTGATCGCTCAGTGAAATTTCCTTTAGGAATGCTCAAAAACATGCATGTACGTATTGGAAAATTTTATATCCCCATAGACTTTATTATTATGGATATCAAAGAAGATTCTAACATCCTTATTATATTAGGAAGACCATTCCTCGCCATCGCTGGAGGCATCATAGATGTAAAAAATGGTAAACTCACATTTGAGGTCGGCGAAGAAAAAGTCAAATTCATCCTCTCACAATTCTTCAAAGCACCAGCTATAGATGATTCATGCTGTTTCTTGGACGTCATTGATGAATGAGTTAAAGAAATGAAGAAACAGCATACCAAATATTCATAAGCTCTAAAAATTACAATACCTTTGATCCTTGAAGATGATAATTGGTGTGATGAATACAAGGATGACAATATAAGTGAATGTCTCGCGCTAACTCCTGACCCTATGCCTTTCTTAAGGAAACCAGTTTTTGAACTTAAAACATTACCAAAAGATATAAGATATGAATTCCTAGACACAGAACTCGAACAACCCGTCATAGTCAACGCATATTTAGGACAAATAGAAACAGAAAAATTACTACATGTCTTAAGGAAGTACCCAATTGCTTTAGGCTATAACATCTCTGATCTAAAAGGAACAAGCCCCTCAATTTGGATGCATTGAATTAGGCTTGAGGAAGATTGCAAAACCTTGAGAGAACACCAGATAAGAATAAACCCAATTCTGAGTGATGTAGTTAAGAAATAAGTATAAAAGTCATTAGAAGCAGGAATCATATATCCAATATTCGACAGTAAATGGGTTAGCCCGATACATGTTGGACCGAAATGGAGAATCTATAGCACAACGTACCCAAACCAGATGGAGAATATGCATTGACTATAGAAAGTTAAACAAAGCTACTAGAAAATATCATTTTCCTTTACCTTTCATTGATTAAAGGCTCAAACGACTAGCTAAGCATTCCCATTTCTGCTATCTGGATGGTTATTCGGGATTTTTCCAAATCCCTATACACCCCGAAGATCAAGAAAAGACTACATTCACCTGTCCTTATGGTATATTTTCCTATAAACGAATATCATTTGGAGTATAATGCTCCTGCAACATTCCAAAGATGCATGTTGTCAATTTTTGTTGATTTTATAGACGACATCAGGGAAGTATTTATGGACGATTTCTCTGTCTGTGGACAAAGTTTTGAACGATGCTTATCGAACTTAGAAATGGTACTTGAATGATGCGTAAAAGTGAACCTCGTATTAAATTGGGAAAAATTCCATTTCATTGTTCGATAAGGAATCGTACTTGGACACATAGTATTCGACAAAGGAATTGAAGTTGACAAAGCAAAAATAGAAGTTATAGAAAACCTTCAACCTCCGAAAACCATAAGAGAAATACGAAGTTTCTTAGGACACGTTGGTTTTTACCGACGATTCATTAAAGATTTCTCTAAAATTACCAAACCGCTAATTGTCCTATTAATGAAAGACGTTGAATTTAATTTTTACAACAAATGCTTAAAAGAATTCGAACAACTAAAAATAGCTCTTATTACCGCACCTATTATGCAACCACCTGATTGGGGACTACCTTTAGAAATCATGTGTGATGCTAGTGACTATGCTGTAGGCGCAGTCTTAGGACAACAAAAAGATAAAAAAACTTTATGTGATCTATTACGTCAGTAGAACCTTAGATCCTGCACAGATGAACTACGCCACAACCGAAAAGGAACTTTTGGTTGTCGTCTTCGCTCTAGATGAATTTCGTTCTTACCGAGTAGGAGCAAAGATAATTATCTATACTGATCATTAGGGGTGGCAAAATGGGTCGGCCAGCCTGTTTGACCCAGCATTTTTGGCGGGTTGGGCTGAGGTTTTCGGCTCGATACCTTAAGTTGGCCCGCTCCGCCTAACACGTTTTAAAAAGCGGGCTTAGGCGGGGCGGGGCGGGTTTTGCCCGCGGGATTTTTGTTACAAATTTTTACTTTTTATTTAGAATTAAGACAAATTTATCTATAATAACAACAATATTTTCTTTGGGTTGTGGTGATTGAATTACATTCTAAATTATTATAAAGACAAATTGAATTATAATTGCAGGGTTCTTTATATAACTCTAATACATGTATTGGTTGGAAAAACTTGAAATACAAGAACAATTGTATGGCATAAAGAATTATTAAGTTGTCAATATATTAACTCACATATTTTATTTAGAAACAAATGTTAATTTTAAGAAATGGAAAAATTCAATTAGAGTATATGTGTAACAAATTTAAGATATAATTATTAAGGAATCAGTTAATATAATAGTCTATATGCGTAAACAATGAGAAAGTCAGGTGTTAATATTTTATAAACTACTATTTTATACACTGTGATATTTTGTGCACTGTATTATTATCATTGTTTTCTTTGTGCAAATTATTAACTGAGTTCTTTTAGTAATTAGTTTTTAAATAGGATTACGATGATATGTGTTGTTTATTTATTTATTTTGATACATTTTTTTATCATTCTAGAGTCTATTTCGGTATGTTTTTCTTGAAATTGGTATTTATCTATTTTATTTTTTGAAGTGTTTGGACTTAAGACATGTTGAAGTTATATTATGTGTTGTTAAAAAAATATCTTTTGTCGGCTTCTTTAGTAATGATTAAATTTTTTTGTAAATTATGTAATAAATTAAATTGTAAAATAAAAAAACTAAACAAATTGGCGGGCCGGCCCTCTAACCCTCCAACTCGTTAGTAAACAGGGTGGCCTTGACTTTTGAGCTCGGACGCCTAAGTTTGCCCGCCCCGCTTTTGTACGGGCTTAAACAGGGCAGGCCGCCCACTTTGCCACCCTACTGATCATGTTGAAATTAGATACCTATTAAGCAAAAACAATGCCAAACCAAGATTACTCATATGGATCTTACTCCTACAAGCGTTTGATTTAGAAATCAAAGACAAAAAAGGAACTGAAAATGTAGTAGTCGATCACTTATCTAGATTGGAAGGCATTAAGCCTGAACAAGTTCCTATCAACGATAATTTCCCTTACAAACAAATCATAGTCTAGTTATAAAACACCATTGAACACCCCATAGCCATTAACTGTAAGAACACAGTGTCATGGTACATCGACTTTGTTAATATTTGGCTGTTGGAGTGCTTCCACCGGATCTAACCTATCAACAAAAGAAGAAGTTCTTCCACGAACTTAAACAATATTATTGGGATGATCCTTTGCTATTCAAAAGAGGTGTCGATGGTATTTTCCGTCAATGTGTCGAAGATGAAATAGAATACATAATTTCCCAATGTAATGTTGCTCCCTATAGTGGACATGCGAGCACTTCAAAGACTTGCACTGAGATTTTACAAGCTGGCCTCTATTGGCCTAACTTATGGAAAGATGTTCACATTACAGTTATAAGCTGCGACTGATGCCAATGCACTGGTAACATCTCCAGACGCGGCGAAATGCCTCAAAAGAGAATTTTAGAAGTAAAAGTCTCTGATGTGTGGGGAATTGATTTCATGGGACCTTTCCCATCCTCTTTTGGAAATAAATACATACTCGTTATTATAGATTACGTATCAAAATGGATTGAGGTTGTAGCTTCTCCAACAAATGATGCACGAGTAGTAATCAGGCTCTTTAAAAAATATAATTTTTTCCAGATCCGGTGTGCCAAGACTTGTCATTAGCGATGGTGGTTCTCATTTCATTTCGAAAATCTTTGAAAAACTATTAGTGAAATATGGAGTCCTACATCGTGTAGCAAGACCATATCATCCCTAAACAAGTGGGCAAGTAGAAGTCTCCAACCGAGAGATTAGGCAAATCTTAGAAAAAAATAGTTCCCACTTCTAGGAAAGATTAGTTGTCCAGATTACACGAAACGATGTGGGCATATAAAACAGCCTATAAGGCACCCATAGGAACTACACCTTTCAAACTAGTTTATGGAAAATCGTGTCATATGCTGGTAGAACTAGAGCATAAAGCTTATTGGGAAATCAAAACCCTCAACTTAAGTTACACTGATGTAGGTGAAAAGAGAATCTTGGATATCCATGAGCTAGAAGAACTTAGACTAGATGCGTATGAAAATGCCAGGATCTATAAAGAAAGAACAAAGAATTGGAATGACAAGCGCATTTCTGGAAAAAAGTTCAATGAGGGCAACATAGCGCTCTTGTTTAATTCTAGACTTACATTATTCCTAGGGAAACTTTGTTCTAGGTGGTCCGGTCCGTTTAAAATAACTAAGGTTTTTCCAAGTGGAGCTATTGAAATTAAGGGGAAGTCTAGCGAACCGTTTATCGTAAACGGGCAGCATTTAAAGCACTATCATTGCATATAAAACAAGGACCATTTCGCTAGTTTCCATCTTGCAGAGCTACCCACTCACTCACAGATCTAATCTTCTATTAAAATTATGCCGAGCTTAAGACATAAAACAAAGCACTTGGTGGGAGACAACCCACTTTCTAGTATTTTATTTTGATTTACTGTTTTTGATTTATTTGCATTTTCTTACTTTTCTTTCTTTTCCTTTTCATTATTTTCAGTATTGATCTCTAACGTTATCTACTACTGACTTTATTCTAATTTTCAACTTACTTACAGGTTAACTTAATTTTTAGCTAACAATATTAGCTTAAGATGCAAGAAGTTGACACCATGGACATAGTTTTCAGAGGAAGAGCCCGTAGGAGGCACTTCAAGGCACTGGCCGCAACGGAAATGACATTGGCCTTTTATCCTGATGGCCCTTCCATGACCTCTTTAGGCATTAGAGACTAATATTTTTGATAAACCAAGTAGGTTGGGATGCTTCTCCTTTGAGAATAAGATTTAGCTCTTATAGAAAGCTGACCTTAGAATTCCTAAGCTCACTAATCTTTTTTCCCGACGATGGTTTAGGATTCAATAGAGGCCTAACCACCTTTAGGATGTTCGATATTTAATATCAATACAATAACTGAACTTGTTAACCTATTAGGATTTCCTAGCGGCCCGCATGTTTTTACCTGTACCCAAGAGGGCCTTCTTATGGACCGTGAACTGGGATACTTCTGGGATAGTATAACCGGAGACAGTAACCCTGAGCCTGATAATATGTTTTCTGAAAGTATTCATAACCTTGCTATCTGCTACTTCCATAAGTTCCTAGCCCACACCCTTTTCGGAAATCCTCAAAACATTACTTTTGTGTCCAGAGATGAGCTCTTCATTATGTATTGTGCCTCTAGAAACCACCCTGTTAATGTCGCTACCTATATGATAGACAATTTTGACCATATTGCTCAAACCGTTCATGCACCTATCTTGGTGGGAGGTCTAGTAACCATGATAGAAAATTATATCGAAATGCGTCAACCACTTTTAGGACTACACCCTCTAGGTAAATTTCGACCCATGGATATACGGTTTTGTTTCATTATCGGCATTATCAGAAATCTTGGCCCTAGTGAATTTGAGATTCTAATAAACAACTAGGTTATGCAACTTTTCACCCTTCCTAATCCAAGAACATGTATTCATAACCGAAATAATTGGCTTTTTTATATGGAACCGCAACTAACTTCACCTCTCATTTCTCCCAAAACACCTCAAATTTACGACCATAATGATGCCTTCCTTTCTGATACCGAGACTGATCCCGAAACATCACCTTTCTATCACCATTGTCCACCCATTGAGCAACCTTCCCCTTTGTGTGCTTCCTTCGCTTCAGTTTCCTCAGCACCTCCCTCTGTTGATCGTGATACCACCTTACTTGTTGTGGAAACTGAGTTAAATTGCTTAAGGGAATAATTCACCAAACTGCGCGTCGAGTTTCATGGCTTTATAGACTTAGTAACTGAGTAAGTGGACCATATTTTCCAGCATATCTATTCCTCAGCACTCAATACTAACAGTAGTGGCTAGCATAGATTGATATTCTGCAATTTCCAAATTTAATTGTTTTCCTGCTTTACATTATGTTTACCTTCTGTTTATGTCTTTTATTTCTTAGACTACTGTTTGGAAGAATTTAAAGTTTATGGATTATATTAAAATGTTTGGCATAAGATATTTACATTTTTTATATGCTTTAATGTTATACTATTAATCTGCTTCTTACTGATATAAAATATATATGTATGCCCAAACGTATGAATATGTAAGGTTTAATTCTTAGCTTTTCTAGAAATTATAATATTTATGTTGTGCCATTTGTCACATGTTCTATGATGACCGCCATACATTTGTGAAGTGTGACGCTTGGCACATATTTTGTGCCCCTCGGGACAGACTTAAATACAGCGCCGCGTATCTGTTTCAAACAGATACGAGATTCATTCATTTATTTCCATCTTCTTTCAAATGTTAAACTCCATTTAAATCCTTTTTCCATATTCCTCACCCCTACATTTCCACATCCTCTATTTCTATAATTATCATTAAACACCATTGAATTCCCAATCGCTTCATTCTTTACTGGTTTCTTATTTAAGCACTTAAGGAGCAACTATTCAAACCCACAACTTTCTGCCATCTTCCCGAAACCAAACCATTCCACCATTCCTTGCATCTAATCATGTCTCAAAGAGTTCAACACATAAGAGGAGAGCCTGACCTTTCCAGAATCGTGTTCCGAAAATAGCGAAGCTGGAGTACATCAAGAAGCTCAATACCAGAAGTTTTATCAATGTTCGGTTACTGCTACACAGTATGTTGATATCAATTGTCTACGTGCGTTTGGATTGTTGGAAAGTGTGCAATGGCTACTTCATAATTATGATCTATCTTATGTCTGCACCCTGAACCACCCAACTTATGAATCTATGACATTGAAATTTTTGAGCTCTTCTTTGTATAACACCCCAGCAGATGACAACATGTACCTCATGGGAACTGCTAACTTTTAATTGTTTAACGATGAATACTCTGTGAATCAAGAGGCTCTGAGTGATTTGTTGTATTTTCCTCATGGAGTAGAAGCGCACTATTGAATCCCTCCAGAGGCCGATTGGGCATCGACAGCATTTGGTCTATGGAAAGTTATAATCGGTGAGCAACCTTCAAGTTGGGAGGGTCTTTTTGCTTCATCTAGCCATAATACTTCCATCTGTTACTTTCATCGCATCCTTTCCAACACCATTTTTGGGAGGGAAAACAATAAAAAAAGTCAATTCTAAAGAATTGTTCTTCTTGCACTACACCTTCACACCTGGTTGGAAGATTAATGCCAGTGTGTTCTTCTTGGCACACATCCAGTCTCTCTGTGCACGAGGTACTTCCCCTTTCTTCATCAGAGGTTTAGTTACTTCTATAGCACTTTCTCTAAACTTGGGGGACAAACTAGTGAATTTGCCTTCACTACCAGCCTTATTTATTGATACTGATAACTTCCGTGTTGGACATCTTAAAAAGGCTAGAGAGGATGGGAGATACAATCTTATGGTGCGGAACAAATTAGTTCCAAGTACTATTTTTCCAAATCCCTAACTTACTAATGTTACAGATATGGATAAGTGGTGTTATGATCTTAATGCTCCCGCTACTGGTGAGGATATTCAAAATGATCAAGCTGGTCCAAGCAATGCTGAGCCATATGAAATGGAGTAAGTGCTAGAGCAACACGTTCTCCAGCCAGACACCGACCAACATGCTACACAGGCTCCTACCGAGAACCTTGCAGGTTCATCATCCAGGCACCAGCCCCGAAGAAGAAGAAATCAGGGATGGCCAGCTACTCTTGATGACATTTATGTTGAAATGATGCGCCATAACGAGGCTGAAGATCGACAATATCAGATGATGGAAGCACAGTAAAACAAGATGATGTAAGAAGTCTGATAACTTTAGAGAGATCAACACGACTATGCCTACTGGAATGACCGTAGTATGTCAGAGCTTACTAAAGATATGCAAGCATTAACCTATCGAGTTGATGAACTACATGATTTTGTTAATCATGTTGAACTATAGGGATATGGTGTAGAGCCTTTCCAAGGCAGAGATGATGCTCGTGGACAAGCACGAGCACAGGCACATCGTAGAGCATGTGGCCGAGGCGAAGAATAATCAGTCATCTCATTTCCTTCTTCCTTTCTCACCTTACTTGGTTGCATTGGGTACAATTCTCAGTTTAAGTTTGGGGGAGGAAACTTTTCCGCTTTAGTTTTCATTTACCATTTTCTAAGTAGATTTTCATTACCACAAATTTCCCTTCAATAAAACAATTTATGTAATATCAAGTCGTTATATGCAGATTTTTCGTTCATTATTTGACTCTCTCACTTTCTTGAGCCATAACAAAAACTTTTACTTGACACATTTGAAGAGTATATAGGTGGCTCACTCTTAAAGATGTGTTAGAATTTTTGAGTCATATTTGAACATAATCGATACAGCCTCAACACTCTAAAACCCCCGCTTACGCGAGACCGTTTTAAGTACCTATTATACAGAAACCTCAAACTTTAAAGTAACCCCAAGTAGTTTATATAAGTAGTCAGCACCGTCTTAAAAACAAACTATATAGAGGGCCAATGAATATAAGTGAATGGTGTTAGATCATTTTCCTAAACATCTTGTAATGATGAATTGAAAACAGGGAATGCGCTAATTAAGTTAGGTGACCCTCACCTGGTTACTTAATCCAACAGTGCATAACCTAAATATTATGCTATAAAAACCCGATGTAAGTTGGTTCAGAGGTTTCTGGTGCTGAACTTGGTAGGGCAGACTACGGTTTAATCCCTCGCATCTTGCAATCGGATTAACTAAGGGTTTACCAAATTTATGTACCAGAACCTCGTTCTTAATATGACCATCACTAACCAGCTACTTTACTATGTGCATGAAATAAGATAAAGGGCTTAATGTGATTGCGCTCGAACAAAATGGGTGAAACAAAGCAAAAATGATTAGGTTGAGCTATACTAGTATGAATGGAATTGGTTTGCATAAGGAGGGGTTGTCTAGTGTTATTATTGTATCTTTTTTGTTGATATTGAGCTTACATCATTATAACAGAAACATCACGCAACCATGTACGAATTGAAAGATTACCATACTGATTATTTTCTTGAGGACAAGAAAAGATTCAAGTATAAGGGAGTTTGATAACGCGAAAATACATAGCTTATTTGACCTGATTTGCATAAATAAAGTTATCATTTTATCTCAATTATGTTGCATTATGTCAGCTTTTCAAGTGTGTTTCAGGTAATTATTCCATCCAAGCCTACATGAGAAGAGGAGAATAAATGGAAAATAAACAGCTTAAAATAAAATAAAAACAGCACAAAAACAGAAGATTTCATATCAGAAGGTTATGCCTCTCGGCACACCTTCCATTCCGCCTGACATAAGTGTAATTTGTGTGCCCCTCGGCACACAAGCCATTCCGATCAGCATAGGATAAATATGTGTGCCCCACGACACATGTTGCATTCCACTCCGCACAACATGTTTTCTGTTTTGTTTGATGCGCAAAGATTTCTCCACGATTCTCCAGTGCCAATGACCTGCATATTTTCCTCCTAGTCTTTCTGCACAAACGAACTTTTTGGAAGCACGGAGTCACGTTCCTATTTTTTCTCAAGCAGTTTTTAAAACGGAGGAAAATAAAAAGAAGAACAGTTACAAACTCTCTCGGGACTCGCTCGCATACTTTTGACCTGTCTCTGTCTTGTATACTTTTGAACTCTCTCGTCTCCACCATTTTAGTTTGGTTACATTATTGCATCCTCGTTTTTTTCTTTCACGCCATTATTTAGTTTAACAATTCAGAGCTTTGTTTAGAACTTAGGCAGATAAAATCTTCACCTAAACAGCAATAGTTTTCTACACTGGGAAACTATTGTAACATTAGATTTTCTTCATAACCTCCTAGACTTGTTTTAGTTTAATATTGTGTTCTGCATTCAAGTTAATTTTCCGTAAGCAAATTTTGCCGGCATATTGGGGAGGATTGCTACTGGTACTTAAAGAATTGCATAATTTGATTCTCATTATTTAATTACAGGTTTCTTTTAGTTTTATTATTGTTCTTTATTTATCATTCATGTCTGAATTATTATATGTTTGTTATTATTCTATGTTCGTAACGGATAATATGTCCGGCTAATTTCCCTAATACTGGTATGTAAGGTTACAAACCAATGGAGTTCGATAATAAATTGGCATAAACATTTTATAAAAATTATTTTCTGGTTTGATTTACAAATTTCAATATAAAATTGTTTTGTTTCGAGAGTAAGAAAAAAACAAAGGCTAAAATAAATAATCACGAGAGTGTGAGTTTTTAATCGGATAGTGGTCATCAAACATTGGTTTTAAATACAGCGATAGCGGTTTAAGATTAATTAGAATCTATTTGTTTTCAAAAAGTATTTTTAATTTTTAAATGAAACAACGAGAGTGATCATTTAAGTTTAATAATATAGTCCGAACCAACAATCACAAGAGTGTGAGATAAAGATTTTTAAACTAATAGTTTCTACTGAACAGTGTTTTGAATACTCAAAACCATGCCAATGATTTACTGAATTCTCGAAGTCAAACGTATTACATATCGGTGTCCTATTATTAAATATTTCAATTAAGTCTAACGTTATTTTTCGTCTACCCCAAAAATTAAGATTTATTAGCCTTAGCTTTACACAGTAGGTTTAGACAACAGTATTCTGATTGCCAGTCCCTGTGGGTTCAATATCTTTTAAATCTACACGATTAAACTGTGCACTTGTAGTTAATACACCCGATAGACTCTTACAATCATGCGATCAAGTTTTTGGTGCCGTTTCCAGGGACTGATTTAGTCAATATTGTGATCCCTTGTTACGCAGTATAGACTAAGACAACCAATTTTATTTTCCTTCTTTCCTTTGATTGTACGCCAAGCACTCGCTCTCAAGGAAAAAATTCAGAGCAACCAATTGACGAAGTCAAGCGTTTTGTTAGTATAAGACGCTGAATTAGACAATACCAAATTAAGTACAATCTTCCTGAATTCAATCTTCCCGATTTATCTCTTCCTGAACCAAGAATGGCCGAAGGACCCTAAAATCATCCTTTGAAGGATTATGTTGCCCCATCGCAAGAGGAACCTCACAACAGCATTAATGCTCCCGCTATCACTCGAAACAATTTTGAGTTAAAACCTTCGTTATTACAAGTTGTCCAATAAAATCAATTTTCAGGATGTCCAACGGACAATCCAAATTTACATTTATCTGTGTTTGTGCAGTACGCAGACACAGTGAAAGCAAATGGTGTCATCCCCTAAGCTATAAGACTTCGTCTTTTTCCTTTTTTTATTATGGGATAGAGCTAGAGCCTGGCTTCAGCCTCTATCATCCAACTCTATTACCACATGGAACAAATTGAAGAAATTTTTCCTAGCGTGATATTAATGATTTTAAAAGTCAAAACAACAGACACGCCCACACAACATCGTTAATTTCACCTTGGGAAAAGTGAAAGATTTTTGAAAAGGCAAACTAAAAACAATCTACTTTTAAATGTGAATGCAAGAAGGAACATCAACAATGATCAAATTCTAGATTTTGACTCCATGTGTCATAAAGTTCGGCATCTCTTTCTCTGACTCATCTTCGAGAATAGCATTGATCCTTGGAGTAGTCGGATGGAGATATCCTGCACTGTGAAAGGTGTCTTGATATTTACTCAAAGTGGACTTTAGCTTCAGAACTTCCTTCTTCATGGAGAAACCTAAACCAGTACCAGTCATGTTCATAGGTCGATTAATAACCTGCCCCCACACCTTGCTAGGGCCCTTCTGCACTACCTGCTTCGCATCCTTAAACGAGGTGATAGAATCTTCATTATTCCTTATATTATCAATAGGCAAAGCTTGGAATTATGTTCCAAAAGAGGCATCATCGGATTGTACAATGTTAAAGGAAGACAAATGAGATATCTACGGAGCTTGCTCACCATTCACAATAACTACCTTTCCTTCATAGACAAAATTTCAGCTTTTGATGTAAGGTTGAAGTAACAACTCCTACTTCATGGATCCAGGGTCGTCCTAATAAATAGCTATAGGCTGGGACAATATCCATAACCTAGAAAGTGATTTGGAATAAGTGCAGACCTATGTGAATAGGTAAATCGACCTCTCCAATGACAGATTTTCTCGAACCATCAAAAGCTTTTACTATAATGCCACTAGGGTGCATATGAGTTCTCTGGTACTTAAGCTTAATGAGAGTGCTTCTCGGTATGACATTCAAAGTATATCCATTGTCTATCAGCACATTGGACAAAGAGTCATTCTTATAATTCATAGATATATGCAGAGCCAGGTTATGGTTCCTCCTTTCATCAGGCAATTCGTCATCACAAAAGCTCATATTGTTACAAGACTTAATATTCCCCAACACATTGTTGAACTAATCTAAAGACATATCCCTTTCAAAAAAATCCTGATCCAACTCCCTCATTAGAGATTCCCAATGAGCAGAAGAGTTCATCAACAAGGCTAAAATGGAAATCTTAGATGGAGTTTGTAACAACTGATCCTCAATCTTGTAATCACTCATCTTGATGATTTTTACCAGATCATCAACATCTTTTTCCAAGGTGGCGCCACTAGATTCTCCTACCACTTTTTTAGGTTTAACATTCTCAACAACCTTCTTACCAGAATTAACATCTCCTCGAAAGGTAGGGGA
The DNA here is from genome assembly GCA_948472305.1 of Vicia faba. Taxonomy (NCBI): domain Eukaryota; kingdom Viridiplantae; phylum Streptophyta; class Magnoliopsida; order Fabales; family Fabaceae; genus Vicia; species Vicia faba. The sequence continues at coordinate 235,393,376 of OX451738.1, read as the reverse complement.
GAAGACACGACCACTGCGAGTTACATGACTAGCTTCAACAATATTCTCAACATGGGACAAAGTTTAGATAGGAATTTCCACACCATCTTCCCGGAAAGTTGCATTGTACTTATAAGGCACACCTTCACCTGATTCATATGGGATAGGACCCGGCAGACAGATAACTATGGGAGCAACATAGGGCTTATTGTGATACATAATCTCTACAGGAGCGGGAACACCAAAATATGGCACAATAACAATCACCCTTTCTTCTTCAACATATTCAGTAATTGCATAGTCATTATTAAAAAATGTAATTCACGTTAAAAATCTGGAATTCACTGGGACATCCATAAACCATATTCACGTCTTCTTCATATTCATCCCTTGGTTTGATTATATGGATAAGTCCTTCATCCATCATTTCATGAAGATCAGCTCTCACTTTATCACATCCATGGACCTCCGTACTGCCAACATTACAACCGACATGATCATGTGTGTAATAGCTGAACTCATAAAGATCAGCATTCGTCTTCACTAAATCACCTCTGACCATATTGATATAAAAAATCTAGAAGTCCCCGGGATAACCGGCAACTATATTTACAGTACTTCCACCTCCATGCATTGGTAGTGAATTATCTTTCACATTGCGACCAACATCTTTAAAAGATAGGAGACTAGATCTTACCACCTTCAGCACTTCAGACTTCAACAGATAACAATTTTCAATGTTGTGCCCGAGGGATCCTTGATGGAAAGCACGAGTCTAATCATCTTTATAGTACCATGGTAAAGTTGATGGTATAGTAGGGGGAGGCCTAGACTACACTAATTTCTTTGGAATTAACGCTGGAAACAATTCTACATAACTCATTGCAATAGGATCAAAAGTTTCTCTCTTATGACCTTACCCTTAATTACCTTGTTGCGGTGCTCTTTGGTAGGCAACAACAGTCAGAGCTACATTGACAACCGGAGTTATAGAGGCTACTTGTTGTTGATGCTGATGACATCTTCTTGGAGGTCTAACTCTTCTTTCTTCAGAAATAGCATTTGTTTCACTTTCTTTCTTTTTATAAAACTTGTAGGATGATTTCCTTGTTCCACTAGAACCTTCATCTTTTGTAAATCGTCATTCCCTGATGGCTTCTTCTAGATGGACACTCGTACTTACCATCTCAGTGAAATCACTTGGCGCACTCGCCACCATTCTTTCACAGTAAAATGAACCAAGGGTTTTAGGAATACCTTAGTCATTTATTTCTCTCCCAATGGGGGTACCACTTGGGCAGCGACCTCGCGCCAACGTTGCACATACTCCATAAATGACTCCTTATCTTTTTGAGCCATTGTTCTCAATTGGTCATGGTCAGGTTCCATAAACATGTTGTACTTATATTGCTTCATGTTATACCCCAAAATTTTCCCTCCCATTTTTACTCAAGACATGGTCATAGAGGTCCTCAATTGCTTAAGGTTGACCAAAGAATTAGTCAGAAAAATTCTCCTCTTAAGCAATAAACCCCCAACTAGGGTTTCACTTTTCACTAAGATGTTTGGGTTGCAAAGGCTCCAAATGATTTCCAGGGCCTCTAATATGTCTTCAAGAATGTCCATGCCAAAATTTCATTCCTTACACTACAAATTTGCTCAGTCAACTTCTCAAGTGTTTGAAAATCAACTGCACTAGGTCAAAAGTCAACTAAACTTTGACCAGGCATAACTTTCACATACTTCACCCGTTTTTCCCTGACCAAAACTCATTTTAAAGAGAATCCAATTCTCTGCAACTTCTATTTTATCCTCAAGTTCAAGAAATGCATCAAGCTCATACATTACAGCTTCCGATACAAAGGGAGGATTGGAACAGTATTTTGGAGGTTCACTAAGGCTACCACGACATCTTGAAAGAGGTTCAAAATTAAAAAAAAATGATTAAGGAAAAAAAACTGCAGCATGAGTCGACACATACCCACATGAGTCGACTCATTCTAGTGACAAAAAAGGGTATGAGTTGACACATGGCCTTATGCATTGAATCATACTTTTATGCAACCCCAAAACAGAAGGATGAAAGGTGCAGGTGTCGACACAAATGCATATGTGTCGACACAAATAGGGTATGAGTCAACACAAAGCCTTATATATCGACACAAAACAGAGGGATGAAAGGTGCATGAGTCCACACAAAATGCGTATATATCGACACAAATAGGTGCATGAGTCGACACATCCCATTATGCATCGATTCATACTGAGTTGGTTTTATTTTTACAGGAGCAAGAAGAGTTATGTATCGATGCATAGCAGCATTATGTTGACACATAACAATTCAAAATGTAATGTTTCTTGTCTTTTTACACTGTCTTTACAGTTTTAACATTACTGTCCAACTACGGACGGATGTTTTGATTTGTTTCAAGGCCCAATTTTCGTGCAAGATACATTAGAGAGGACCAGGTTCATGCAGAGCCCAAAATGGCATGTTTTCTTCACGAATATGGAAAAAGCTCAAATTTTGATCATGGCTTCAATTCATGAGTTAAGGGCTAGATTCTTTCTTTGTTTCTTTCTTAACTCCACCTCCTCTATATAAGGACCATTTCTGCAAGCAAATTGGACACGGACACTGTCTCAGAAAAAGCACGCTAACACTCTCAAAATTTTCACAAGGTTGTCAAACTTGAAACAACCGATCCAGCCTCCCTCAATCCATTCCAGGTGTTCCTTCTTCCTCCTGAAGATCCCATGAGAGTTTTCCAAGCCTTAAGAAGTTCTAATACGCGCGAAATCTCCTTCGCCTGATCTCACCGTTTGGTAAAAACTCCTCAATCTCAAACTCATAGAATACACGATTTAATTCCATATTGATCATATATACATATTATTGTTGATGTTTATGTTTGATTGAATGTGTTACATGTAAGCAAAGATACATGAATGAGATCGTACCATTGCTAAGGCATGATCTGAATTTACTTTCGAAACATACGATTCAACCCATTTCAGGCCAAAATAATCCCGAATTTGGATTCAGGGGATGATTTTACGTGGGATAATGTCTTTAGATTAGCTTTAATCTAACGTTTGATCAAGTTTCAGGTTTTGTAAGATCAGAGAAGACGATCGGAGTTTAACTTTAACGTATCTTTATTCGTTGACTCAGGTGAGGGAGTACCAAAGCCACGTTCCAATTGGATGGTTCAAAAAAATAATATATCTGTGTTTTCTCATATAACATTATTTTATTTTTATAACGAATGATCAGACATCTCAGTTGGCAAATGAACGTGTGCATGGGAGAGAGGACCTGGGTTCGAGTCCCAGGTCATGCATTTTCGTTTTTTATAATATATTATTTGCAGATCTGATGCTTCAAGTCCAAACGCGTGCATCATAAACCATCAATCCAAGCCATCAGATCACATCTGATTCAAATCCAATATATCCAAACGCGCAGACTACCATGCGCTTTCTAAAGCTTCCCTCTCTGGATTCATAAGCAAGTTGGATGTCCTTCTATCATGGGCTTGCGTTTTCCAAGTCATACCCCCCTGTTACTTTTACTATCCTGACCCATTTACTTTTTTTTGTTTTTAATTGTTTTATTTCTTTTTTAATAACATTTTAAAATCAGGAAAAAAATCATAAAAATATAGTTTTTAGGTTTTTTTATTAAACTAATTTTGTAAATTAATTAATTAATTAATTAATTAATTAAACCTCCTTTCTTAATTAAAATTAATTAGACCTAGGATTTAATTCATTTAAATTTCTTTCTTTCCATAATAAAAATACAAAAAAAATTAGAATTAATTCCTTGTTATTATTTTCAATTTTCTTCAATTATTTATATTTTTCTTTAAGTCTAGATTTAGGTTAATTAATCCAATTTTTTACTTAAATAAAACAAAAAACAAACAAAAAGATCTTTTCTTATACCTTAGGATTTTTAGATGTACTTTCAATTTGTTCGCGTTATTACCTTTCGCATTTTATTTTCATATTTTTGTAACAGCCTACTGGATGTAATAGACTATAACTAAGACTTTTACTTTACTGTTTTCTTTATTTTTTCTCCAAAGTTTGGACATGTAATAATCCTCCTCCCCGAAGCCTTGTAATATTTAGATTTACATTTCCGCACTTTTAACTACTGCAAATTATTAACTGTTTAGATGTATGCTAACTAGGATTGTATGGCAAGAATAAAACAAAACGTTAGCAAACCTAACATAAGATAAAATAACTGAATACAACACATTGCACATGTATACCTCTAGGGTATCCCACTTTGGTTGCCTTCGGAAAAACAGTCATATCTCTCGAAACGTGAGAGGTTTTAGTGGCTACCCTCCGGTTTAAAGATCATAAGTCCCTCGATGACCCTCTCGATGTTGCCTCGGTATGATCTTAAAAAACCATAGGGTAGTTACTAAAGTTTCCTTCTCAGTTGCCTTCATAACTGTATAAACCTCCCTTCAAATGTCCCTCAGATATCCAATGACTAGGGCTACCTACTCACTAATAGTAGGATAGTATTGTCTAAAGGAAAAGAGGAAAAGAACAACCTTTCGAGTAAAAGTAGATAGTTCATAGATGATATGCTCAAACAATTTTTACACTTACACAAAACTTCCTTCAAAACATTTTTATACGTTCTCTACCATTCCGAGAAACATTACAAAGTTCGCCGTATTAAGGCGCTTTCAAAATACTTTTCAAAAACACACAAAGCACAAGGTATTTCAAAATGAGCTAAGCATTTAAGAGCTCGTAGATAACTACGGATGGAAAGGGTGCTAACACCTTCCCTTTCCATAATCTACCCCCTTTACCCAGAAAACTCTCGAAAGGTATTTTTCTGTTCTTTTCACCCTTTCTTTTGTTGGATAAAAGAAAAGTCAGTGGCGAATCTTGCTTACCGCAACATTTGCAAACACAAATGCAAAACCAGTATAATAGTCGGTTCTGCCACCATATTACAGAACTTGCTAATCTACTGGGGAATAATCACTTTATAAAGTGGGGTTACCTTAGGGTTTAGATCATTTTAATTGCTTTACATTATGTGTTTTGTATGCTTTACTTTTAAGGGCTTGTTTGGGTTGTTACTAAAGATCCTACACCCGGATTTGGGGCACCTTTTTAGGTAAGTAGCAATAGATCGTGGGGATTGTGCATGGTATACCGACATGGTTGAAACGATGGTTATGTTAGTATGACACATTTGTTGGTACTGGTAGCCCTTGAGTTTAGTCAAGGAGAATAAGGGCCATTAGAACCTTTAATTGAACAACTTGGCCATTAGAAAGTAGTGAGATAGCCGGTTTTGGTATACTCTGAAGTTGGTTGATACCCGATACTATGCTTATTGAGATCGTACTTTCTGGATATTTCAGTCGCCAATAAATAGGCTTGCTCTGAAATAATGCCTGATGAAGAAAGATTAGTGATATTGAGATTCCCTAGAATTCAAGAGGGTACCTACCTATTAAACCCATGCAAGTCTAAACCTAAGGAATTGTTTACGTGCTTGTATATAATTGCTTGTACATGACATCATGATATCATAACATGGCATGTTGCACTAACCATTTCAAGGATTTATAGGACTTATATTTGTATTGTTTTGTAGGACATGGCTTCCACTCGCAGGAATACTATCCAAGTCAACCTCGTAAGAGTGTCTCCTCAACTCAAAGAGTTAGCGTCAAGGGTTCCCGAGCATTCTCCATTTACCAAAAGACATGGTTGACTTCTCAATATGGTTACCTCGAGCACTGATGAAGACGTGATTAAAGTGCTCTTTCAATTCTTTGATCCTTTACACAATTGCTTTACATTTCCCAGTTACCAATTAGTGCCTACCATGGAGGAGTTTTCTTATTTATTGGGAGTGCCTATTCTTAATCAATTACCCTTCAACGGTACTGAAAGAGACCCCAAACCTGAAGAGATTTCTCAAGCTCTACATTTACAACGGTCCGATGTTGTGGCAAATTGGGAAACAAGAAGTGGTGTCAAAGGGTTTCTAGCCAAGTTATGGTTTGAGAAGGCTCACTACTTTTGGGATACTCTGGATTTAGAAGACTTTGAAGAAGTGTTGGCCCTTCTCATCTATGGGATGGTACTATTTCCTAATCCGGACCAACTCATAGATGTGAATGCGGTCAAAGTTTTTCTGTCTCGTTACCCGGTGCCTACCTTACTTGGAGACATTTTGAACTCTCTTCACACTCGCACCATGAAGAGAAGAGGGACCCTTATGTGTTGCACTCCTCTGTTGGCTAGGTGATTTATTTCTCACCTACCTCAATCTGTTTTGAATAATGAGCAAGGCATGATATGATCTAATAGGTTGATGTCTCTCATGCATTCGGATATTCATTGGTGTCCTCGATCTTTGGAGGATGTTACCATCATTGATCGCTGTGGGGAATTACCTAATGTCCCTCTCCTAGGAATTAGTGGAGGAATCACCTACAACCCTTGTTTGGCATTGCGGAAACTTGGGTATGCTAGGAGGGATGGTCCTCATGATGCACTTATCCAGGGAATTGCATTCGACTATGATAACAATGTCCAAGGTTATCGTCAGAGTTTCATACGAGCTTGGGGTATGGTGAACAAAGTTGATAGCAAGGCATTGGGGCATAAGAACTCCATTCCTTTGGAGCCTTATCTTAAGTGGGTGCGAGCACGCACTCAAAATATCATGATGCCTTATGAGGCCATGCTACCTATCACCATGGAGCCTATTGTCGAGAGAGATGTTCCTTACATTATTCTCCATCCTGACATGCCAACTACTCTCGAGGAGTTACAAAGATCTTGGATTCAACTCAAATAGGAACGAGACACCTTTGAGACCCAGTTTTACGCAAGCGAGTAGAAGGTTTTGGAGCTCACAAGAAAACTTCATGAAGAGAAGAGTTTAAATGCCTACATTGCACCAAAGAGGATGCGCTTATGGGAAGCTTAAGTCCTTTCTATTTTAGGAGTTTATTTTGTATTATCTTTGTTTCTTCCATTGTAAGCACAAGAGGCGTTGTTGTAACTATTTAAACTTATTAATGCAATTAATGTTTGTTCTCTCTTTGTCTAAGCAAATTTAAATCTTAAAAGCCCTTGAAAACATTGCATAAGCATATCACGCATATCATTACATAAGCACGTGTTCCAAAGTAGGTTTCTTATCTTTTCGTTGTTTATTTCAGAAAAAATAAATGGCTCTAGACCAGAACATTAAGGACCTTCAAGCCCAAAATTATCAATTCCAGCAAATGTTCCTAGCTCTGGCTAAGGGACAAGAAGATCTGAAGGCTCTGATTCTCAAAGACAAGAAGAAGAAGACAAGGAAACAAGTGGGTATCCTGAATATAGGAAGGAGACTCATAGGATCAGCAAACAAGCTCTAGAATTCGCAACTCTGTCAAATGAGGGGGACAATCAGAAGGAGAAGCTAAAAGAAGAAGACCATAACCTAGAGTCCGATGAAGAAGAGGCTGATTATACTGAAGAGCAGTATCCTCCTGCTGATGACAAATACAAACAGTTAGAGGACCGTCTCAACACCATCCAAATTTAGAGGGTACCTGGTCTGGATTTTGAAGAATTTGGGATGGTTTTTAGAGTGGTCATTCCACAGAAGTTCAAGGTTTCCGTGTTTGCTAAATATGACGGGATTTCATGTCCTAAGCTATATCTGAGGTCTTATGTCAAGAAGATCCAACCTCACACCGATGATAGGAATTTGTGGGTGCATTTCTTCCAGAAAAGATTATCAGGGATACAGTTAGAGTGGTTCTATCAACTCGAGGGAACCAACATCCGCAATAGGGAGGATCTGGCTGCTGCTTTATACAAGAAGTACCAATATAATGCTGACCTCGCTCCAACCCGTACTCAACTTCAAAGCATGTCCATGGGTTCTAGCGAGGGCTTCAAAGATTACACCCAGAAGTGGAGAGATCTTGCAGGAAGAGTCCAGCCTCCTCTGTCTGATAGAGAGTTGGTAGATATGTTATTGGGTACTTTGTCTGGTCCATTTTTCAACCACTTGATTGGAAGCTCTTCAGTCGGGTTTACTAAGCTGATATTGACTGGTGAACGAGTATAAGCTGGTATCAAGAGCGGTAAGATTAAGAGAGATACATCTTCAAGTACAATGAAGAAACCATTCTCTGGAAGAAAGAGGTAAGTGTTGCCTACAGTCAGAGGAATCAAAGCAAAGTTGAACGTCGTCCAACGGTAGGAGCTGTGATGATCTCCAACCCTGTGCCAAATCAACAACAAAACAATCTGCACAAGCAGGATGCGCCCAGAAGACAGTTCACATGGATTAACATTTCCTTATCTCAGGTTTTGCCACACTTGTTGAAGTCTAATTTGGTCACTCTGAGGGAGGCCCCTAAAAATCCAAATACTACATCTTCCCGTTATAATTCAAATGCTCGATGTGCCTTCCACTCCAACAGTTCAGGGCATGATACCAACGATTGTTTGGCTCTGAAGAACAAAGTGCAAGATCTTATTGAGGCAAAGGAGATTTAATTTAACCCTCCGGAAACATCCAATGTGATAACTACACCAATGCCTAAGCATGTTCAGGGTGTTAATATCGTTAATGAAAACCTGTTTGTTTCTTCTGTTGATGAACTAGTTACTCCTCTTCCGATTATTAAGAAGAATATCTTACGAGCCGGTTTATTTTCGGGTTATAGTGAAGGTTTCCACCTGTGTATATCTCTACCCAATGGTTGCTTGTTGTTAAATATAGGTGTCCAACGCCTGATGAACAATAATGAAATTCTGTTTGAGAAAATTCCTTCTACAAAAGTTTGTGCAAATATGTGTCAATGATTACCGTTTCCGACAATCCTCTCAAGGTCTCATCCAAAAGACCTGTCAGGATTACATCCACTCCTAAAGTTGCTCCTTTAATTATCGCTTTTCCTGGGCCGATACCATATTCCTCTGATAAGGTTATTCCTTGGAACTATGGAGCTGACGTCTACTACCATGGTGTCAAGTAAGACCTATTGGCTATAAAAATTGAAGATACTGGTCCTAAAATTGACAACATCGTTGGGACTAGTAAAATTACCAAAAGCGGAAGGATCTTCTCTCCTGAGATCTCTCCAAAGACTATTGCCACTCCTTTAGTTATTCCTGCTAATGTTCCTATTGCTACTCCTATTACTACCCCTACTGTCACTCCTGTTATTATTCCTGCCACTGAGTCAGTTGAGACTCGGGGCAAAGAGGTATTGATTGAGCCTGCCTAGACGGAGGCACCTAAAGAAACCATTCTTGAAGCTTCTAAAAAAGAAATGGAGGAGATACTGAAAATCATACGGAAAAGCGACTACAATGTTGTGGAATAATTGGAGCAGACCCCTTTAAAATTTTTAATGTTGGCCTTATTGTTATGCTCCGAAGCCCATGTTATGGCTTTGGTGAAGTTCCTGAAGTATGCTCATGTGCCGCAAGAGACTTTTGTTGACCAATTTGAGAATTGTGTTGCTAGTCTGACTATTGACAATGGACTCAGTTTCTACGATGCTAATTTGACATTCAAAGGAAGGAAGCATAATGACGCCCTGCATGTCTCTATTGAGTGCAGGGGCACTACCCTAGCTCATGTTCTGGTGGATACATGTTCTTCATTGAATGTCTTACCTAAGAATGCTTTGGACATATTGGATTGTGAAGGACTCACACTGAAGCCCGGAAATATTGTGGTGAGGGCTTTTGATGGTTCTAAAAGAATGGTACACGGGGATGTGGATATTCCTATTAAATTTGGTTCTCATACCTTCGACTCCACTTTTTACGTGATGGACATCCGCCCGTCTTACTCTTGCTTGTTGGGTCGCCCATGGATCCATGGGCCCGGTGCTGTTACTTCTACCCTACATAAAATGTTGAAGTATCCGGTTAATGGGAAGATTGTTACAATCCATAGCGAAGAAGAATATATGGTGAGCCACTTGAACTCTTTTAGGTATGTTGAGATGGAAGGTGAGTTCATTGAAACCCCCTGCCAGAACTTTGAAGAGGTTCCTCAGACAATTGCTGCAACCATGACTGTTACTAGTGTTCCAAAGATTACCAGACCTTCGTTGAAGATGGCTTCTCTGAAGGACGCCAAAGCTATAGTTGAAGAAGGTGGGGTTACTATATGGGGCCAACTCCCTAACATCCCCTACAAATCCGACAAGTTTGGTTTGGGTTTTACTTCAGGAGCTCAAAAAGTTGTTCGTCGGGCTCGTGTTGGAGGACCACCACTACGCATCAGTAACCATGGAATCAATGCTTTGGAGGACAGTGACAGTGACTGCGACATGAACATTTGGATCTTCCCAACTACCAGCGGTGGACTAAATAATTGGATGGCTAGAGACTTTGTTCCCATTACTTTCATCCAGGAGTAATTATCTTTTTTTTTTGTTTTTTTGGGATATGTAATATTTGAACAATTTAAACTCTAAAGCCTTGTGTTTTACCCGAGGCACAATGGTCTATTTGTGAGGATTATTACTTCATCTTCATATGTCATTAATAAATCATTGGACGTTTTGCATGCAAATTTTACGCTCTCTGTCTTTCTTTTCTGCTTTTACTTTATCAAAATAGCCATGCTCTCTTACACACACCCACATATCAAACTGCAGATCCACATCCACTCTGGATCCCATTGATAACAGTTCTGCTATTTCCAATTATGACTTTGAAAATTTGATCTACTAAGCCGAGGACGAAGGTGAGGATGATTGTGAAGTACCAGGAGAACTGGATAGACTGTTGCAACAAGAGGAAAGAGCCATACAACCTCATGAAGAGCTAGTCGAGACGGTAAACTTAGGTATTGAAGAGGATAAAAAGGAGGTTAAGATAGGTGCCAATTTAGAGCATAGTGTTAAAGAGTGGTTAATTCATATGTTACATGACTATGTTGAGGTTTTTTCCTGGTCATACGAAGATATGTAGGGGATGGACACTGATATTGTGGTTCATCGTTTACTAACGAAGGAAGACTGCCCTCTAGTGAAGCAAAAGGTTCGTCGTATGCGTCCTGAGATGTTAGAAAAGATTAAGGCTGAAGTTATGAAACAGTTTAACACTGGGTTCTTAGTTGTTACCTTTTATCCATAATGGGTTGCTAATGTTGTTCTGGTACCTAAGAAGGATGGTAAAGTACGTGTGTGTGAGGATTACAGAGACTTGAATAGGGCGAGCCCCAAGGATGACTTTCCGCTTCCCCATATTGATGTTCTGGTTGACAACATCGTGCAACCTAATATATTCTCCTTCATGGATGGTTTCTCCGGGTATAATCAGATCAAAATGGCACCTGAAGATATGGAGAAAACAACCTTCGTCACACAGTGGGGCACTTTCTGCTACAAAGTTATGCCATTTGGGTTGAAGAACGTTGGGGCAACCTATCAGCATGCTATGGTAGCTTTGTTTCATGATATGATCCATCACGAGATAGAGGTCTATGTCGATGATATGATATCGAAGTCTCAGACTGAAGAAGATCACCTTGATCACCTGCAAAAGCTGTTTGAAAGACTAAAGAAGTATAAGCTAAGAGTGAATACGAATAAGTGCACCTTTGGAGTAAGATCTGGTAAGCTTTTAGGCTTCATTTTCAGCAGCAAGGGTATTGAAGTAGACCTTATAAAGGTTAAAGATATACAATAAATTCCAGCTCCCGCTCTGAGAAGGAGGTTAGAGGATTCTTGGGACGTTTCAACTACATTGCCAGGTTCATTTCCCATATGACCGCTACTTGTGAGCCAATCTTCAAACTACTGAAGAACGATCAAGTGGTGAAGTGGAGTGACGATTTCCAGACAACCTTGGAAAAAATCAAGGAATATCTTCAAGAGCCTCTAATTTTGATGCCTCTGGTCGAAGGAAGACCTCTGATTATGTACTTAACAGTATTAGTGAATTCAATGGGGTGTGTGCTGGGGCAGCATGACGAGTCTTGTCGAAAAGAGCATGCAATATACTACCTTAGAAAAAAGTTTACCGACTGTGAAAAAAGATACTCACTGCTCAAGAAAACTTGTTGTGCTTTGGCATGCGCTGCTCGCCGACTGAGATAGTATATATTGACTCACACTACCTTGTTGATATCTAAAATGGATCCTATCAAATACATCTTTGAGAAGCCCACTCTCTCCGGAAGAATAGCAAGATGGAAAATGGTCGTGATCGAATATGATGTTCAGTACATAACCCAGAAAGCAATCAAAGGAAGTGTACTAGCTGATCATTTGGCTCATCAGGCTATAGACGACTACCAATCTATGAATTTTGAGTTCCCGGACGAGAACATCATGTTAGTGACTGATTATGAAGAACCTGGACCGGATGAAGGACCTGAAAAAGGATCCGGATGGACTATGGTTTTTGACGGAGCTTCCAACACACTTGGAAATGGCATCGGTGTTGTGATTATATCTCTTGAAGGCTGTCATACTCCTTTCACTTACAGACTATATTTAAATTGTACCAACAATATGGCTGAATATGAAGCATGCATTATGGGCCTCAAAGCTGCTATCGAATTGAGAATCAAATTCTTGAGTGTATTTGGAGACTCAGCCCTGGTAATCAGTCAAATCAAAGGAGAATGGGACACGAAGCATCCTAATATCATCCCTTACCGAGAGCATGTGTTGACACTGATTCCACACTTGGAAGAAGTTACCTTTGAACATTTTCCACGAGAAGAAAATCAGTTAGTGGATGCTCTAGCTACCATGTCATCCATGTTCAAGGTCAGGCGGGATAATGAAGCTCCTTAGATCACTATTGAGAGATTGGACGAACCAGCATGATGTTATGAGGTTGATACCGAAGAAGTTGTGGACAAACCTTGGTTCCACGAAGTGAAAAGATACCTCGAAGCCCAAGAGTATCTCGAGGGAGCTTCCGTCAATGATAACGAGTTCCTAAGAAGGTTCTCTGTCAAGTTTTCCTCAGTAACAGAATCCTTTACAAGCGCAACCATGATTCTACTTTGCTTCGGTGTGTGGATAAGAGTGAAGCAGAGAAGATCATGGAGGACATACACGAAGGTACCTTTGGCACCCATTCTAGTGGGAACACAATGGCTAAAAAGATCCTATGGGCAGGATACTACTGGTCCACTGTGGAAGCAGATTGTTATCAGCATTCCCGAACTTGTCACAAATTCCAGATCTATGCTCACAAAGTACATTTTCCTCTGGTTCCTCTAAATGTCTTGATCGCTCCCTAGACATTCGTAATGTGGGGCATTGAAATGATTGGAGAGATTAGACCTACCGCTTCTAATGGGCACCGTTTCATCCTTGTCGCCATTGATTACTTCACAAAGTGGGTCGAGGAAGCCTTATTTGCTTCTGTTACCAAGAACGTTGTGGCTCGGTTCATAAGAGATAACCTTATTAGTAGGTATGGTATTCTAGAAAGAATCATTACAGATAATGGTACTAACCTCAATAATACTATGATCACCGAGCTCTGCATATAATTCAAGATCCAACATCATAACTCTTATCCTTACCGACCGAAGATGAATGGCGTTGTAGAAGCCACCAATAAGAACATCAAGAAGATCATACAGAAGATGATGGTGACATACAAAGACCGACACGAGATGTTACCGTTTTCTCTTCATGGTTACCGTACCTCAGCACATACGTCAACGAGGGAAACTCCTTTCTCTCTGGTATACGGTATAGAAGTTGTCCTACCCATTGAAGTCTAGATCCCCTCCTTGAGAATCATGAAGGATGCAGATTTGAAGGAAGACGAATGGGTTTAGACCCGACTTAACCAATTGAACTTGATTGACGAGAATAGGCTCACGGCTGTTTGTCATGGTAATATGTACCAGAAACGTATGATCAAAGCTTTTAACAAGAAGGCCAGACAGCAGGTATATCAGGTTAGTGACCTAGTAATCAAGCGCATCATCCTTCCATAACATGATCCCAGGGGCAAATGGACTCCCACGTAAGAAGGATCATTTGTGATCAAGAACATATTTTTCGGTGGATCCATGATCTTAACCACTATGGACGGTAATGACCTTTCGCATCCTGTAAATGCAAACATAGTTAAAAGATACTACACATGAACAGAGACCAGTTAGGTTGACTGGCCTAGGCAAAAATAAGTGCATCCCGGCGAATCAAAAGGGTTCGGGCAAAAGCTAGGGATATATATATATATATATATATATATATATATATATATATATATATATATATATATATATATATATATATGAAAAAAATCTATACACCCGGCAAGTCGAAAACCTGAAAAGGTGGCTTGGGCAAAAAAGGGTATCCCGGTGGGTTGAAAACCCATAAGGGCGGTCCAGGCAAAAGTTAGGGATTTAAAAGCGTACAACTATGTCCCGTTGGATTAGCTTACAACCGACCTTCATTGTCAACTATCAAATTCAAATGGTACTAATCAATTTGATTAGCTTTGGCCGAGTAGAAAAGTGATGAGACGCTCAAAGACATAAAGGCAGTAGCAGAATGGGAACCCAATAGGATCATTTCACGTAGCTGTTTTTCCTTGTATACTAATTTATACAGTTTTCATTCTTACGACGGAATTCTCTTACTAGGATGTCTGTCTCTTTGTACAAAAATGCATGTTATAGGCGGACTTCTTAAAATTAATACAAAATAATCTTTTGAAAGTTCAAAACTATTTGTTTTATTTTTCTGTTTTGTTTTGCAAAAACGCCAAGTGGTTATTTTTTAACATATGCATTTGAATGTGATCACCGTTTACAAATACCCGCATAAAAAATAGAAAGACAGTTACTAATGGCTTTAATAAATAGGACAATGTCTAAAAAGCCATCTGCAAATTCCCGCAGATACATCCCACAATAGATATAGAGAGAAGAGACATCCTCCTGCGAAGTCACTGCCATATCTTCACCCTACCAGCTTAATGATGTCAGAGGTTCTGATATCCCCTGCAGAGAAAGACTCTCCAATCATCTCCCTAATATCTTGAAGAATTCCTCAATATGGTTCATAAACTTCTTGGATTCCCCAACAGGGTTTCATAAAATCCCCAAGCAGTTTACAAAGTTTTCTTTCCCAGTAGAGTTTATTTCTCTATCCACGGAAATCCATCTCCCAACAATTCAACTTTAACAAATAATGAAGAATTACTTTCTTCATCCCCAACAACACTCAGGGATTTATTTTCCCTCAATTCAACGACACTGCAAAGAACAAATCAGTTCATATCTTGCATTCATACATCATTTTACAAACATGCATACACAAATACATATAACACAATCTCATATATTTTGAGAACATCATCACACAATGTACGTCATGCATCATGACATTGCATACAACTAATTCTTTACCTTTTCAGGAAAGATCAATAAACAAACATCATCATCAATTTTCAACAAGTTCCAGATTAATTCCTAAAACAAGACATGGAAATTATCTGAAGTAACAGCTCATCAATCACTGTAAAGCCTGGATCCGACCAGATAGAAGTTAACATCAAACACAATTTACTATGAAGCCTGGAATCCAACCAGCTAGTAGTTTACAACACTGTGAAGCCTGGACCCAACCAGATAGTAGTCAACATCATTGCTAAAGCCCGGAATTCGACCGGATAATAGTCAAACTTCTACAACATTGTAAAGCCTGGAATCCGACCAGATAACAGTCAACATCATTGTTGAAGCCCGGAATCTGACCAGATAACAATCAATCTACAATTCAAGACACTGTGAAGCCTGGACCCAACCAGATAATAGTATAAGTTACTGTGAAGCCTGAAATACGACTGGATAGCAGTTTACTTTGTCAAATTACTGCAAAGCCTGGAGTCCGACCAGGTAGCAGTTTTATTCTATCAATTACTATAAAGCCTGGACCCGACCATATGACAGTAAAATATACCACATTATGAAACCTGGACCCGACCAGATAGTAGTTAACATCATTGTTGAAGCCCGGAATCCGACCAGATAACAGTCCAATTCTATCAATTACCATGAAGTCTGGACCCGACCATATGATAGTATATCTCAAATTCAAGTTGAAGCCTGGAAACGACCAGATAACAGTTCAAGTCACTGAAGCTTGTGCACGGCCAAATAATAATTCAAGTTACTGAAGCCTGGACACGACCAAATAAAAGTTCAAGTCATTGAAGCCTGGACACGACCAGATAACAGTTCAAGTCACTGAAGCCTGGACACTACCAGATAACAGTTCAAGTCACTAAAGCATGGACACGACCAGATAATAGTTCAGGTGATTGAAGCCTGGATTCCGACCAGATAAAAATTTAATTTCATTTTTACTACAAAGCCTGGAAACCTACCAGATAGCAGTTAATTTCATATTCCCTAGTAAGTTGCTGCGAAGCCTAGAATACGACCAGATAGTCGTCAACTTTATTACCCTCAGCAAGTTACTGTGAAGAATGGATTTCAACCAGATAAAAGTTAACTCTCATCTCTCCAGTCAAGAGATAATTCCTCAATAGAGCCATGGATAACTAAAGCTCCTAGACTCTATTCCCCATAGAGTTTTCCCCAAGAAAAAGAACAGAAACCAACATTCCCCAGCGGAGTCCTCCTCAAACAACAGGAACAGGAAACCCCATGAATAGATCTCTTATAAAGTTAGCATCTATTCTGGATGGCATCTTTAATCCCATCTCTGACAACTCTCAGTCATCTTCTCCAAATGGAATATGTAAGCCCATTTTCGATATCATCAATCAGCAGTGTTACTTCATGTATATGCAAATTTCTAGGCACTCTAGTGTTCAATCATCTTGCACCTTCAGATTACGAAAGGCAGACAATCCAATCTAAATCCTCTGGTTTAAGAAGATTGAACAGGGGCAGCTATTGTACCCCAAAATTTTCTCTCCCATTTTTACTCAAGACATGCTCATGGAGGTCCTCAATTGCTCAAGGTTGACCAAAGAATTGATCATACAAATTCTCCTCCTAAGCAATGAACCTCCAATTAGGGTTTCACTTTTCACCAAGATATTTGGGTTGCAAAGGTTCCAAATGATTTCCAGGGCCCCTAATATGTCTTTAAGAATGTCCATGCCAAAATTTCATGCCTTACACTACAAATTTTCTCAGTCAACTGCTCAATTGTTTGAAAATCAACTGTACTAGGTCAAAAGTCAATTGAACTTTGACCAGACATAACTTTCACATACTTCACCCGTTTTTCCCCGACCAAAAATCATTTTAAAGAGAATTCAATTCCCTACAATTCTCTTTTATCCTCAAGTTCAAGAAATGCATCAAGCTCATAAATTACAGCTTCCGATACAAAGGGAGGAGTGGAACAGTATTTTGGAGGTTCACTAAGGCTACCACAACATCTTGAAAGAGGTTCAAAATTCAAAACAAATGATTAAGGAAAAAAAATTGCAGCATGAGTCGACACATACCCACATGAGTCAACTTATTATAGTGACAAAACAGGGTATGAGTCTACCCATGGCCTTATGCATCGACTCATACTATTATCCAGCCCCAAAACAGAAGGATGAAAGGTGCAGGTGTCGACACAAATGCATATGTGTCGACACAAATAGGGTATGAGTCAACACAAAGCCTTATATGTTGATACATACTGTTATCCAGGACCCAAAACAGAGCGATAAAAGGTGCATGAGTCTATACAAAATGCGTATGTGTTGACACAAACAGGTGCATAAGTCGACACATCCCATTATGCATCAATTCATACTGAGCTGATTTTGGTTTTACAGGAGTAAGAAGAGTTATGTGTCGATGCATAGCAGCATTGTGTCTACACATAACCGTTCAAAATGCAATTTTTCCTTTCTTTTTACACTGTCTTTATAGTTTTAACATTACTGTCCAACTATGGGCTGATGTTTTGATTTGTTTCAAGGCCCAATTTTCGTGCAAGACACATTAGAGAGGATCGGGTTCATGCAGAGACCAAAATGGAAAAGAGAATCATCCAAAATAGCATGTTTTCTTTACAAATATGGAAAAAGTTCAAATTTTGATCATGGCTTCAATTCATGAGTTAAGAGCCAGATTCTTTCCTTGTTTCTTTCTTAACTCCACCTCCTCTATATAAGGACCATTTCTGCAAGCAAATTGGACACAGACACTGTCTCAGAAAAACACGCTAACACTCTCAAAATTTTCACAAGGTTGTCAAACTTGAATCAACTGATCCAGCCTCCCTCAGTACATTACAGATGTTCCTTCTTCCTCCTGAAGATCCCAGGAGTGTTTTCCATGCCTTAAGCAGTTCCAATACGCGTGAAAGCTCCTTCACCTAATCTCACCGTTTGGTAAAAATTCCTCAATCTCAAACTCATATAATACACGATTTAATTCCATATTGATCATATATACATATGGCTACTGATATTTATGTTTGATTGAATATGTTACATGTGAGCAAAGATGCAGGAATGAGATTGTACCATTGCAAAGGCACGATCTGAATTTACTTTTGAAGCGTACGATTCAACCCGTTTCAGGCCAAAGTAAACTCGGATTTGGGTTCAGGGGATGATTTTACATGGGTTAGTGTCTTTATATTTGCTTTAATCTAACGTTTGATCAAGTACAGGTTTTGTAAGATCGGAGAAGATGACCGGAGTTTGACTCCGGTGTCTCTCCATCCGTTGACTTAGGAGCGGGCAAAGGAACGCGTGCGTGGGAGAGAGGACCTGGGTTCGAGTCCCAGGTCATTCATTTTCGTTTTTTCTAACATATTATTTGCATATCTGATGCTTCAAGTCCAAACGCGTGCATCATAAACCATCAATCTAAGCCATCAGATCACATCTGATTCAAATCCAATGCATCCAAACGCGCAGACCACCATGCGCTTTCCAAAGCTGCCCTCACTGGATTCAAAATCAAGCTAGGTGTCCTTCTATCATGGGCTTGCATTTCGCAAGTCATACCCCCCCCCCCCCTGTTACTTTTACTATCCTGGCCCATTTACTTTTTTTTGTTTTTAATTGTTTTATTTCTTTTTTAATATTTTAAAATCAGAAAAATATAGTTTTTAGGTTTTTTCATTAAACTAATTTTGTAAATTAATTACTTTAACCTCCTTTCTTAATCAAAATTAATTAGACCTAGGATTTAATTCATTTAAATTTCTTTCTTTCCATAATAAAAATACAAAAAAAAAATAGAATTAATTCCTTGTTATTAGTTTCAATTTTCTTAAATTATTTCTATTTTTCTTTAAGTATAGATTTAGGTTAATTAATCCAATTTTTTACTTGAATAAAAAAAAAAATAAACAAAAAGATCTTTTTCTTATACCTTAGGATTTTTAGACATACTTTCAATTCGCGCGTGTTATTACCTTTCGCATTTTATTTTCATATTTTTGTAACTGCCTACTAGATGTATTAGACTATAATTAGGACTTTTAATTTACTGTTTTCTTTATTTTCCCCCAATGTTTGGACATGTAATAATCCCCCTCCCTGAAGCCTTGTAATATTTAGATTTACATTTCCGCACTTTTAACTACTGCAAATTATTAACTTTTTAGATGTATGCTAACTAGGATTGTATGGCAAGAATAAAACAAAACTCTAGCAAACCTAACATAAGACAAAATAATTGAATACAACACAATTGCACATGTAAACCTCTAGGGTATCCCACTTTGGTTGCCTTTGTAAAAACAGTCATATCTCTCGAAACGTGAGAGATTTTAGTGGCTACCCTCCGGTTTAAAGATCATAAGTCCCTCAATGACCCTCTCGATGTTGCCTCGGTATAATCTTAAAAAACCCTAGGGTAGTTACTAAAGTTTCCTGCCCAGTTTCCTTTGTGACTGTATAAACGTCCCTTCGAATATCCCTCAGACATCCAACGATTAGGGCTACCTACTCACTAATTGTAGGATAGCACTGTCTAAAAGAAAAGAGGAAAAGAACAACCTTTCGAGTAAAAGTAGATAGTTCCTAGATGCTATGCTCAAACAAGTTTTACACTTACACAAAACTTCCTTCAAAAAATTTTGTATACGTTCTCTACCATTCCAAGAAACATTACAAAGTTCGCTGCACTAAGTCGCTTTCAAAATACGTTAAAAAACACACAAAGCACAAGGTATTTCAAAATGAGCTAAGCATCTAAGAGCCCGTGGATAACTACGAATGGAACGGGTGCTAATACCTTCCCTTTCCATAATCTACCCCTCTTACTCAGAAAACTCTTGAAAGGTCTTTTTATGTTCTTTTCACCCTTTCCTTTGTTGGATAAAAGAAAAGTCGATGGTGACTCTTGCTTACCGTAACATTTGCGAACACAAACGCAAAACTAGTATAACAGTCGATTCTGCCACTGTATTACACTTCGCCAAAGCTTTACCCAAGTCATTGAATGTATGGATGTTTCTACTGTCTAATCCCATAAACCATTTCAAGGCAGCGCCAGTCAAACTATCCTAGAAGAAATGAACAAGCAAGCTTTGATCATCAGTATGATTGGATATCCTTCTAATATACATCACCAGGTGGTTACAAGGGAAAGAGTTTCTCTTGTACTTCTCAAATTCGGGTAATTTAAACTGTGTTGGTACTTTCACATTAGGAACTAAGCAGAAGTCACTAATATTATGTTCGAATAACTCTTTCCTTCGGAGAGTCTTCACTTCTCTCTGCATTTCATTGAATTGGTCCTGAAAGTCATCCATTTGGTCATAAAAGATCAAACTTTCACTTGGTGGAGGAGCAGGAAGATAAACATCATCATTGATAACAGGTATAACATTCACTGTAGGAGGCACAACATCATTAAATCTCATTATTAGCAACTGGAGTAGCGCGCACCACAGGAGGTGCATAAGCAACAACAGTTTGAGCAAATGGAGCAACTTGAGCTGCAGGATTGTAACCTTCTGGAATGAAATTCTTAGGAATTCCCCACGGGTAACTGCGAGGCATACGGTATTGAGTAGCAGTAACTAGAGTAACAAAGTTGGGAACTGACAGAACCTCAGAAGTAACGGTTGTCTGATGTGGCTGAGTATTATGAGGAAATAGAGGAGGAGGTGGTGGCTAATTCTGAGAAACCACCAACAATTATACCAAAGCAGTTAGGTTGGCCATTCCAGCTCTCGAAGCAGTAACTTCTTCGCGCATCTCACGATTCTCTTGTTCAAGATTTTCCATCTTCTTTCTAGAATTAGCTTGAGTATTGGATTGATGAGACAACTTGCTGACTGAACGAAGCGGGGAAACAAGTAAGACACATGGGAATGAATAGGAATGCAAAAATATGTGAAAAATGATGCATGATATGCAATGCATATGATTTATTGTGTTTATTCAAGGAACTCAGAGAATCATAAACAATTGCAAATATTGAAGTACCAACACATTTGGAAATACTGAAAACTCTCATTTTAATAATAATTTTGGAATGGACTACAACTTTTAGTACAGGTTTCAATAATCCTAAGTATAAGAGAATAAAGACAGAATTTAAAAATCCTAAGGAGCCAAAGCTAATGAAGATCTCCCCACACACTGACGCTTTCCTCTGAGTCTTGCAATCTGAGCCTTCAACTGCTTATTCTTTTCTGTATACTTGTCGGTGACTTCTTTCTATCCACTAGAATCAGAAAATGGGTGATCGGGACCGGGTTGGAATCTAGAGGAAAATAAATCCTCTTGATTATCCATCATCTCCACAGCATGACTCTCAAGAATCTCAATCAAGTCATCCTTCTCTTTCAATTTTGTTGAGTACGACACCTCTAAAGTTTGGTACTTTTTCTTCCATGTTTCCTTTTCTTGTTGCATCATAACGAAGGCAAGCTGAAGTTCCTCCACATCATCTAAGAGGAGGAGTAGTCCTCAAAAGCATATCAGATATAGGTTCTTCACGAGAATAAGGCATCTTCAATTGAATTTCCCTTGCTTGCACCCAACGGAGATAAGGCTCTAAGGAAACAGCTCCTCTTGGTCCCAAGTCTTTTCTACCCTTTCTATGAACATGGGCCCAAGCCTTTTCAATCGCTTCCTTAGCTGCCTTGTGATCTTATCCTTCTTTGAGAAAGAAACCACTCAGATGAATGTTTTTTGGCTTGTCTCTCATTAGATATCCAAGTTGATGATGTGCAAGAATGAGATTATAGTTAATTCCTTCCTCTGTACTAAGAAGAGGCAAATTGGGGAAACTACCACAGCTATCAATAATCTCTACATCATAATAAGCTTGATGATACCAATCAATTTAAGAATGAGTGAGATCTATAATCTTTAGGGCCCAACGCAGTTCCTTCTTGATATCCAAAAAAAGCAACAAATCCGGGAAGTGAGAAATAAACCACTGATATAACAACGGTTTGCAATAGATGACCATCCCTCTCTGATAGAAATTCTGAAGATGGATGGAATAGTAAGTATCTCCTAGCAGTGTAGAGACTGGATTCCCAATTAGAAAGACCCTAATGGCATTAATATCCATAATTTTGTCGATGTTAGGAAACAAGAACAACCCATAGGCAAGCAAAGCAAAGATAGCCTCAAAAGCAGCTGCACTTTTCATCTTGACGAAGTAACGAAATTTCTCCAATAGAAACTGAACAGGTAAAACCCTGATTCCTCCTTTGGTAGTCATGTTAGCTTCAATCTCAGACTTCTTCAAGTGAGTCATGGTAGCAATCTCATGAGACTTAGGCTCTCCTTCTAAGTCGGTGAACAAAACACAATCAATAATATGTAAACCAAGTAAGTATGAATACTCCTCCAATATGGGCATCAACTGATAAACAGGAAAAGTAAAACAACTGCGTATCGGATCATAGAACTGGACCAATGTAGAAAGAATTCCCTCCTTCATCTTGAGCTTCATAAGAGGCATAATGACTCCATACTTCTTCCGGAAATCTGTAGAACTCTCAATCTCAGGAATCAAACTCATCAGTTCCTCTATCTTAGGATCCTTGAACTTGTACTTCTGAAGCTTTCTCTTTCCAAAATCCATGGTCAAAAAGTACCTGAGATATTTGCAAAAGTTAACCTTAAGTTCCTTGAAAAATCGTTTAAAGAATGCTCATGGGTGCATGGGTGCATGATACAACAATCACACACAAGATCACAAACATGGGGATTCATAGGTTCGACATCACGAGCATGAAGTCAAAGGTACTATCCACAAGGTAAAGACTAATGGTTTATCACCTGCTGAACAAGGTTCTAAAAAGTTCCCAGAGTCTACATTCTTCCTTCAGATATTACCAACGTCCCGATTAGCTCGATAATTAGCAATATTCTCAGGAAAAACTCGTCTGAGTGTATCATCGCATGACAACCACTTCCGAATTGCTCTGTCATAGTATCTACACTACACCTAAAAGTCCAAGATGGGTTAAGGGTTCTACAGTCCTCGGCTTCAGTAGGCTCCCAAGTCGAAAGCAGCACGTGCTCGATAAATAAATACTACAGTCAAAGGGGCCTCCACTGAGTGGGGGATCTCATGACTCTTTTTTGGGATTCCTCCCTCAAAGTTAACATGACTATACCACCCGTCCTATCTTAAATTTGTCCAAGTCCGGGTAGAGGACTTATATGAGATCACCAAGCACCCTGAAAATCAGAAAAATCCAGACATATATATATATATATATATATATATATATATATATATATATATACAACAGATATAGAACATACACAAGTAAACAAAGATAGACTCAACCCACTTAGAGATGAATCCTCAGCAGAGTCGCCAGTTTTTTGTAGCAGTATAAATGTTGAGACTAAGCCATTGGATTGACTTAACTTACACAGATCAAAATAAAAATTGTCACTGCACTTTATTATTTCCAAAGGAAATGGGAAAATAGTGAATAAACCCAAAAAAAAAGGGGGAGAGAATCTAGGTACAGGGGTTGATTATGCAAAGGGGGGGTATTAGCACCCTAAACATCTATGGTACTCTACAAGAACCTCTTTGAATATCTGTGTATTTTAGCTATAAAAAGTGTATACAAAAATAGATGGTGGAGATGAGAAAAGAAGTATTTTTTTACAATTTTTGCACCCGCTGCAGTTGCGAACCTTTAGTGTCTACGTAGCATCTTCCGTGCAATAGGGGATCAGGGTACTCGTAGTTCACCTTAAAAAATTTAAAACACATGTGTGTTGGTTAATTTTAAGAGAAGAGACATCATTGTCATATCCGAGTGGAAAAGATACTCACTACCCACAATTATGAGAAAGGAGAATTTGTATCATCTAAAACTGTAGGATATAACTTGGATTTAAAATCAACAAAGCATCACTCAACACCCAAGTGGAAAATATCTCACTTGACTACATATCATAGAAGTATAGTAGCTTGCATCACTACAAAAATTGTCAAGAGTCTAATCTTTTGAGAAAAAGTTTAAAGTAAAAAGCCCAAAGTGGAAAAATGGTTTGAATGAGGTTAATTAACTTTTAGTCTTGAAAAAAAAATATCAAAGTATAATTAAATTGACTAATGTTTGATAAAGAAAATATTTTTGAAAATGCATGGATCTAAAACCAAGTTTATCATGAAAGCCGTTCAAGTTAGAAACACGATAAGGGTTTTGAAAAGGAGTGATAAGATTTTTTGAAATTAAAGAAGATACGAGGAGATGAAGGGACTATCTTAAAGCATAAGGTAAAAGCCAAGTAAATGAACGATCTAACCAACAAGAAGCCAACACTTGACATATGAAGTCAATGTAGAATTCACATCCTTTGGGTTGAAACCAAGCAAGCAAAAATATTAAACCTCTGAGAAATGTTAAGCTTCAGATGAATTAAGTCGTCACAAAAATTGGGCAGAGTAACGACTGTATACAGAGAAATTCTCAATCACAGAGAAAGCATATAATCATAATAACCTGCACACAAAGAAAATCAACCCAGTATATTGGGGTAAACCCTAAGAACTTCAGACAAAATAACAATAGAGCAACAAGGTCCCCAAGTATCAAGGTTTCTAATCCTAAGTCTGAGAGATCCACAACTCCATAATGCCAAGGTTAGTAACTAAGTATTCCAAGTAACCTTAAAGTTTTTTTAATGTTCAAGTTGATTATTAAGCGTCTTTAAGAGAAAATAAAAGCTCAAATGAGCAAAGATAAAATGATATCAAGATAAATTCTCAAGTGAGCAAAAGAAAAAAATGGCATGAAACGTAAATGCTAAAAAAATAAATGGTACATAAAAGTAAAGGCACAAAATAAAGGAATAAAGTAAATGCATAAAGTAAAGTTAATTGTTAGTGAATTAGAAGTTAGAAGTTAGAAGTTAGTTGAATGACCATCTTGAAGCTTGCATTTGAAAACTCATTAGAAGATTGATAAAATCAAGGCTTCTCAACAACAAATCTCATTTACTTTTTGTCAAGTATATTAGTCATTTCAAATGCTCAAAGCAACCACATATGATCAAGGATGTTCAAATGATTCGCTTATACCAAAGTTCATGAAGTTCAAAGTCTCCTAACAATGAACTTAAAAATTGTTGGATTAAAGGTTTCAAATTAAATATACTTGGGCTTGCAACCATAGGTTTGGGCCATGAATGAACATTTTTTGAATCGGGACAAATTTAGCACTATGTTAAGCAATCGTAAGTGGACTTATGTAGAAGTCACACCTATTTTGAGGTCGGTCAATAACAACCTATGTACTGACATGTTAAAGAAATGATATGTAGATTATTCTTCAAAAACATGTAGCACAAGTAAAACCAAGAAAGGGATAAGATGTAGAGGGAGAGAATGTATTAGTTTAAATTAGGGTTTCCAATATCATCAACATCATTCATCCATTTTGGTGGATATGGTTTTTCAACCTATCAACACCCAAGATCCAATGAGGTTGAGGATCTTGTCCAAAAAAAATAAACACTCAAGTGTCTCCAAATCAGGACCAATCAAAAAATAATAAAATATATTTAATATAAAACAAAATTTAAATGATTTAAAAAGAAAATAATTGGTAAAATACATAACATGTATTAAAACACCAAATAAAAATCCTAAAAAATATCAGAAGTCAAACATGAATCAATAAGTGTTGTCAAAAAATTTCAGAGTTTTTTAAAGTCAGAATCTATTTTTAAAATTTAAAGAAATAAGCAAAATAAACCAAAAATTGAGAAATAAAATAAAATAAAAAATAAAGTAAAATGAGGTCACCAATATTTGTCAAGAGGTCATTGGATCCTTCCATAATTTTTTCAGAATTTAAAAATCATGAAAAGTGTTTTTAAACAACTAAAACAAGTCAAATAAAGTGAAAAATCATTAAAAATAATATCAAATCACAAAATAAAATTATGAAAAAATAAATATCAGTAAGAGAAAAATCAAAAGTATTTTTGGTAATTTTTTCAGAATTTTAGATGTCTAAATGAATTTTTTATGAATTTTTAAAGTTTAAAATAATTAAAATATAAAACCAAGATATAAAAATATAGCCAAAAAGAAGTATACCACTGGATCAATGTCAAAACGCGTTAGTAATCAAATCCAAGGAATCTGGCGCATTGTGCATATCATGGTCATTAGTGAATAACACAATGGATCAATTATTTTAAAAACATATTTGAAAAACTCGTGGCAATTTCTCATTGGTTGAAGACACCAATGTGGTCGTCTTCAACCTCTAGCCAACCTTAAAACCAGGTTCCTCAAACTGTATAATTAGAGGTTCAGACCAATATCATTCACTGTGTCTCGTCAAGACGAAGACAATTGTACTCTCGCAAAAAATTTATATAAACCACAGCTTAGTTGATTTAAAAAAAAACAGAAGGAAACAACTGAAAACGGATTTGAAAATTCATAAGCAAAACTCACTTCCAGTTAAAAACCAACGATGTTATGAGTATCAGAGTGATGAAAGCTACATTGTAGTGACAAGTTTGGAGAAAATTGATGGAGGAATCTACCTGTTGAAGTTCGACTTCAGAGCTCTGAAACTTGACTTGGCTAGCATGATTTAGGGCACTTCAAGGCTTGGTTCTTCTTCTGTTAGCTTCAGGGAAGTTCAAGGATGAAGAATAATTAAAGAAATTGGATTGAAAAATGTTTTAAACCCAAATTCGAAGTTACAGAATTAAGAGGTATGGAGAAAGTTCAACATAGATTTCTTTGGCTCTCTAAAGCATGAGGAGATGATATAGAGAGAGAGTCTCTATTTATAGGAGAAGTGAATGGAATCAAGGGGAGGGGTGAATGATGCAATTTGAGTGAAAATCATGCACACCTGTGGTCATGAGGAAAAAGTGATCACATGTGCATCAAAACTCATCCAAATGATATGTTTTGACATTCAAAATGATCCAAACATTTATGCTAATCATCTTCTCATCATCTTTTCAAAGAACTGAAAGAGTACACTCATCATCTTTTCATCAAAGTATAAAGTAACCAGGTTGAGAAGTCGACCATGTCTCTTAGTGAACGTAGAAGTTTTGGAAACCTTTGATACTAGCCCTTTGAGTTGGGAAGGTATCTTCACAAAGCTGATTCGAATAGTGTTCCTACGAACGGAAGCCATGATCTGCAAAATAGAACAAAGATAAATTCCCTTGGTCCTTGAAATGGTTAGTGCAATAAGAATGGATGCAATGTTATGATGCATGATATCATGATAAATCACAGGTATAGCAAACACAGACAAATCACACCAAGCTCTTAGGTTTAAGGCTTGCATGAGGTTAAAGGTAAGTACCCTCTTGAAGTTTAGTTGGTTTCAAACCTGTCTTAGAAAAGTAATCGGGTTCTAAAGATTCTCAATATCACTGATCATCCTTTATCGAGTATTGTTTCAGCTTAAGAAATATTTTCCTGCGGCCGAAATATCCCGAAAGTCTGATCTCAATGAGTGTAGCATCGAGTATCAACCAATCCTCATCTCTATAATAAGGCCGGCTATCTCACTACTTTCTAATGGCCAAGTTTGTTCAACAAAGGTTCTATGGTCCGTTAGTGCTTCACAACACCACGTGGTAGCCCCGTATTCTCCTCGTTTCCCCGTGAAGGATACCGGTACCAACCAAAGTGCCACACCAACACAGCCATCGCTTAAACCATATCGGTTTATGCTGTACAGTCTCCACGGTCTATTGTTGTTTACCTAAAAAGTTCCCCCAGATCCGGGTGTAGGATCTATAGTAACCCAAGCAAAACCCTTTAAGAATAAAGCAAACAAACAAGAAAGCAATTTTAAAACGACCTAGATCTTAAGGTAAACCCCACTTTATTTTTTAAATCCCCAGCAGAGTCGCCAGTTCTGTGATATGGTGGCAAAACCGACTATTAATACTGGTTTTCATTTTGTATTCGCAAATGTGCGGTAAGCAAGAGTCACCACCGACTTTTATTTCATCCAACTAAGGAAAAGGAAAAAGAACAGAAAAAACCTTTTTCGAGAATATTTCTGAGTACGGGGGGTAGATTATAGAAAGGGAAGGTGTTAGCACCCTTTATATCTGTAGTTTTATACGGGCTCTTAAGTACTTTCTCATTTTAAAATTGCTTGTGTGTGTGCTTGTTTTGAAAAGTTTCGTTTACTTTGTTTTAACCCTTGTTTCTGTCCTCAAGAGTGTTACGGAGTTGTTTTTGAAAACTTTGTTTGAAAAGTGTTTGGTGTGGAAAAGGTTATTTGTTTGAGCAAGTACTTAAGAACTAATTTACCTACTCGAAAAAAGACTGTTCATTTTCATTTTTTAGACAATGTTATTCCATTATTGAGAAATAGGTAGCACCGTCGTTGGAGTTTTTAGGGACATTCGAAGGGACGTGTATGGTCACAAAAGCAATGTTAGGAAGTGTTAGTAATCATCCTAAAGCCTTCAAGATCTTTTTCTGAGGCAACATCCGAATGGGTCATTTTTTAGATCTTCTGGGGCTATAGGACGACCGCTAACAAACCCTATACTTCATGACCGTTTAACCGAAGGCAACCGAAGTGGAGTAAACCCTAGGAGTGAGCATGTGCGAGTGTAATTTTTCAGTTAATTTGTCTTTGCATATTTAGGGTTTTCTACCGTTTTAATTTTCAAGTATTCTTTACATACAATCCTATTAGCATACATCTAACAGTTTATGATTGGGGAAATTAAAATGGGGAAAGTTTAAAGTTCTAACTATTACGTGGCTTTTGCAAATACAGAATTATTTTTGACTGTAAAATAAAAGGCGGAATTAAAACCTAATTAAAGTTATTACAACTTCAGAGCAATTACAATAATAATAATAATAAGTAATTAAAAACGTGTGGCGAATTAAATGCGAGTACGATTAGAAAACCTAAGAAATCTAATTGAGAAAAATATTTAAGTTATTTTTGAAGAAAAATTAATTAGGTTATGTACCAATTTAAACCCTAATTCTAATTATTTTTAATTATGAAAAATAAGATTTAATTGCCTTAATTAAATTAAATTAATTAATTCAAAGAAATAAAATATTTTATGAAAAATGATTTTTTGATGTTTTTGTGATTTTTGATTAAAAAGAAATAATTTTTATGTTATTTTAAAAAGAAAAAATAATTAGGAAATAATTAAAAAGAAATAAAATAAAATAAAAGATAGAATGGGCCTATTTGCTGAATGAAAGGGGGGTGTATTGTAGAAAATATCCAGGCCCGTGAAGCTAGTCAGCCCAGTCAACGCTTTATCCCATGTGGTGTTGACCTGAGAGTACACCATGATCCTTCAGTGATAGGTGTTAGATCTGGTTGATCATGAATCCGCTGGTTGGATATGTGTGGTGCATGGTGGACGCTTAGACAAGTGGTGTATAGGATCTGCAAAGAAGAATTAAAACAAAGAAAATTGATGGGACCTGGGATCGAACCCAGGTCCTCCCACTCATTGCAATGCATGCTTCACCAACTGGGCCACATGTTTTGTTTGTTAACATAATAACAATAATATATAATATATAAATCAACATAACTGAGTCACAAACGCGCGCGAAATTCTAAATGGCCAGTCAGATCTTGACACGCCTTCATCCTCCTCCCCGTTCCATCATTTTAGACAACGACCCTTTACCCACAGCAATTTCCGTCACTATAGGCTTTAGTGATGGTTTTTGTGCATTTCTATAGACATGCAGTATCTCAAAACGCAAATCAAGCAATATTAATCAGAGCTAAGAACATAGATCCACTAAGAATCTTGTCCTAAGTTCATTGGTATCATTAATCAGTCCTAATTTTTCCTCTATGAGGAATCCCTAATTTGAAGCTTCCAAACCCTAATAATGGTGTAAGCTTGTTCCTGCACTAGAAATCAAATCCAGGTTATCTAAAAGGTCACAAACATGATTATGAATACGTTTATGCAAGCAAATCGAATGTAAAATGCGTAAAACCCTGAAAACGAATTTGAGTTACAAGGGTGCAAACCGTGATCTGTATCTTACAGTTTGGGATGTTTGGTGGCTTGAGAATGATTGGAATCACTTCAAAGTACGTCCAGGAACAGATTAATGGCTTTGGAATTGCTTGAATCGGACTGCAAATGAAAATCTGACCTACACTTTTCTTTGGAAATTTTGGAATTTGTTCTTGTGTTTTCTCTAATTCCAACCTCTGTTTTCGTGCCTGGCCTTGCTCAATATATATCCCTGAATGAATTAGGGTTATAAAAACTACATGTATCTTTGAAAACTTTGAAGATTTGATCTCATTCCTTCCTTGTATGATTTGTTTCCAAATTAGGACTAATCATGCCATTCTTGTACCAATCCACCTTGATTCGATTTGATTCTGATATGTCAACATAATTAGCTTGTGATCTTGTCCAAAAATCAGATCAAAACCAATATTTGCTATTATTTGTCATTTATTTGATTTAATTCAATTTTTAATTAATAAAAAATCAAAATAAAATGGAAAATGAATCAAATAATGTGTGGGTGAATATTTGGGTCGTGGACCATGTTATGAGTGAGGTTCAATCATAAAAAGTTAGGCCCATTTGGCAAAAAATGCATCTTTGAGCACATTTGACTTTTGGCAATTTTGCAAAAATGGTCAACTTTGACAAGGCATATCTCTTCCAATTTTAACCCTAGAGAGGTGTTCTTGGACTTTTTAGAAAGCTTAGGATGTACCCTAAGCAACCCTTTTGGTCTCATCTAAATTGGGTCTTCCATGTTCGTGTAAGAAGCTTTGACCCAAAAAGTGTTTTTGTTGACTTTCCAAAAGGACCTATAATGTAGAAATTCATATCTTTTGATGAGTGCATATTTTGAACTTGTGGGATGAATATGAGTTTTAGGGAATTGCATACTCTTCAAAATGAGCCTTGGATGGAAAATTTTTGATAAAGTATGGAGAAGTTATGCTTGGTCAAAGTTTGGTTGACTTTTCCTTTGAAACCCTAATTTAGCAACTTTTGGGTTTTGATGGATTTGGGGCATTCCTTGAGGAATCATGATCAACCCTTGATCAAATGATGTATATCACTTCAAAATGTTGATGTTGACCAAAAATCTTGAAGTTTGGATGTATGTGGGCCACAGTTGACTTTTGACCTAATATAGTCGATTCTCAAGCATCTGAGCAGTTGACTGAGCAAACTTCTTGTGCAAGGCTTGAAATTTGACATGGTGGATCTTGAGAACATATTAGGACCATGGAGAGAATATGATGTCTTTGGAGTTCACCCATATTGATGAAAATGGAAACCCTAGTTTGAGGTACATTGCCTTAGGAGAGAGTTTGTTTGGTCAACTCTTGGGCATCCTTGAGCAAGTTGAGGATCTCAATGGCCATGTGTTAAGTAAAATGAGAGGGAAAATTTTGGGGTACAACAATATGCATCAAAACTCATCCAAATGATACGTTTTTAAATTCTAAATGATCCAAACATTTATGCTACTCATGCTTAAGTGGAAAACACGCACAAATTTGGTGATTAGAAGTCACAATATGGAAATCACAATCTGAATGCAAGTGAAACTTCAGTTCCAAGGTACCAACTTTGAATCCATGGTGCACACAGTTTAGGAGGCTTTACAACATGATTCTTGAAGCATTTTAAAGACAAGGTCAAAAACTTTACAATGTGACAAGAAAGACATCATTTGGAGATCTGAGCAAAAAGTTATGTCCTCTTGAAATCGTGAAAAACAATTGATTTTTGTAGTTAAAAATATTTCTAAGTATGGGACCTCAAAGTGACCTATAATGTTCTTCAAAATTACATGACCTTCCACTCAAAAATCATAAAAAGTGAAAGAGTTATGGTCTTTGGAAGATGATGAGCAAATTTAGGAAAATTCACACAAGACCTATAATATTTTCAATTCTTAAACATCATTCCAAGCATTGTAAAGTCTTGAACGTTTAAAAAAAAGTTTTAGTAGACATCCCAAATATTGTTGTGGAAAAAGTATGGGCTCATGGAGATAAAAATTGACCAATCTATGATCATTTGAAGTTAAACCCTAAGATTCAAAGGCTTTTCAAAGAGACTTGCAATATTTCTCAACCATGAGTGATCTTCCATTCAAAATAAGCCTTAGATCCCTAAAGAGAACTTGTTAAGGACCCTTTAAAGAGAATCATGAGCAAGATATGGTCCTTATAAGTCAACAACTCTAGCTCAGAGAGTGTCAAAATGACTTGAAACCCCTTTCAACTTTTGATGATTTTTCTTACACAATTGGATCTTGTCATGTGAAGTAAAGTTGATATAGACGATGATAAGAATCAATAGCAAAAAGAAACAACTCAAAATGTTGAAAATTGAGAGAGTTATGCACTTGTGAACATTGAATTAAACATTTGCTCAATTAGGTCAAACTTGTTAAATCAACCTTAAATATTTTGAACTTTCTTGGCAAAATAAAGCATGATGAATCACAATAGGCCTTGAGATGATGTTGTCTTGAATCATACTCAAAGATGGAGCTAAAGTCTTAATGAAACTTGTTGAAGAAGGCATGGAAATAAACACATGAACCTATGAATCTTCTTGATGATTTCCACCACCAACTTTGAGGAAAGTTTGAACTAAATAAAGTGAGGGAACCCTTTGAACCATAAATATTTGATATCATAGACATAGACTTAAAGCTTGAATTCTTGTAATCCATTTAAGAACCATTTGACTGAGGACCACCCCTCAAACCCTAGGTTAGATGGTAAAATGAATGCAATTTTGTCATCACCTACAATATGAACATTCAAAGAGACATATATACATATTTTGATGTTAGTCTAAGAAAACATGCACAAGATACACAATTCAAGGTGCTTGGTGATCCCTCAAGAGAAAACTTAAAGTTAGGATGAAATAGAAAAGGAGAACAAACCTTAATGTGTGATCTTGATGTATTAACAATATGAGATGATGATGGATCTTAGGGGGGGAAATTGGGGTATAACACATGTGTACTTGGAAAATCTTGCAGAGTGAAGTTTAACACATGGATCCCTTTATTTCATCCACGATGATCTTTGGGGGCCCGCAAGGTTTCCATAACATTCAGGAGAAATGTATTTTCTACCCATAGTAGATGATTATTCCAGAAAGTTATGGGTATTCATCCAGAAGACTAAGGATGAAACTTTTAAGAATTTCAAAAGTTGGAAGACTCTGGTCGAAAATCAGACTCGCAGGAAGGTCATGAGGCTGAGAACCAACAATGGCCTTGAATTTTTCAATGAGGCTTTCGACAAAATTTGTGTTGCCTCTGGTATTACAAGGCACATAACTACTACAGGTACTCCTGTTTTAACCGATTTGAATATTTAGAGTCGCCACCCTTAATTTTTATGTTTAGGAAGGTAATATAAAGTATAACCCTAATATGGTCAGAGATTCTAAGTTGTTGGACTCATTCTTAGATGAAGGAAAGGTGTTAGACACCCCTCATCTACCTTGTCCACAAGGATACTAGGGTTTAGAATTACGACTTAAGAAATAGGGTTTTAATTTTTTATTAGGGGGGCTCACCACGATTTTTAAGTCGTATGCCTACGTATCCTCTTATGAGGAATCAGAGTCCCAATTTGTATTTAGTAGTTGGTTGGTGTTTTTTATGGATTACGAAGATGTTTCGAATTTCCCTTGTATTTAGTCTGGGTGTGTGAATAGCAGAGTTGTTAGACAAAGTTCGTAGTTGATTAAAATATTTTCGTAATCCTTTTCAAAAATTGTTTAGAGTTAATTAATTTATTTTAAAAAAGAGTTTAGTGTTAGTTAAGTGGTTTTTAGTGTATTAATATATAAAAACATCTTATTAATGCATGATTAAAATAATTTTAATGCAATAAATAAATATTTGGATGAGTTGGAAAATAAATATTTGATTTATAATAATAGTAATATAATATTAGAATTAATAAATATATTAAAATAAAAAATAACAATTATAAATAATAAAAGAAATTTAAAAAATACAAGTGGGGTGTGTATTGTGTTGGGCTAGCAAAACAGGGGGTTATAGGTAGTAAGAGTCTGAATTCAGATGTTGAATTCAATCCCAAACGCAGGGGGGTAAGTTATTGCATAGGTTAGTAAAATATGGGGGTTTAGTTAGTAGGGCCCGGAATTCAAATGTTGGATTCAGGCCCAAACACAGGGGGTACGTTTCTTCAATACGTTAGTAAAATAAAAACAAGGGTGGTGTGGATAGAGATGGGTCTGGCCTAGGGTTACAAACATTTGGGGGAGTCTGTTTGGACTCCATACAGGAAGGTGCACACCATTATCATGGAAGCACGTTTCATGGACACTTGATGACAATCAGAGGGATATACAATGGAGGCGTATGATAAGTGCATGGGGAGGGCAACACCAGATTAGGGAGCATTATATATACACATTCCGGGGCAGAAGGCCCGTTTTTTTCTCTCTTCTCTCCTTCTCTTTACAACAAACGAAACCCTTTGTAACTTTCTAAAGAGAGAGGCTCCGCCCTCTCTCTAGAAACACGACAATTGGAAATCGCCCCAGCCTTGGGTGCCACCGGCCAAAAATCGCTTTTGTTGGCGGCTGCTCCAAGGCACCGCTAGATTCATACACAACCATCATCCCTATTCATCCCCAACCCAGATTCCTTCATATATTCATCCTTTCTTCAACTGAAACCCAAACCCGGACATGAACCCTAACCCTTCTTCAACCAAACCCCATGAACCCTAGGGTTCATCCATGAACCCTAACCCTATCCAAAACCCAGAAACTAAAGTTGTTAGAACCACAACCCTAAAACATATGAACCCTAACCCTAACCTAACCCTAGAAATCCCAGAACCCCCAAATTAAACCCCAATCACACAATTAAACACCAGTCATCATACAATTAAAAAAACCTAAAATCTAAGTGGTTTACGACTTACCTCACCTGCAGTGATTCTTCTCGTAATTTACTTTTCTCTTTCTGATTCTCGCTCTCCTTCTTTGTTTGTAGGTATGATGGTGCATGATGGCTCGAAGGACAGATCTTAGGGTTTCAGAAATTGAAACCCTAGATCTCAAACAAAGGAGATGCTACCCATCTTCAACAAGTTCTCCTTCTTCTCCTTAGTTTAAAGTATCCTCCTCAATAATTGTTGTTTTTTCTATCCTTAGAATTAGGGATATTTATAGTTTTAGATCTTAGATATATTACGAGAATGTTTTATGTTTGTCGTTACTTTTGTATTCTATTAAGAAATATGGGATTTGATTAGAGATTTAGAGATTTGTTTGTATTTTGGTATGAATATGTATAATAAGATTTGATTTGGTTACAATTTGATTTGATTTTGTCTTAAGTTTGATTTGGAAATGTTTGTAAAATTTCCGGACAATTCAGTGCGTAAAGATTTGATTCTATTTTGATTTGAACATTATTTGTTTTAGCCTTAAAATGAGCGTTTCTCCTTCTTGATTTGAATAATGCGTGTTCACTGGGCCTTTGGCTTGTTAGGGAAGAAGATGAACAGTGGGCCTTTGATGAGAACTAGGGTTTCTCCTGCCTCTCTTGACTCAGTCAACGAAAAAGTAAATAATAATAATATATAAAATATAATTTATAATGATTAGTAATAATATTTATAATACGGTCAAATAATAATGTTTAAAATAAATATAAGAGAAAAAAAAATTATAATAAGATGGTAAGTTGACTCGGTCAACCAAAGTTGATGGGCCCCTAAGAACAAATTTACATGGGCCTTCAGATTCAAAAAGGGCACCCCCTCTTTTATAAACCCAATAAAAACTATAAAGGGCCCTTAATGAACCTAAATGAGTCATCGACTTCACATGGGCCTTTCTGATTTAGAAAGGCCCAAGAATTCTTAATAAGATAAAACCCTCCTTCCAAATTTGGAATGTGCTGAAAACAAAACCAAAAGGCCTTAACTAAAAAGAAATGGGCTTAGCAAATTGGATGCTAAGCCCCTAACCTAAGACACACCCTTAATTAGTAAGTTAAGCTTTAATGAGCTTAAAATAAGATCAAAATGAGCTAAGAAATCTCAAGCATATACACCACCTTTCTAATAAAAAAAATCTAATGTGCCAATCATTTTATATAGGCTTTCCCGATTTAGAAAGGCCCATTAATTCTTTAATAAGGTAAAACCCCTCTTTATAAACTTAGACCTTCATGAATATATGAATTCGACAATAATAATTTATAAAGCAAATGATAACTCTAGAAATTAATAAGGAATAAAAATGATTAGAAACCAGTAGGGAAAATTTGGGGTATGACAACTCCACATCAAAATGGTTTGGCTGAAAGGTTTGTCTGCGTAGCCTATGCTCACATTAGGAAAAACAAGGTCGAGCCTATAACTCTGATATGCATGTTCATGGGATACCCTGAATGAGTCAAAGCTTATATCCTATGGTGCCTAGAGCCACATATCCCTGTTATAATTCAAATGCTCGATGTGCCTTCCACTCCAACAGTCCAGGGCATGATACCAATGATTATTAGGCTCTGAAGAACAAAGTGCAGGATCTTATTGAGGCAAAGGAGATTGATTTGACCCTCCGGAAACATCCAATGTGATAACTGCACCAATGCCCAAGCATGTCCAGGGTGTTAAAGTCGTTGATGAAGACCTGTTTGTTTCTTTTGTTGATGAACTAGTTACTCCTCTTCCGATTGTTAAGAAGAATATCTTACGAGCCAGTATATTTCCGGGTTGTAGTGAAGGTTGCCACCTGTGTACGTCTCTACCCAATGGTTGCTTGTTGTTAAATATAGGTGTCCAACTCCTGATGAACAATAATGAAATTTTGTTTGAGAAAATTCCTTCTACAAAAAGTTTGTACAAATATGTGTCAATGATTACTGTTTCCGACAATCCTCCCAAGGTCTCCTCTAAAAGACCTGTCATGATTACATCCACTCCTAAGGTTGCTCCTTTAATTATCACTTTTCCTGGGTCGACACCATATTCCTCTGATAAGGTTGTTCCTTGGAACTATGGAGCTGACGTCTACTACCATGGCGTCAAGTAAGACTTATTGGCTATAAAAAATGAAGATACTGAAGATACTGATCCTAACATTGACAACATTGTTGGGACTAGTAAAATTACCAAAAGCGGAAGGATCTTCTCTCCTGATATATCTCAAAAGACTATTGCCACTCCTTTGGTTATTCCTGCTAATGTTCATGTTGCTACTCCTATTACTACCCCTACTGTCACTCCTGTTATTATTCCTGCCACTGACTCAGCTGAGACTCGGGGAAAAGAGGTATTGATTGAGCCTTCCTGGACGGAGGCACCTAAAGAAACCATTCTTGAATCTTCTAAAAAAGAAATGGAGGAGATACTGAAAATCATATGGAAAAGAGACTACAATGTTGTGGAATAATTGGAGCAGACCCCTTTAAAAAATTTAATGTTGGCCTTATTGTTATGCTCTGAAGCCCATGTTATGGCTTTGGTGAAGTTCCTGAAGTCCGCTCATGTGCCGCAAGAGACTT
Organism: Vicia faba; assembly: GCA_948472305.1. Classification (NCBI taxonomy): domain Eukaryota; kingdom Viridiplantae; phylum Streptophyta; class Magnoliopsida; order Fabales; family Fabaceae; genus Vicia; species Vicia faba. The sequence goes on along the minus strand of OX451738.1, from coordinate 235,355,359 downwards.
TTGCCGACCAATTTGAGAATTGTGTTGCTATTCTGACTATTGACAATGGACTCAATTTCTCCGATACTAATTTGACATCCAAAGGAAGGACACATAATGACGCCCTGCATGTCTCTAGTGAGTGCAGGGGCACTACCCTAGCTCATATTCTGGTGGATACAGGTTTTTCATTGAATGTCTTACCTAAGAATGCTTTGGACATATTGGATTGTGAAGGACTCACACTGAAGCCCATCAATATTGTGGTGAGGGCTTTTGGTGGTTCTAAAAGAATGGTACACGGGGAGGTGGACATTCCTATTAAATTTGGTTCTCAGACCTTCGACTCTACTTTTTACGTGATGGACATCCTCCCGTCTTACTCTTGCTTGTTGGGTCGCCCATGGATCCTTGGGCCCGGTGTTGTTACTTCTACCCTGCATCAAATGTTGAAGTATCCAGTTAATGGGAAGATTGTTACAATCCATAGAGAATAAGAATATATGGTGAGCCACTTGAACACTTTTAGGTATGTTGAGATGGACGGCGAGTTCATTGAAACCCCCTGCCAGAACTTTGAAGAGGTTCCTCAGACAATTGCTGCAACCAAGACTTTTACTAGTGTTCCAAAGATTACCAGACCTCCGTTGAAGATGGCTTCTCTAAAGGACGCTAAAGCTATAGTTAAATAAGGTGGGGTTACTATATGGGGCCAGCTCCCTGACATCCCCTACAAATCCGACAAGTTTGGTTTGGGTTTTATTTCAGGATCTCAAAAAGTTGTTCGTCACGCTCGCGTTGGAGGACCACCACTACGCATCAGCAACCGTGGAATCAATGCTTTGGAGGACAGTGATAGTGACTGCCACATGAACAATTGGATCTTCCCAACTACCAGCGGTGGACTAAACAATTGGACGGCTAGAGACTTTGTTCCCATTACTTTCATCCAGGAGTAATTATCTTTTTTTTTGTTTTTTTGGGATATGTAATATTTGAACAATTTAAACTCTAAAGCCTTGTGTTTCACCCGAGGCACAATGGTCTATTTGTGAGGATTATTAATTCATCTTCATATGTCATTAATAAATCATTGGACGTTTTTCATGCAAATTTTACGCTTTCTGTCTTTCTTTTCTGCTTTTACTTTATCAAAATAGCTATGCTCTCTTACACACACCCACATATCAAATTGCAGATCCACATCCACTCTGGATCCCATTGATAACGGTTCTGCTATTGCCAATTATGACTTTTAAAATCTGATCTACCAAGCCGAGGACGAAGGTGAGGATGATTGTGAAGTACCAGGAGAACTGGCTAGACTGTTTCAATAAGAGGAAAGAGCCATACAACCTCATGAAGAGCTAGTCGAGACGGTAAACTTAGGTATTGAAGAGTATAAAAAGGAGGTTAAGATAGGTGCCAATTTGGAGCATAGTGTTAAAGAGTGGTTAATTCAGATGTTACATGACTAGGTTGAGATTTTTTCCTGGTCATACGAAGACATGTAGGGGCTGGACACTGATATTGTGGTTCATCGTTTACTAACGAAAGAAGACTGCCCTCCAGTGAAGAAAAAGGTTCATCGAATGCGTCCTGAGATGTCAGGAAAGATCAAGGATGAAGTTATGAAACGGTTCAACACTGGGTTTTTAGCTGTTACTTTTTATCCATAATGGGTTGCTAATGTTGTTCCGGTACCTAAGAAGGGTGGTAAAGTACATGTGTGTGTGGATTACAGAGACTTAAACAGGGTGAGTCCTAAGGATGACTTTCCGCTTCCCCATATTGATGTTCTGGTTGACAACATCGTGCAACATAAGATATTCTCCTTCATGGATGGTTTCTCCAGGTATAATCAGATTAAAATGGCACATAAAGATATGGAGAAAACAACCTTCGTCACACAGTGGGGCACTTTCTACTACAAAGTTATGCCATTTTGGTTGAAGAACGTTGGGCAACCTATCAGCGTGCTATGGCAGCTTTGTTTCATGATATGATCCATCATGAGATAGAGGTCTATGTCGACGATATGATATCCAGGTCTCAGACTGAAGAAGATCACCTTGATCACCTACAAAAGTTATTTGAAAGACTAAAGAAGTATAAGCTAAGACTGAATACGAATAAGTGCAACTTTGGAGTAAGATCTGGTAAGCTTTTAGGCTTCATTTTCAGCAGCAAGGGTATTGAAGTAGACCCTACAAAGTTTAAAGCTATACAATAAATTCCAGCTCCCCGCACTGAGAAGGAGGTTAGAGGATTCTTGGGACGTTTAAACTATATTTCCAGGTTCATTTCCCATCTGACCGCTACTTGTGAGCCAATCTTCAAACTACTGAAGAAAGATCAAGTGGTGAAGTGGAGTGACGATTTCCAGACAACCTTGGACAAAATCAAGGAATATCTTCAGGAGCCTCCAATTTTGATACTGTCGGTCGAAGGAAGACCTCTGATTATGTACTTAACAGTATTAGAGAATTCAATGGGGTGTGTGTTGGGGCAGTATGACGAGTTTGGTCGAAAAGAGCATGCAATATACTACCTTAGAAAAAAGTTTATCGACTGTGAAAAAAGATACTCACTGCTCGAGAAAACTTGTTGCGCTTTGGCATAGGCTGCTCGCCAACTGAGATAGTATATGTTGACTCATACTACCTTGTTGGTATCTAAAATGGATCCTATCAAATACATCTTTGAGAAGCCCGCTCGCTCCGGAAGAATAGCAAGATGGCAAATGGTCGTGACCGAATATGATGTTCAGTACATAACCCAGAAAGCAATCAAAGGAAGTGTACTAGCAGATCATTTGGCTCATCAGGCTATAGACGACTACCAATCTATGAATTTTGAGATCTCAGAGGAGAACATCATGTTAGTGACTGATTATGAAGAACCTAGACCGGATGAAAGACCTGAAAAAGGATCCCGATGGACTATGGTTTTTGACGGAGCTTCCAACACACTTGGAAATGGCATCGGTGATGTGATTATATCTCCTGAAGGCTGTCATACTCCTTTCACTTCCAGACTATGTTTCAATTTTACCAACAATATGGCTGAATATGAAGCATGCATTATGGGCCTCAAAGCTGATATTGACTTGAGAATCAAATTCTTGAGTGTATTTGGAGACTCAGCCCTAGTAATCAGTCAAATCAAAGGAGAATGGGACACGAAGCATCCTAATATCATCCCTTACCGAGAGCATGTGTTGACACTGATTCCACACTTTGAAGAAGTTACCTATGAACATTTTCCATGAGAGGAAAATCAGTTAGTGGACGCGCTAGCTACCATGTCATCCATGTTCAAGGTCAGGTGGGATAATGAAGCTCCTTAGATCACTATTGAGAGATTGGACGAACCAGCATGTTGTTATGAGGTTGATACCGAAGAAGTAGTGGACAAACCTTGGTTCCACGAAGTGAAAAGATACCTCGAAGTCCAAGAGTATCTCGAGGGAGCTTCCGTCAATGATAAGAAGTTCCTAAGAAGGTTCTCTGTCAAGTTTTTCCTCAGTAATAGAATCCTCTACAAGTGCAGCCACGATTCTACTTTGCTTCGATGTGTGGATAAAAGTGAAGTAGAGAAGATCATGGAGGACATACACAAAGGTACCTTTGGCACCCATTATAGTGGGAACACAATGGCTAAAAAGATCCTACGGGCATGATACTACTGGTCCACTATGGAAGCAGATTGTTATCAGCATTCTCGAACTTGTCACAAATTCCAGATCTATGCTGACAAAGTACATTTTCCTCTGGTTCCTCTAAATGTCTTGACCGCTCCCTAGACATTAGTAATATGGGGCATTGAAATGATTGGAGAGATTAGACCTACCACTTATAATGGGCACCGTTTCATCCTTGTCGCCATTGATTACTTCACAAAGTGGGTCGAGGAAGCCTTATTTGCTTCTGTTACCAAGAACGTTGTGGCTCGGTTCATAAGAGATAACCTTATTTGTCGGTATGGTATTCTAGAAAGAATCATTACAAATAATGGTACTAACCTCAATAATACTATGATCACCAAGCTCTGCATACAATTCAAGATCTAGCATCATAACTCTTATCCTTACCGGCCGAAGACAAATGGCGCTGTAGAAGTCACCAATAAGAACATCAAGAAGATCATACAGAAGATGATGGTGACATACAAAGACTGGCACGAGATGTTACCATTTTCTCTTCATGGTTACCGTACCTTAGCACATACGTCAACGGGGGAAACTCCTTTCTCTCTGGTATACAGTATGGAAGTTGTCCTACCCATCGAAGTCTAGATCCCCTCCTTGAGAATCATGAAGGATGCAGATTTGAAGGAAGACGAATGGGTTTAGACCCGACTTAACCAATTGAACCTGATTGACGAGAAGAGGCTCGCGGTTGTTTGTCATGGTAAGATGTACCAGAAACGTATGATCAAAGCTTTTAACAAGAAGGTGATACATCAGGTATATCAGGTTGGTGACCTAGTAATCAAGCGCATCGTCCTTCCACAACGTGATCCCAGGAGAAAATGGACTCCCGCGTACGAAGGACCATTTGTGATCAAGAACATATTTTCGGTGGAGCCATGATCTTAACCACTATGGACAGTGATGACCTTCTGCATCCTGTAAATGCAAACATAGTTAAAAGATACTACACATGAACAAAGACCAGTTAGGTTGACTGGCCTAGGCAAAAATAAGTTCATCCCAGCGAATCAAAAGGGTTCGGGCAAAAGTTAGGGATATAAAAGCGGGTAAAAGTTATGAAAAAATCTATACACCCAGCAAGTCGAAAACCTAAAAAGGTGGCTTGGGCAAAAAAGGGTATCCCGGTGGGTTGAAAACCTAGAAGGGCAGTCCAGGAAAAAGTTAGGGATTTAAAAGCGTACAACTATGTCCCGTTGGATTATCTTACAACCGACCTTCATTGTCAACTATCAAATTCAAATGGTACTAATCAATTTGATCAGCTTTGGCCGAGCAACAAAGTGATGAGACGCTCAAATACATAAAGGAAATAGAAGAATGGGAACCCAATAGGATCATTTTACATAGTTGATTTTCCTTGTATACTAATTTGTACAGTTTTCATTCTTACGACGAAATTCTCTTACTAGGATGTCTGTCTCTTTGTACAAAAATTCCTGTTATAGGTGGACTTCTTCAAATCAATACAAAATCATCTTTTGAAAGCTCAAAACTATTTGTTTTATTTTTTTGTTTTGTTTTGCAAAAACGTCAAGTGGTTATTTTTGAACATATGCATTTGAATGTGATCACCGTTTACAAATACCCGCATAAAAAACAAAGACGGTTACTAATGGCTTTAAGAAATAGGACAATGTCTAAAAAGCCATCTGCAAATCCCCACAGATACATCCCACAATAGATACAGAGAGAAGAGTCGTCCTCCTGGGAAGTCACTGCCATATCTTCACCCTACCAGCTTAATGATGTCAGAGGTTTTGATATCCCCTGCAGAGAAAGAGTCTCCAATCATCTCCCTAGCATCTTGAAGAATTCCTCAATATGATTCATAAACTTCTTGGGTTCCTCAATAGGGTTTCATAAAATCCCCAAGCAGTTTACAGAGTTTTCTTTCCCAGTAGAGTTTATTTCTCTATCCACGGAAATCCATCTCCCAACAATTCAACTTTAACAAATAATGAAGAATTACTTTCTTCATCCCCAACAGTGCTCAGGGATTTATTTACCCTCAATTCAACGACACTACAAAGAACAAATCAGTTCATATCTTGCATTCATACATCATTTTTCAAACATGCATACAAAATACATATAACACAATCTCATATATTTTGAGAACATCATCACACAAGGTATGTCATGCATCATGACATTGCATACAGCTAATTCTTTACCTTTTCAGGAAAGATCAATAAACAAACATCATTATCAATTTTCAACAAGTTCCAGATTAATTCCTGAAACAAGACAGGGAAACTATCTGAAGTAACAACTCATCAATCACTGTGAAGCTTGGATCCGACCAGATAGAAGTTAACATCAAACACAATTTACTGTGAAGCCTGGAATCCAACCAGCTAGTAGTTTACAACACTGTGAAGCCTAGACCCGACCAGATAGTAGTCAACATCATTGCTGAAGCCCGGAATTCAACCGGATAATAGTCAAACTTCTACAACATTGTAAAGCCTGGAATCTGACCAAATAACATTCAACATCATTGTTGAAGCCCGGAATCTGACCGGATAACAATCAATCTACAATTCAAGACACTGAAGCCTGGACCCGACCAGATAACAGTATAAGTTACTGCGAAGCCTGGAATACAACCGGATAGCAGTTTACTCTGTCAAATTACTGCAAAGCCTGGAGTCCGACCAGGAAGCAGTTTTATTCTGTCAATTACTATAAAGCCTGGACCCGACCAGATGAAAGTATAATCTACCACATTACGAAACCTGGACCCGACTAGATAGTAGTTAACATCATTGTTGAAGCCCAGAATCCGACCAGATAACATTCCAATTCTATCAATTACCATGAAGTCTGGACCCGACCAGATGATAGTATATCTCAAATTCAAGTTGAATCCTAGACACGACCAGATAACAGTTCAAGTCACTGAAGCTTAAACACGACCAGATAACAATTCATGTTACTGAAGCTTGGACACGACCAGATAAAAGTTCAAGTCACTGAAGCCTGGACACGACCAGATAACAGTTCAAGTCACTGAAGCCTGGACACGACCAGATAACAGTTCAAGTCACTGAAGCATGGACACGACCAGATAATAGTTCAGGTCATTGAAGCCTGGATTCCGACCAGATAACAGTTTAATTTCATTTTTATTACAAAGCCTAGAAACCTACCAAATAGCAGTTAATTTCATATTCCCTAGTAAGTTGCTGCAAAGCCTGGAATACGACCAGATAGTCGTCAACTTTATTACCCTCAGCAAGTTACTGTGAAGCCTGGATTTCAACCAGATAATAGTTAAATCTCATATCTCCAGTCAAGAGATAATTCCTCAGTAGAGCCATGCACAACTAAAGCTCCTAGACTTTATTCCACACAGAGTTTTCCCCAAGCAAAAGAATAGAAAGAAACCTTCCCCAGCGGAGTCCTCCTCAAACAACAGGAACAGGAATCCCCATGAGGAGATCTCTTATAAAGTCAGCATCTACTCTAGATGGCATCTTTAAGCCCATCTTTGACAACTCTGAGTCATCTTCTCCAAATGTCATATGTAAGCCCATTTCCGATATCATCAATCAACAGTGTTACTTCATGTATATACGACTGCAAATTTCTGGGCACTCTAGTGTTAAATCATCTTGCACCTTCAGATTACGAAAGGCAGAAAAGCCAATCTAAATCCTCAAGTTTAAGAAGATTGAATAGGGGCAGCTGTTGTACCCCAAAATTTTCCCTCCCATTTTTACTCAAGACATGCTCATGGAGGTCCTCAATTGCTCAAGGTTGACCAAAGAATTAATCAGACAAATTCTCCTCCTAAGCAATGAAACTCCAATTAGGGTTTCACTTTTCACCAAGATGTTTGGGTTGCAAAGGCTCCAAATGATTTCCAGGGCCCCTAATATGTCTTCAAGAATGTCCATGCCAAAATTTCATGCCTTACACTACAAATTTGCTCAGTCAACTACTCAAGTGTTTGAAAATCAACTATGCTAGGTCAGAAGTCAATTGAACTTTGACCAGGCATAACTTTCACATACTTCACCCGTTTTTCCCCGACCAAAACTCATTTTGAAGAGAATTCAATTCCATACAACTTCTCTTTTATCCTCAAGTTCAACAAATGCATCAAGCTCATACATTACAACATCCAATACAAAGGGAGGAGTGGAACAGTATTTTGGAGGTTCATTAAGGCTACCACAACATCTTGAAAGAGGTTCAAAATTCAAAACAAATGATTAAGGCAAAAAAACTGCAGCATGAGTCGACATATACCCACATGAGTCGACTCATTCTAGTGACAAAATAGGGTATGAGTCGACACATGGCCTTATGAATCGACTCATACTGTTATCCAGTCCCAAAACAGAAGGATGAAAGGTGCATGAGTCAATGCAAATGCATATGTGTCGACACAAACAGGGTATGAGTCGACACAAAGCCTTATATGTTGATACATACTATTATCCAGGATCCAAAACAGAGCGATGAAAGGTGCATGAGTCGATATAAAACGCGTATGTGTTGACACAAACAGGTGCATAAGTCGACACATCCCATTATGCATCAGTTCATACTGAGCTGATTTTGTTTTTACAGGAGTAAGAAGAGTTATGTGTCGATGCACAACAGCATTGTGTCTACACATAACAGTTCAAAATGCAATTTTTCCTTTCTTTTTACATTGTCTTTATAGTTTTAACATTACTGTCCAACTATGGGCTGATGTTTTGATTTTTTTAAAGGCCCTATTTTCGTGCAAGATACATTAGAGAGGACCAGGTTCATGCAGAGACCAAAATGGAAAAGAGAATCATCCAAAATAGCATTTTTTTTCTTCACAAATATGGCAAAAGTTCAAATTTTGATCATGGCTTCAATTCATGAGTTAAGGGCCAGATTCATTCCTTGTTTCTTTCTTAACTCCACCTCCTCTATATAAGGACCATTTCTGCAAGCAAATTGGACACGGACACTTTCTCAAAAAAAAACACGTTAACACTCTCAAAATTTTCACAAGGTTGTCAAACTTGAAACAACCTATCTAGCCTCCCTCAGTCCATTCCAGGCGTTCCTTCTTCCTCCTGAAGATCCCAGGAGTGTTTTCCATGCCTTAAGCGGTTCCAATATGCGTGAAAGCCCCTTCACCTGATCTCACCGTTTGGTAAAAATTCCTCAATCTCAAACTCATAGAATACACGATTTAATTCCATATTGATCATATATACATATTGTTGATGATGTTTATGTTTGATTGAATGTGTTACGTGTGAGCAAAGATGTAGGAATGAGATCATACCATTGCTAAGGCACGATCTGAATTTACTTTCGAAGCGTACGATTCAACCTGTTTCAGGCCAAAGTAATCTTGGATTTGGATTCAGGGGATGACTTTACGTGGGATAGTGTTTTTAGATTTGCTTTAATCTAACATTTGATCAAGTTTCAGGTTTTGTAAGATCGGAGAAGATAACCGGAGTTTGACTCCGGCGTCTCTCCGTCCGTTGACTCAGGCGCGGGCAAAGGAACACATGCATGGGAGAGAGGACCTAGGTTCGAGTCCCAGGTCATGCATTTTTGTTTTTTCTAACATATTATTTGCATATTTGATGCTTCAAGTCCAAACGCGTGCATCATAAACCATCAATCTAAGCCATCAGATCACATCTGATTCAAATCTAATGCATCCAAACACGCAGACCACCATGCGCTTTCCAAAGCTGACCTCACTAGATTCAAAAGCAAGTTGGGTGTCCTTCTATCATGGGCTTGCGTTTCACAAGTCATACCCCCCCTATTACTTTTACTATCCTGGCCCATTTACTTTTTTTGTTTTTAATTGTTTTATTTCTTTTTTAATAACATTTTAAAATCAGGAAAAAAATCATAAAAATATAGTTTTTAGGTTTTTTCATTAAACTAATTTTGTAAATTAATTAATTAATTATTTTAACCTCCTTTCTTAATTAAAATTAATTATACCTAGGATTTAATTCATTTAAATTTCTTTCTTTCCATAATAAAAATACCATAAAAAAATATAATTAATTCCTTGTTATTAGTTTCAATTTTCTTAAATTATTTTTATTTTTCTTTAAGTCTAGATTTAGGTTAATTAATCCAATTTTTTACTTGAATAAAACAAAATAAACAAAAATATCTTTTTCTTATACCTTAGGATTTTTAGACATACTTTCAATTCGTGCGTGTTATTATCTTTCGCATTTTATTTTCATATTTTTGTAACTGCCTACTAGATGTATTAGACTATAATTAGGACTTTTACTTTACTGTTTTCTTTATTTTCCCCCAAAGTTTGGACATGTAATAGTCCCCCTCCCCGAAGCCTTATAATAGTTAGATTTACATTTCCGCACTTTTAACTACTGCAAATTATTAACTGCCTAGATGTATGCTAACTAGGATTGTATAGAAAGAATAAGACAAAACTCTAGCGAACCTAACATAAGATAAAATAACTGAATACAACACAATTTCACATGTAAACCTCTAGGGTTGGTTGCCTTCAGAAAAACAGTCATATATCTCGAAAGTGAGAGATTTTAGTGGCTACCCTCCAGTTTAAAGATCATAAGTCCCTCAATGACCCTCTCTATGTTGCCTCGGTATGATCTTAAAAAACCCTAGGGTAGTTACTAAAGTTTCCTGCCCAGTTGCTTTCGTGACTGTATAAACGTCCCTTCAAATGCCCCTCAGACATCCAACGACTAGGGCTACCTACTCACTAATTGTAGGATAGCACTGTCTAAAGGAAAATAGGAAAAGAACAACCTTTCGAGTAAAAGTAGATAGTTCCTAGATGCTATGCTCAAACAATTTTTACACTTACACAAAACTTCCTTCAAAACATTTTGTATACGTTCTCTACCATTCCGAGAAACATTACAAAGTTCGCCGCACTAAGTCGCTTTCAAAATACTTTTAAAAAACACACAAAGCACAAGGTATTTCAAAATGAGCTAAGCATCTAAGAGCCCGTAAATAACTATGGATGGAAAGGGTGATAATGCCTTCCCTTTCCATAATATACCCCCCTCTTACTCAGAAAACTCTCGAAAGGTCTTTTTCTGTTCTTTTCACCCTTTCCTTTGTTGGATAAAATAAAAGTCGGTGACGACTCTTGCTTACTGCAACATTTGCAAACACAAACGCAAAACTAGTATAACAGTCGGTTCTGCCACTGTATTACACTTCGCAAAAGCTTTACCCAAGTCATTGAATGTATGGATGTTGCTACTGTCCAATCCCATATACCATTTCAAGGCAGCGCCAGTCAATCTATCCTAGAAGAAATGAATAAGCAAGCTTTGATCATCAGTATGAGTGGATATCCTTCTGATATACATCACCGGGTGGTCACGAGGGAAAGAGTTTCCCTTGTACTTCTCAAATTCTGGTACTTTAAACTTTGTTGGTACTTTCACATTAGGAACCAAGCAGAGGTCACTAATATTATGTTTGAATAACTCTTTCCTTCGGAGAGTCTTCACTTCTTTCTGTATTTCATTGAATTGGTCTTGAAAGTCATCCATTCGGTCATAAAAGATCAAACTTTCACTTGGTGGAGGAGCAGGAAGATAAACATCATCATTGATAACAGGCATAGCATTCACTGTAGGAGGCGCAACATCATTATATCTCATTATTAGAAACATGAGTAGCGTGCACCACAGAAGGTGTAGAAGCAACAGCAGTTTGAGCAAATGGAGCAACTTGAGCAACAGGGTTGTAACCTTCTGGAATGAAATTCTTAGGCATTCCCCACGGGTAACCGCGAGGCATAAGATATTGAGTAGCAGTAACTAGAGTAACAGAGATGGGAACTGACAGAACCTCAGAAGTAACGGTTGTATGATATGGCTGAGTATTATGAGGAAATAGAGGAGGAGGTGGTGGCTGATTCTGAGAAACCACCAACGATTCTACCAAAGCAGTTAGGTTGGCCATACCAGCTCTGAAAGCAGTAACTTCTTCGCGCAACTCATGATTCTCTTGTTCAAGATTTTCCATCTTCTTTCTAGAATTAGCTCGAGTATTGTATCGATGAGACAACTTGTTGACTGAACGAAGCAGGGAAACAAGTAAGACACCTGGGAATGAACAGGAATGCAAAAATATGTGAAAAATGATGCATGATATGCAATGTGTGATGCGGTGGGAGAAATGACTTGAGGTTTTGCGTTTGTGTTCGCAAATGTTTCCGTTAGCAAGAGTCGACACCGACTTTTCTTTTATCCAAAAGGAAAGGTAAAAAAGCACAGGAAAGACCTTTGAGATGTTTTCTTGAGTTCGGGGGGTAGATTATGAAAAGGGAAGGTGCTAGCACCCTTTTCATCCATGGTTTTCCATGGGCTCTTAGTTACTTGTTTAGATAACTTGCTTTGCTTTGCTTTGTTTGAAATGGTGCTTGGTGTGGTTTTGAAATTATTTTGAAAAGAGGCCATCGTTTAGGCAATCTTTGTAATGATTCTCGTTCGTAAGAATGTATACAAAGATGTTTGTCTTTTGAAAATGTTTTCAATGTTTTGTAACATGTTTTGAAATGTGTGTGTGTTTGTTTTTGAAAATAGCAAGGATTGTTTTGAAATGGAACAAGTAACTGGAAGCTATCTACCTACTCAAATGTCTTTCTTGTGCATTTTTATTCCTTTGACATTGTTGACTTACCATTGTTTTGGTAAGCAACCCTATCTTTGGATGTAAACGGGACGGGCGTGGGTCATCGTATAACCATGATAGCAATGTTGCCAAGTATATTTAGCATTTTGAGGGACCAAGATCATTTTGTTTAGGCAACCTTTGAATAGCGTCATCGAGGGACTATGATCTTATACTTGTTTTGTTTTGCCAAGATACTTCGCGTGCGTAACATGGCCATTTTGTTTTAGGCAACCAAATGGGTGAAACCCTAAGGGTGCTTGTGTGAAAAGTGTGTCATTTTCATGCTTTTGATTTGTCTTGGATTAGGTCTTTTCTATTTGTTTGATTTTTTTTCTTGTCATGCAAAACCCTAATTTACTAAACATGGTATATGAAAGCAATAAATTGCGTAAATGTAAACTAAGCTATTACAACAATTATTATGGGAGGAGGGATACAAGTTTTTGAATGGGGATATTGCACAAATATAAACCTAAAAAATACTATTACAACCCAATTGAATATTGTGCGTATTAAATAAATAAACAAGTATTAAAATGCAATGCAAATGTATTTATGAAAAATGTTTTGTATTTGATTTTTTGTATGAGAAAATAATTTGAATTAACCCTAAAAAAATAAGGAAAAAAATAGTATTATTTTTTGGAGGGGTGAAACCCTAATTTTCAATTAAAAGAAAATATATGTTCTATATTATTATTTTGTCCATTTTTGGTACAAGAAATAATAAATAATATTATGCTTAAATATTAAAAATTAAGTATGTATAAAAATAAATATTTTTGAGTATAAATAGTATAATAAAAATATTAAGTATTTATTATATTTATTTACAAACTATTTAAGAAAATAAGTTCTATTTATTAAAATAAACTATTTTTCATGTGAGAAAATAATTTTAAAAAAATGAAATAAAAGTGTGAAAATAAATCAATTAATTTTTAGTATTTTTATCATTTAAGAAAAATAAATGAAAATAATAAATATAAAAATATGAAAGAAAATGCAAAAATATAAGAAAATAGTCAAGGGGGTGCAAGAGCAATTCAGGGGGTGTGAATGGTAAAAGCAAAAAGGCCAAAACTGCCAAAAAGCCCAGAACATTGCTTCGTCCCTGTCCTTCAACTTCTCTTCTACGCGCGCTTCATGGTTCAAACTGTAACTTGCTAATTCTTGCACAAAAACAAAAATCCATAACATAAAACATGTAGCATTTAATCTCACGATTCCAACCATATAAAATTTGTAACCTAACTCTCAAAGATCAGAGAGAATTTGGTCAGCCTTAATTCATGACCTAGAAATTTCAGCATTTTTAAACTTCAAATTCTCTCAGCTCAGTTAATATAAATGAAAAGTATGCATATGTACAGCTTCACCATGTTATAGACTACATCTTTTCTTCACAAATCGTGGCTTGAGGATGCCTAAATACAGAGATAGAGTTTGAGAAAAATACCTTATTCAGCTGGATTTGAATATGACAATGTGGGGGCTTTGAGGGAGGCCTGAGGATCGTGTGAGCTTCCTTGAACTTCCTTCAAGCTATTCCAATGCCTAGTTTGCTTTGTGGATGGCCAGAATTCTCTGCACAAGTCAAGCTGCAAGCTCCAAGTTTGAAAATGGAAATGGCTGAAACAGGGCTTACAGATGCAGGGTAAGGGCTTGGATAGCTTTGATATGATATGGATAAGATGTTTCAAGTGTCAAGCCACAAAACGCACGAGCAAAAAATGAGTTTGCTATGGTTTTGCATAAATCTGTATGTCTGGCAGAAAAATGAAGTTTTTTGGTTTTGGGAGTGTTTTTTATGCAAGTCAATCGTGTTCTAGTTTTTAACAAGTTTGTGAATATGTATAGAATGGATAAAAAGTCCACTCCTCACTAGATGTACCAGTTCTGAACTTTTAGAAACCTTTCTTGCATTTTAAGAAAAGTGAAATGACTTATGCAACATGCTTGTACTGGCTAGTTTGTGAGCTGTAGAGAGTTGGTATACATTGCTTGTGACCTGTAGAAATTTTTTGCACCAAAGGGACAGGTCCAAGGCTCAAGATGGATAAAGTTGCAAAAGCTCACCTTTATGAAAATGGCATTGTAACCTTTATGCCATTAATGGAATTATCTCTTGTACAATGCTCCAAAAGCCAAGATAATGCCTTTGTCTTCTGAGTTAGCATTTAATTATGGAGTGTAGAATGAGTTTAGGACCTGTAAAGCAAGATACAACCATCATGGATCTGATTTGCAACTTGATACTTTGTGAAAATGGCATGAACAAAAGTGATAAAATGCTAACTTCTCCTCTTCGATTCTCCCTAATAAAAAATGATCTTGAAGAGTTCTTGGACATTTTGGAAAGCTTGAAATGTGCTATATAATCCATATTTAAAATGAATTTTTAGATACCTCTTGGAACTAGGTGAAAAATGTCCATGAAGTTGGGTCAAAAACCTGCCTAAATTAGGGCAAAATTTCACTAAGTTAAGAAGTTCATGGACCCATATTCACAAATTCATAACTTGAGATCCAAGCATCTTTTGGGAAAAGTTTGTGAAGAAAAGTTGTTGATTTCATGGAGGACTACAACTTTCATATTGGAAGTTTTCTTTGAATCAAATTGCATCATGGTGAAAATGTGGTGAAAAGTTAGGAAAAAATAAGAAAATTTCCATACTTAGAAAAATTCTAAGTTATGAAAATTTTCAAATTCAAAACCCTAATATTCAAAATTGGTTTTCTTGGTGAACAAGTTTCATATTTTTACATATCTTGATGAATTATGACCCTTGGCATTTGATTTTGACCAAAAACTCAAAGTTTGACTTTTCAGTGTACAGTTGACTTTTGATCAGTTGACTGCAAAATTCATCTGTCAATCCAATGAACTTGAGATCTTTTGAACCATGTAATTAATTTAAGATAATGCCATTAAACCCTTGAAATCATGCTTGAACTCAATTGGTCATTGGCTAGGTTAAAAAATCAGAAATTGCCCTTTCTCAGTCAAAACCCTAATTTTGACCATTTTGCCCTTTTGATTATTTGATCAAATTTCTTGAGGAGTTGTGGTCCAAACTTGATCAAATGGTACATATGAGTCTAGAATATTGATGTGGATAAAAAATTATGAAGTTTGACTGTAAATTGGTCGTGGTTGACTTTTTCCCCAATACAGCTGATTTTTAGGTCAACTGTCCAATTGACTGATCAAAAATGTGGTTCAAGGCTTGAAACTTAGCATGAACAATCTTAGGGGTCCAACATGATGTATGAAAGTCACATGAAGCATTGGTGGTCCAAAAATCCTTGTGAAAACTCAAACCCTAATTTTAGGTTATCAGTGCAAGATGAGGTGTCTTGAGCTGACCAAACCCTAATCTTGTCTTGAGTCCAAGAAGTCTTGTGAGAAAAATCTTGATAAATGAGAGGGAAAATTTTGGGGTACAACACAATTCATATGATTTATTATGTTTATTCAAGGAACTCAAAGAATCATAAACAATTGCAAATATTGAAGTACTAACACATTTGGAAATACTGAAAACTCTCATTTTAATAATAATTTTGGAATGGACTACAACTTTTAGTACAGGTTTCAATAATCCTAAGTATAAGAGAATAAAGACAGAATTTAAAAATCCTAAGGAGCCAAAGCTGATGAAGATCTCCCCACACACTGACGCTTTCCCCTGAGTCTTGCAATCTGAGCCTTCAACTGCTTATTCTTTTCTGTATACTTGTCGGTGACTTCTTTCTATCCACCAGAATCAGAAAATGGGTGACCGGGACCGGGCTGAACTCTAGAGGAAAATAAATCCTCTTGCTTCTCCATCATCTCCACAGCATGACTCTCAAGAATCTCAATCAAGTCATCCTTCTCTTTCAATTTTGTTGAGTACGACACCTCCAAAGTTTGGTACTTGTTCTTCCATGTTTCCTTTTCTTGTTGCATCATAACCAAGGCAAGTTGAAGTTCTTCCACACCATCTAAGAGAGGAGGAGTAGTCCTCAAAAACATATCAGATATAGGTTCTTCACGAGAATAAGGCATCTTCAACTGAATTTCCCTTGCTTGCACCCAACGGAGATAAGGCTCTAAGGAAACAGCTCCTCTTGGTCCCAAGTCTTTTCTACCCTTTCTATGAACATGGCGCCAAGCCTTTTCAATCGCTTCCTTAGCTGCCTTGTGATCTTATCCTTCTTTGAGAAAGAAACCACTCAGATGAATGTTGTTTGGCTTGTCTCTCATTGGATATCCAAGTTGACCATACGCAAGAATGAAATTATAGTTAATTCCTTCCTTTGTACTAAGAAGAGGCACATTGGGGAAACTACCACAACTATCAATAATCTCCACATGATAATAAGCTTGATGATACCAATCAATTTCAGAATGAGTGAGATCTATAATATTTAGAGCCCAACGCGGTTCCTTCTTGATATCCCAAAAAGCAACAGATCTGGGAAGTGAGAAATAAACCACTGATATAACAACGGTTTGCAATAGATGACCATCCCTCTCTGATAGAAATTCTGAAGATGGATGGAATAGTAAGTATCTCCCAGCAGTGTAGGGACTGGATTCCCAATTAGAAAGACCCTAATGGCATTAATATCCATAATTTTGTCGACGTTAGGAAACAAGAACAACCCATAGGCAAGCAAAGCAAAGATAGCCTCAAAAGCAGCTGTACTTTTCATCTTGACGAAGTAACGAAATTTCTCCAATAGAAACTGAACAGGTAAAACCCTGATTCCTCCTTTGGTAGTCATGTTAGCTTCAATCTCAGACTTCTTCAAGTGAGTCATGGTAGCAATCTCATGAGACTTGGGCTCTCCTTCTAAGCCGGTGAACAAAACACAATCAATAATAGGTAAACCAAGTAAGTATGAATAATCCTCCAATATGGGCATCAACTGATAAACAGTAAAAGTAAAACAATGGTATATCGGATCATAGAACTGGACCAATGTAGAAAGAATACCCTCCTTCATCTTGAGCTTCATAAGAGGCATAATGACTCCATACTTCTTCCATAAATCTGTAGAACTCTCAATCTCAGGAATCAAACTCATCAGTTCCTCTATCTTAGGATCCCTGAAATTATACTTCTGAGTCTTTCTCTTTCTAAAATCCATGGTCAAAAAGCACCTGAGATATTTGCAAAAGTCAACCTTAAGTTCCTCGAAAAATCGTTTAAAGAATGCTCATGGGTGCATGAATGAATGATACAACAATCACACATAAGATCACAAACATGGGGGTTCATAGGTTCGACATCACGAGCATGAAGTTAAAGGTACTATCCACAAGGTAAGGACTAATAGTTTATCACCTGCTGAACAAGGTTCTAAAAAGTTTCCAGAGTCTACATTCTTCCTTCAGATATTACCAACGTCCTGATTAGCTCGGTAATTAGCAATATTCTCAGGAAAAACTCGTCTGAGTGTAGCATCGCGTGACAACCACTTCCGGATTGCTCTGTCATAGTATCCACACTACACCTAAAAGTCCAAGATGGGTTAAGGGTTCTACGGTCCTCAGCTTCAGCAGGCTCCCAGGTCAAAAGCAGCGCGTGCTCAATAATCAAATACTACAGTCAAAGGGGCCTCCACTGAGTGGGGGATCTCATGTCTCTTTTTTGGGATTCCTCCCTTAAAGTTAACATGACCATACCATCCATCCTATATTAATTTTGTCCAAGTCCGGGTAAAGGATTTATAAGAGATCACCAAGCACCCTGAAAATCAGAAAAATCCAGACATACATATATATAAATATACAACAGATATAGAACATACATAAGTAAACAAAGATAGACTCAACCCACTTAGAGATGAATCCTCAGAAGAGTCGCCAGTTTTCTGTAGCAGTATAAATGTTGAGACTAAGCCATTGGATTGACATGACTCACACAGATCAAAATAAAAAATTTCACTGCACTTTATTGTTTCCAAAGGAAATGGGAAAATAGTGAATAAACCCAAAAAAAGGGGGAGAGAATCTAGGTACAGGGGTTGATTATGCACAGGGCAGGTATTAGCACCCTAAACATCTATGGTACTCTGCAAGAACCTCTTTGAAAATCTGTGTATTTTGGCTATAAAAAGTGTATACAAAAATAGATGGTGGAGATGAGAAAAGAAGTTTTTTTTACAATTTTTGCACCCGCCGTAGTTGCGAACCTTTAGTGTCTACGTACCATCTTCCGTGCAATAGGGGATCAGGGTACTCGTAATTCACCTTAAAAATTCTAAAACACATGTGTGTTGGTTAATTTTAAGAGAAGAGACATCATTGTCATATCCGAGTGGAAAAGATACTTACTACCCACAAATATGAGAAAGGAGAATTTGTATCATCTAAAACTGTAGGATATAGCTTGGATTTAAATTCAACAAAGCATCACTCAAAACCCAAGTGGAAAATATCTCACTTTACTACATATCATAGAAGTATAGTAGCTCGCATCACTACAAAAATCGTCAAGAGTCTAATCTTTTGAGAAAAAGTAAAGTAAAAAGCCCAAAGTGGCAAAATGGTTTGAATGAGGTTAATTAACTTTTAGTCTTTAAAAAAAATATCAAAGTATGATTAAATTGACTAATGTTTGATAAAGAAAATATTTTTGAAAATGCATGGATCTAAAACCAAGTTTATTATGAAAGCGGTTCAAGTTAGAAACACAATAAGGGTTTTGAAAAGGAGTGAGAAGATTTTTTGAAATTAAAGAAGGTAGGAGGAGATGAAGGGACTATCTTAAAGCATAAGGTAAAAGCCAAGGAAATGAATGATCTAACCAACAAGAAGCCAACACTTGACATATGAAGTCAATGTAGAATTCATATCCTTTGGGTTGAAACGAAGCAAGCAAAAATAATAAACCTCTGAGAAATACTAAGCTTCAGATGAATTAAGTCTTCACAAAAATATGGCCGAGTAACGACTGTATACAAAGAAATTCTCAATCACAGAGAAAGCATATAATCAGAATAACCTGCACACAAAGAAAATCAACCCAATATCTTGGGGTAAACCCTAAGAACTTCAGACAAAATAAAAATAGAGCAACAAGGTCCCCAAGTATCAAGGTTTCTAATCCTAAGTCCGAGAGATCCACAACTCCATAATGCCAAGGTTAGTGTGATCGGTGGAAATAGAACTGACTGTTTAAAGCTGGTTCGCGAAATGTCGCGGAAGCAAGAGTCGCCACCGTCTTTTATTTTCTCCAACATGGACAGGACAAAAGCACAGCAAAATTCCTTATGAGAACGTTTCTCAGTTCGGGAGGTAGATTTATAGAAAGGGAAGGTGTTATCACCCTTTCTATCCATGTTTATCCATGGGCTCTTAGATACTTGCTCTTTATGTTTTCAAAATGTTTGCTTTTCAAAATGTGAATGGGTTTGAAAAAAGTTTCATTGAAAGATTTCTGAATAACTCTTGTATCTGTCCTCAAGAGTGTTTGAAAATTTTGTTTTGAAAGCTTTTAGAAAGTGTCAGTGTGAAAAGATTGTTTTGTTTTGTAGAGAGCAAGTATCCATGAGTCATCTACCTACCCTAAGGAATTAGGTTGTGTAAGAGTCCTTAAGGTAGTGCCATCCCACCATTGAAAGGTAGGTAGCACCACCGTTGGAGGTGTTTGGGTCAATTCGATTGTAGGGGCTGTGTGGTCACCGAAGCAACAGTAGGACACCTTAGAAGCTACCCTTATGTCCTTGATCCTTTTTTAATCCGAGGCAACCGTTTCGAGGCAACTGTTTTGAGGCAACTGTTTTGAGGCAACTGGATCATGGACATAAGGACCGCTAAAACGTCCTATACTTGACGACCACGTTTCAAAGGCAACGAGTGAGGCGTACCCTAGAAGTGGTGTGTGTATTTGTGTGTTGTTTTCATGTTAACAGTTATCTTTGATCATGGTATTGTGAGCTACGTTTGTTTTTAATTACCATACATTCTTTCATGCAAGTTAGAATTTAGGAGTGCGGAAAATTAAAAGACGGAAACATAAAAAGCTACGCTATTACAAGGCGCGGGTCTATACATCGCCAAAATACAAAGACCCGTTTTTGATAAAAGATGCGAAAAGTAAAAAGAAAATACCTAATTACTATTACATCCGGAAAGCAGTTACATAATAATCAATGAGAAAAAATAATGCGCGAAATAGAAATTAAAATTGAACGTCCGAGGGTTTTGACCCTTTGCTTGAAATTAAATGAAATTAAAGCCTAATTAATTATTTAATTAAAGAAAAGAAAACGTGTTTTTTATGTTTTTGTATTTATGAAAATAAAGAAAATTAAAATTAGAAGGAAACCCTAGTTCTAAATTATTTTAATTATTAATAAAACGTCAAAGTTGACCTAATTTAAACTAATTAGTTAATTTACATATTTATGTACAAAAATGATTATAATAATAAATAATGACGAAAGTAATTAATTAAGAAAAAGATGAAAATGTCAAAAAACCTAATTCTATGTAAAAGATTGAAATTTAGAACCTAAATTAACTAAATTAATTGTTAGTTATTTATTTACAAAAATAAATTAATGGTGAAATTAATAATAATTAAATATATTTTACAATTTTGACTTTCTGTTTTTATTATGGAAAAAATTATTTTAGTGAATTAATAAACATAATTAAAGCAATTAAAAGAATCAAAAAGAAAAGAAAATGAAATTAAATATACAAACAAGGGGGGGTGTCTGGCCCAAATGGAGGTAAAACTGCAGCAATTCAGGCCCATTGACAAAGCAAGCCTCGTTGACTTTCTGATTGTATGCATGATGGTTGACTGGGGTACACCCTGGATTTCCTTCTGAAGCCACTGGATTGGACCTTGAAGCCACTTGGCAGGCTAGCGCATGAGCATGTATGGTGGAACGTTTGATGGAAGCTGCATTAGAATACAATAGAACAAAAAGTATCAATTATATGGGGGGACCTGGGGATCGAACCCAGGTCCCTATGCTTGCCAAGCGTGTCGTCCACCAACTGAGCTATCAAACGCTTTTGTACATGTAATGGAAAACAAATATTATAAAAAAACAAAGGTTAATGATATAAAACAAAAAAAAATACGCGCGCAGTTTGAATCACCCAACCACATGATGACACGCCTGTCTTCTTCTTCATTTATACCTGCAACATGAATGAGATGGCGGGGGTTTTAAACCCCCACTAAGTGGAATAGTGGAAAATAGCGATTACGCCCACAGATAAGATAAATTGAGCGCGAGGGTATCATTTGATTCGTATTGAGCTCCTGAATCCAACTGCATAGGTCTCAAGGTTTAATTTTTCTTCTATATGAAAGCCCTAATTTTCAAGCTTCTAAACCCTAAATTTTGTCCATGGTGGATTCTGATTTAGGCAGCGTTAATCCAATTGAACTGTACCAATCGCTTCAGCAGGTTAATATTAGTGTAAATCAAACAAGAAACATGGTTAAAAGTGAGTGAATGATGATATGTCAAATTGGAAAACAAAGCAAACCGTGTGACTTCGTGGGGATGATTCTTTGCGCGTTTGGACTAGTTCTTGATTGTAATAGCTTCCTAGCAATGTCAGTAATGTGTTGGAATAAACTTTAGGCCTTGAATTATCCTGCAACTATGAAATCAGTTTCAAGCTTTTTATCTATTTTTTGCAAATTGGTTATGAGTTTTCAGCAGCTTTTTCGTGTCTTCTGCACTAGGGTTCACTTGTGCATTTGTATGTGAAGCAAATTAGGTCAAAACAAGGCCCATGAATCCATTGAATTGATGACTTGAATATTTGATTTTCAATTATGTATTTTCCAATCTTTTTCCATGAAAACTTTGCCAATTATGGAAGATCTTGTCCCCTTGAGTGATGCATGAAATCCTTAGCATGTGTGGAGTATATTTGCTGCATAAAAAGATTTGACAACCATTATTTGATATTTTTCTACAATTAAAACTAATTAAATGAATTAATAAGAATAAAAATTCAATTAATTAATTAAAAATAAGAAAATAAATCCTTTTAAGCTTAATGGGTCGTGCATAGGCTTTGGGTAATGATTCAAGAAAGAATTTGAGGCCCATTAGCAAATTTGAAGCTTTTTAGGCAAAGTTGACTTTTGAAAGTTCCCAAAAATTTCCCAACTTCTCCAATGCATATCTTGCTCAATTTTGAAGCTATGAACATGTTCTTGGACATTTTGGAAAGGTATTGAAGTCCTCTAACCAATGCCTTTGGTCCCATGTCATTTTGATTTACCAATCTCAAGTTATGGTCTTTGACTTAAAGTGCCTTTTTGTTGACTTTTGAAAATGACCTATAATGTTGAAATTGATAACTTTTTGTGAGAGCATTTCTAGGACTTGGAGTGTGAAGATGAGTTGTAGGAAATGTCGCCCTCTTCAAAATGAGCTTTGGATGGAATTTTTCTGATAAACCATGAAGAAGTTATGCCTTGGTCAATTTGCAGTTGACTTTTTAGCTGTCCAAAAATAGAAACTTTTGCATCTTGAGACTTTTTGAGCCATGCTTGTGGAATCATGATCAAGAATTGATCAAATGATGATTGTGGCTTCAAAATAAGATGTTGACCAAAAATTTTGATTTTTGACTGTCAAATGACCATTTTGCCCCTGCAGTTGATTGTGGAGCAATTAGGGTTTTTGACTGTGCAACTTGATGTTGTGAGTCTTGAAACTTGACATATGGATGCTTGACAATGTATATAGGAATGTGGGACTTGATTGGACCCTTGGAAACCTCAATTTCTTTGCAAGAACCAAAACCCTAATTTTGACTGTGTTAGGAGGCAAATGGACTGCGCAACCCTTGAGATATTTTGAATCATCTGGAGATTGATCTTGACAAATCTTGAAGAATATGGTAGGGCAAATTTTGGGGTACAACAGTTAGTAACTAAGTAGTCCAAGTAACCTTAAAGTTTTTTTAATGTTCAAGTTGATTATTAAGTGTCTTTAAAAGAAAATAAAAGCTCAAATGATCAAAGATAAAATGATATAAAGATAAATGCTCAAGTGAGCAAAAGAAAAAAATGGCATGAAATGTAAATGCTAAAAAAATAAATGGTACATAAAAGTAAAGGCACAAAATAAAGGAATAAAGTAAATGCATAAAGTAAAGTTAATTGTTAGTGAATTAAAAGTTAGAAGTTAGTTGAATGACCATCTTGAAGCTTGCATTTGAAAACTCATTAGAAAATTGATAAAATCAAGGGTTCTCAACAACAAATATCATTTTCTTTTTGTCAAGTATATTAGTCATTTCAAATGCTCAAAGCAATCACATATGATCAAGGATGTTCAAATGATTCTCTTATACCAAAGTTCATGAAGTTCAAAGTCTCCTAACAATGAACTTCAAAGTTGTTGGATTAAAGGTTTCAAATTAAATATACTTGGGCTTGCAACCATAGGTTTGGGCCATGAATGAACATTTTTTGAATCGGGACAAATTTAGTGCTATGTTAAGCAATCGTAAGTGGACTTATGTAGAAGTCACACCTATTTTGAGGTCGGTCAATAGCAACCTATGTACCGACATGTTAGAGAAATGATATGTAGATTATTCTCCAAAAACATGTAGCACAAGTAAAACCAAGAAAGGGATAAGATGTAGAGGGAGAGAATGTATTAGTTGAAATTAGGGTTTCTAATATCATCAACATCATTCATCCATTTTGGTGGATATGGTTTTTCAACCTATCAACACCCAAGATCCAATGAGGTTGAGGATCTTGTCCAAAAAAATAAACACTCAAGTGTCTCCAAATCAGGACCAATCAAAAAATAATAAAATATATTTATATAAAACAAAATTTAAATGATTTAAAAAGGAAATAATTGATAATATACATAACATGTATTAAAACACCAAATAAAAATCCTAAAAAATATCAGAAGTCAAACATGAATCAATAAGTGTTGTCAAAAATTTTCAGAGTTTTTTAAAGTCAGAAACTATTTTTAAAATTTAAAGAAATAAGCAAAATAAACCAAAAATTGAGAAAATAATAAAATATAAAATAAAATAAAATGAGGTCACCAATATTTGTCAAGAGGTCATTGGATCCTTCCATAATTTTTTCAGAATTTAAAAATCAAGAAAAGTGTTTTTAAACAACTAAAAAAAGTCAAATAAAGTGAAAAATCATTAAAAAAATATCAAATCACAAAATAAAATTGTGAAAAAATAAATATCAGTAAGAGAAACATCAAAAGTATTTTTGGTAATTTTTCAGAATTTTAGATGTCTAAATGAATTTTTTATGAATTTTTAAAGTTTAAAATAATTAAAATATAAAATCAAGAAATAAAAATAAAGCCAAAAAGAAGTAGACCATTGGATTAATTTCAAAACGCGTTAGTAATCAAATTCAAGTAATCTGGCGCATTGTGCATATCATGGTCATTAGTGAATAACACAATGGATCAATTATTTTAAAAACAGATTTGAAAAACTCGTGGCAATTTATCATTGGTTGAAGACACCAGTGTGGTCGTCTTCAACCTCTAGCCAACCTTAAAACTAGGTTCCTTAAACTGTATAATTAGAGGTTCAGGCCAATGTCATTCACTTCGTCTAGTCAAGACGAAGACAATTGTACTCTCGCGAAAAATTTATATAAACCACAACTTAGTTGATTTAAAAAAAATAGAAGGAAACAACTGAAAACGGATTTGAAAATTCATAAGCAAAACTCACTTCCAGTTAAAAACCAACGATGCTATGAGTATCAGAGTGATGAAAGCTACATTGTAGTGACAAGTTTGGAGAGAATTGATAGAGGAATCTACCTGTTGAAGTTCGACTTCAGAGCTCTGAAACTTGACATGGCTAGAATGATTTAGGGCACTTCAAGGCTTGCTTCTTCTTCTGTTAGCTTTAGGGAAGTTCAAGGATGAAGAATGAGTAAAGAAATTGGATTGAAAAATGCTTTAAAACCAAATTCGAAGTTACAGAATTAAGAGGTATGGAGAAAGTTCAACATAGATTTTTTTGGCTCTCTAAAGCATGAGAAAATGATGTAGAGAGGGTCTCTGTTTATAGGAGAAGTGAATGGAATCAATGGGAGGGGTGAATGATGCAATTTGAGTGAAAATCATGCACACATGTGGTCATGAGGAAAAAGTGATCACATGTGCATCAAAACTCATCCAAATGATACGTTTTGACATTCTAAATGATCCAAACATTTATGCTAATCATACTTAAGTGGAAAACACGCACAAATTTGGTGATTAGAAGTCACAATATGGAAATCACAATCTGACTGCAAGTGAAACTTCAGTTCCAAGGTACCAACTTTGAATCCATGGTGCACACAGTTTATGAGGCTTTATAACATGATTCTTGAAGCATTTGAAAGACAAGGTCACAAACTTTACAATGTGACAAGAAATACATCATTTGGAGATCTGAGCAAAAAGTTATGTCCTCTTGAAATCGTGAAAAACAATTGATTTTTGTACTTAGAAATATTTCTAAGTATGGGACCTCAAAATGACCTATAATGTTCTTCAAAATTACTTGACCTTCCACTCAAAATTTGGTCTTGATATTTGAAGATGAGATGAAGTAGACCTCTTTAATTGAATTGTGTAATTAAGATCACTCGAAAATCATAAAAACTAAAAGAGTTATGGTCTTTTGAAGATGATGAACAAATTTAGAAAAATTCACACAAGACCTATAATATTTTCAATTCTTAAACATCATTCCAAGCATTGTAAAGTCTTTCACATTTAAACAAAGTTGTAGTAGCCATCCAAAATATTGTTATGGAAAAAGAATGGGCTCAAAGAGATAAAAATTGACCAAGCTATGATCATTTGAAGTTAAACCCTAAGATTCAAAGGCTTTTCAAAGAGACTTGCAATATTTCTCAACCATGAGTGATCTTCCATTCAAAATAAGCCTTAGATCCCTAAATAGAACTTGTTAAGGACCCTTTAAAGAGAATAATGAGCAAGATATGGTCCTTATAAGTCAACAACTCTAGCTCAGAGAGTGTCAAAATGACTTGAAACCCCTTTCAACTTTTGATGATTTTTCTTACACAATTGGATCTTATCATGTGAAGTAAAGTTGATATAGATGATGATAAGAATCCATAGCAAAAAGAACCAACTCAAAATGTTGAAAATTGAGAGAGTTATACACTTGTGAACACTGAATCAAACATTTGCTCATTTAGGTCAAACTTGTTAAATCAACCTTAAATATTTTGAACTTTCTTGGCAAAATAAATCATGATGAATCACAATAGGCCTTGAGATGAGTTGTCTTGAAGCATACTCAAAGATGGAGCTAAAGTCTTAATTAAACTTTTTGAAGAAGGCATGGAAATAAACACATGAACCTATGAATCTTCTTGATGATTTCCACCACCAACTTTGAGGAAAGCTTGACCTAAAGAAAGTGAGGGAACCCTTTGAACCATAAATCTTTGATATTATAGACATAGACTTAAAGCTTGAACTCTTGCAATCCATTGAAGAACCATTTGACTGAGGACCACCCCTCAAACCCTAGGTTAGATGGTAAAATGAATGCAATTTTGTCATCACCTACAATATGAACATTCAAAGAGACATACATACATATTTTGATGTTAGTCTAAGAAAACATGTACAAGATACACAATTCAAGGTGCTTGGTGATCCTTCAAGAGAAAACTTAAAGTTAGGATGAAATAGAAAAGGAGAACCAACCTTAATGTGTGATCTTGATGTATTAACATTATGAGATGATGATGGATCTTAGGGGGGGAAATTAGGGTATAACACATGTGTACTTGGAAAATCTTGCAGAGTGAAGTTTAACAAAGGCAATAAAAGAATACATGGATCCCTTGATTTCATCCATGATGATCTTTGGGGGCCCGCAAGGTTTCCATAACATTCAGGAGCAATGTATTTTCTATCCATAGTAGATAATTATTCCAGAAAGTTATGGGTATTCAGCCAGAAGACTAAGGATGAAACTTTTGAGAATTTCAAAAGTTGGAAGACTCTGGTCGAAAATCAGACTGGCAGGAAGGTCATGAGGCTGAGAACCAACAATGGCCTTGAATTTTTCAATGAGGCTTTCGACAAAATTTGTGTTGCCTCTGGTATTGCAAGGCACATAACTACTGCAGGTACTCATGTTGTAACCGATTTGAATATTTAGAGTCGCCACCCTTAATTTTTATCTTTGGGAAGGTAATATAAAGTATAACCCTAATGTAGTCAGAGATTCTAAGTTGTTGGACTCATTTATAGATGAAGGGAAGGTGTTAGACACCCCTCATCTACCTTGCTCACAAGGATACTAGGGTTTAGAATTACGACTTAAGAAATAGGGCTTTAATTTTTTATTAGGGGGACTCACCACGATTTTTAAGTCATATGCCTACGTATCCTCTTATGAGGAATCAGAGTCCCAATTCGTAGTTCGTAGTTGGTTGGTGTTTTTTATGGATTACGAAGATGTTTCAAATTTCCCTTGTATTTAGTCTGGGTGTGTGAATAGCAGAGTTGTTTAGAGTTAATTAATTTATTTTAAAAAAAAAGAGTTTAGTGTTAGTTAAGTGTTTTTTAGTGTATTAATATAAAAAACATCTTATTAATGCATGATTAAAATAATTTTAATGCAATAAATAAATATTTGGATGAGTTGGAAAATAAATATTTGATTTATAATAATAGTAAAATAATATTAGAATTAATAAATATATTAAAATAAAAAAATAACAATTATAAATAATAAAAGAAATTAAAAAAATGCAAGTGGGGTGTGTATTGTGTTGGGCTAGCAAAACAGGGGTTATAGGTAGTAAGGGTCTGAATTCAAATGTTGAATTCAAGCCCAAACGCAGGGGGGTAAGTTATTGCATAGGTTAGTAAAATATGGGGGTTTAGTTAGTAGGGCCCTGAATTCAAATGGTAAATTCAGGCCCAAACACAGGGGGTGCGTTTCTTCAATACGTTAGTAAAATAAAAACAAGGGTGGTGTGGATAGATATGGGTCTGGCCTAGGGTTACAAACATTTGGGGGAGTCTGTTTGGACTCCATACGGAAAGGTGCGCACCATTATCATGGAAGCACGTTTCATGGACACTTGATGACAATCAGAGGGATATACAATAGAGGCGTATGATAAGTGCATGGGGAGTGCAACACCAGATTAGGGAGCATTATATATACACATTCTTGGGCAGAAGGCCCATTTTTTCTCTCTTCTCTCCTTCTCTCTACAACAAACGAAACCCCTTGTAACTTTCTAAAGAGAGAGGCTCTTCCCTCTCTCTAGAAACACGACAATTGGAAATCGCCCCAGCCTTGGGTGCCACCAGCCATAAATCGCTTTTGTTGGCGGCTGCTCCAAGGCGCCGCCAGATTCATACACAACCATCACCCCTATTCATCCCCAACCCAGATTCCTTCACATATTCATCCTTTCTTCAACTGAAACCCAAACCCAGACATGAACCCTAACCCTTCTTCAACCAAACCCCATGAACCCTAGGGTTCATCCATGAACCCTAACCCTATCCAAAACCCAAAAACTAAAGTTGTTAGAACCACAACCCTGAAACATATGAACCCTAACTCTAACCTAACCCTAGAAATCCCAGAACCCCCAAATTAAACCCCAATCACACAATTAAACATCAGTCATCATACAATTAAAAAACCTAAAAGCTAAGATGTTTACGGCTTACCTCACCTGCAGTGTTTCTTCTCGTAATTTACTTTTCTCTTTCTGATTCTCGCTCTCCTTCTTTGTTTGTAGGTATGATGGTGCATAATGGCTCGAAGGAAAGATCTTAGGGTTTCAGAAATTGAAACCCTAGATCTCAAGCGAAGGGGATGCTACCCAGCTTCAACAAGTTCTCCTTATTCTCCTTAGTTTAGAGTATCCTCCTCAAGAATTGTTGTTTTTTCTATTCTTAGAATTAGGGATATTTATAGTTTTAGATCTTAGATAGATTAGGAAAATGTTTATGTTTGTCGTTACTTTTGTATTCTATTAAGAAATATGGGATTTGATTAGAGATTTAGAGATTTGTTTGTATTTTGGTATGAATATGTATAATAAGATTTGATTTGGTTACAATTTGATTTGATTCTGTCTTAAGTTTGATTTGGAAATGTTTGTAAAATTTCCGGACAATTCAGTGCGTAAAGATTTGATTCTATTTTGATTTGAACATTATTTGTTTTAGCCTTAAAATGAGCATTTCTCCTTCTTGATTTGAACAGTGCATGTTCTCTGGGCCTTTGGCTTGTTAGGGAAGAAGATGAACAGTGGGCCTTTGATGAGAACTAGGGTTTCTCCTGCCTCTCTTGACTCAGTCAACGAAAAAGTAAATAATAATAATATATAAAATATAATTTATAATGATTAGTAATAATATTTATAATAAGGTCAAATAAAAATGTTTAAAATAAATATAAGAGAAAAACAATTATAATAAGATGGTAAGTTGACTCGGTCAACCAAAGTTGATGGCCCTTAAGAACAAATTTACATGGGCCTTCAGATTCAAAAAGGGCACCCCCTCTTTTATAAACCCAATAAAAACTATAAAGGGCCCTTAATGAACCTAAATGAGTCATCGACTTCACATGGGCCTTTCTGATTTAGAAAGGCCCAAGAATTCTTAATAAGATAAAACCCTCCTTCCAAATTTGGAATGTGCTGAAAACGAAACCAAAAGGCCTTAACTAAAAAGAAATGGGCTTAGCAAATTGAATTCTAAGCCCCTAACCTAAGACACACCCTTCATTAGTAAGTTAAGCTTTAATGAGCTTAAAACAAGATCAAAATAAGCTAAGAAATCTCAAGCATATACACCACCTTTCTAATAAAAAAATCTAATGGGCCAATCATTTTACATAGGCTTTCCCGATTTAGAAAGGCCCATTAATTCTTTAATAAGGTAAAACCCCTCTTTATAAACTTAGACCTTCATGAATATATGAATTCGACAATAATAATTTATAAAGCAAATGATAACTCTAGAAATTAATAAGAAATAAAAATGATTAGAAACCAGTAGGGAAAATTTGGGGTATGACAACTCCATATCAAAATGGTTTGGCTGAAAGGTTTGTCTGCGTAGCCTATGCTCACATTAGGAAAGACAAGGTTGAGCCTATAACTCTGATATGCATGTTCATGGGATACCCTGAATGAGTCAAAGCTTATATCCTATGGTGTCTAGAGCCAGGTCACAGAAGGAGTATCATCAATCGAGATGTAGTTTTTAATGAAGCTGAAATGGCTTTCAAGAAAATTGATGATGTTGGTCGAAGTGCAGAAATATATGACGAAGAGCTGGAACAGGTAGAGATTCCTGTTGACGTGGAGCATGTTGATGCTGAATTGCATATTCCAGATAAAGTCAAAGAAGAAGCAGAAGATGTTGAGGAAGTTGAGGAAATTGTTGATGATTACCTATTAGCAAGAGATAGTTCAAGAAGAGTCATCAAGTCACCTCAGAGACTTAGGTATGCAGATCTTATAGCTTATGCCTTAATCTCTACAACTGAGGTTCTAGACGAAGAACCTAGAGACCATAAGGAAGTTATGAGGAGTCGAAATAAGACTGAATGGCTGAAGGCCATGGATGATGAGATGAAATCTCTTCATGATAACAATACTTTGGAACTAATCAAGAAATGTTTTGGAGCAAGGTTAGTCAACTGTAAATGGATTTTCAAAGTTAAGGAAGGAATTAAATGAGTGGAATCGAAAAGGTACAAGGCAAGGTTGGTCACAAGGGATTTTACTCAGAAAGAAGGTGTTGACTTTAATGATATGTTTTCTCCTATTGTGAAGCACAAGTCCATTTGAATGTTTCTTTCCATGGTAGAGCAGTTCGACCATGAACTGGAATAGATGGATGTGAATACTGCTTTCTTGTATGGTAATCTAGATGAAACAATCCTGATGAGGCAACCTGAAGGGTATGTCGAAAAAGGGAAAGAAGATTATGTGTGCAATCTGAAGAGGTCTTTATATGGATTGAAACAATCTACTCAAAAATGGAATAGGAGATTCAACAAGTTCATGGCACGCATAAGTTTCATTAGAAGCCAATTTGACCAGTGTGTTTACTTCAGAATTTTACCTGGTAATTCATTTTTTATTTTGTTGATTTATGTGGATGATATTCTCATAGCAAGCAACAATGTCGAAGATGTAATGAAGGTGAAGGCTGAAATCAATAAGGAGTTCAGGATGAAGGATCTGGTAGTTGCATTCAGGATTCTTGGGATTGACATCCAAAGAGATATAAAGCAATCGAAATTATGCTTATCTCAAGAGGCATACCTACGAAAGATTCTCGAAAAATTTGGTATGACGAATTCAAAGCTTGTTATGACTCCAACAAATCCTCAATTCAAGTTAAGTATATAACAGTGTCCCAGTACTTATGTCGAAAGAGCTTATATGAATAGCATCTCATATGCTAATATAGTAGGTTCTTTGATGTATGTTATGGTATGTACTAGACCCGACATAGCATATGCAATAAGTCTTGTAAGCAGGTACATGGCGAATCCTGGAAAGGCTCACTGGCAAGCATTGAAGTGGATTCTAAGGTACATAAATGGGTCTCTGAATAGAGTCCTAATTTATGGTGGAGCCTTGGGTGAAGATAATAAAGCAGTAATCGAAGGATATGTCGACTCGGATTATGCAGGTTGTATGGATTATAGAAAATATATTTCTGGATATTATGTTTGGCATAATAATTAGTTGGAAAGCGACACTTCAAAAGGTTGTAGTCTTATCAACCACTGAAGTGGAATATATCACTCGTACTGAAGTTGTGAAAGAAGCATTGTTGCTTGAAGGTTTTGCTAAGGAGCTAAAACTTCAAGGTCGAGTTATCATTGTTAAATGTGATAGCCAAAGTATAATACACTTGTCGAAGAACTCAATCTATCATGAGCGAACCAAGCACATCGATGTTAGGCTGCATTTCATCAGAGGGATAATCGTGCATGGAGAAGTCCGAGTGCTGAAGATTTCGACAGATCATAATGTTGCTGATATGATCATCAAGACATTGCCAAGTTGCAAAATTTTCCACAGTATGCAGTTGATAAAGTTGCATGAAGAAAGCTAGTTTGTTCTCCAATATTAAAGTTTGTTCCAAGGTAGAGATTTGTGAGATATTAGATCAAACTATATTGGTTCAAAGGGTAGCTTCGTGGTTCGACAAGTTCGACAAAGGTTAGCATGTAGTCGAAGGTCGCTTGCATGCTGGTGTCGAAGTAGTATGTTGTAGTCGAAGTATGGTCAAGCATACAGTTGTCGAAAATGCTAGGTTTGTTAGCATGACTAATTGAGTTTGTTTATTATGTCCAATTATTTAAGTTAGCTTGTACCCTAAGTTAGCTTGAATGGGTATTTATGAAAAAACTCATTAATTTAGTATGTTAGGTTTATTATAAATAGCATACTAGTATCTCATCATTGCATACTGCAAATCTTAATTTAGGATGAGAGAGATTATTTGTTATTCTGTAACATTTGTAATTTTGTTTCAAAGAGAAAGTAAAGAATAACAGTTAATAATCAATTCATTATGTTCTTCTTACTTTCCTGTTTCATATCTTGTGGGTTTCTTGTTTAAAAAAATATATGTTATACTCTATTCTTGATATCGTTTTCACAACACCGTGCGTAAAAGATTTTTCATATTTTTTATCAATCAAAACAACCACTTAATTATATCAGTGGTGTTATTTGAACACTTAAAAACTGATACTTTATATTGTCACGGTATAAAAATACCTAATTTATAACTAAATAACTTTAAAAAAAAAAAAGAGAAAAAATTAATTAAAAAATAAATGTGTACATGAACCGCAATAATTAGACGGTGTTGGACACCAATAACGGTGTCAACCTAACATTTCTCTAATTATATAAACAAAACTAAGTGTAACTAATTTCATAAATTTTACGTAAAATAAAAAGACAAATTATTTCGTTAAGACAATTCAATTGATATCAATTTAAAAATCAGATGACTGAGTGTAAATTTAAACTCATAATATTTTATTTGTTTATTTTTAAAAAGTGAATTTCATCTAATAAACTACTTGGTTAAAGAAAACAAAATATTATACAAATTTAAATAAAATGATAAATTAGAAGTATTTTTTTTTATAAAACTGAATAAAATTTGAAGCACCTTTTTATAATTATGATTGAAGAGAGTATTAAGAACATAATTATTAAAAAATAACAAATTTTGAAGAAAAGAAAATATGCACACTAAACATAAACACAACAAATCAAATAGTTTGAACTCCAATGATAAAGAAGCTTATACTAAAGACATAATTTAGAGAATATCGAGTTCGTTTTTTTGGTGGGAAGTGCTCGTATTTTTTATGTACAAGCCAGATTAATCGACTTATTATGTGTGTTGAAAATTGAGTGAATCCCAATTTTATTAGTAAGGTCTAATTTTGACCGATATAATTTTAATTTTAGTGGACTCGATTTAATCACTTAGACGAATAAATCGGATAGATTTAATCGATTTAATATATATTAGAATAAATCTATAAAAATGAGTTTTTTTAATACAATTCACAAATATTCATCTTTTAATTTAAAAAAAAAAACTATCAAAATTTTAAAATAACCTAAAAAAGAACTATTTTTATATTATTGAAAAAAACGTTATTATCATGTTATAACACTTCAAATATCATTATAATAAACCATATTATTTTTATTTTTATGATATACATTATATTAAATTTTAAAATAAATAAATAAATATTATTGAAACAAATTAAAATTCTAAATTCTTAAATAAGAAATAGGACGACGAAGGATAGAAGAAGAAAATTAGAGATCAAAGTTATATAAAAAAAAAAATAAAAAAAAAATGGATTTCGAGTAAAAGATAAAATCTGTAATTTAATCTAATACTTTTTTATTTAACTTTCCGATCTTACATTAAAAAAATGGCAACTGAATATTGAACTCCCTAATCACTTAATAACTATCGATCTTCGGAGACATGTCACGACAAGGAACTTTTAGAGCCTCTAAACTATGAAAAATTTAATATGAAATCTAAAAGATATATTCATTTCATTGCACGTACACATTATTATAATTTTTAAATTTTCGTTTATTTTTTGTTGTCGTTAACTTAGACATTACAGTATTTTTAAATCCATCATCACACTGATGCCAACTCAAAGTTACGACAATTGAAATTTATCATTTGATTTTTTGTAAACAATAATCCTTGTTTGTCATCGCATCAAATATTATATATGGATATTAATTAAATTAATATTTAATTTTTTCACATTTTACTTCACAGCTTTATTGATTTGGACTAGATGTCATTGGGCCATAACAAAGGTGTTGGATTGGACCTGCCCAACGATGGGCCAAATGTCAGTCTAGCCTAGAACAGGAGCCCCTAAATTATAGCTCTTTGGGAAAAAGAGTGATGATTTAGGATCAGCTTAACTGTCGAGGAAAGGTTACCCCACCAAGGAATTGACTTATGTCATCGATGCTCGGGGTTAAACCAATGTAGTTTTATTTCGGTCGGGGACAATATGGTCGGAGAAATATCAGGCTCCTCGTTGACTCTTCGAGTATGGTGTGGGCGCGCGTGCGCGGGGGACTCTCCTCTATCAATTTATTGATCGCCCGCTTTCACGTGGTTTCTTTCTTGGGACTTCGCGCTCGCAAGGAAAGCCCTGAAATTTTCCCCGAACTTGTCTCATCAAGATGCTCATAGGAAAAAGTGTTGTCACGGTGTCAGGCATGTGTTCTACAATAAAGACTTTGAAATAGTATTAGCGTGTGGTTTCACGCGTGGGATTTTTTGAAGTCAAAATGGTGTGTTACTCTGCGTGCCACGTGTGGCGGTTACTCAGAACGTCATTATTGCCTAGGGCAGCCTAGGGGCCTAAGCAATGATGATTACTTGCATGTTACCCCGTATGGTGGGGACTAGCTATAAAAGGGGGTGATGAAATTCACTTGAGCATTTTCAACTTTGTTCTCTTCTCACTTCTCTTCTATTCGCAAGTTACTCCGCTACTGCCACAGCCGCCGTAAAATTTTCTAATAGTTCATCCTTCAAGTAAGTGATTTCCTTTGAATATGTTAATTTGCTTTAGGGTTTTAGATGAGCGGATGAAGTTTCTGGAAAATTTTGTGAATTTTGGATGAAGATCCATGGGTTTTCCGATGAATTTTGGATGAAGATCCATGGGTTTTCCGATGAATTTTGGATGAAGATCCATGGGTTTTTCAATGAATTTCATAAATTTCGTATGAAGATTCATGAATTCTGGGTGAGGATCCATGAACTTCGGATGAATTTCATGAATTTCATATGAAGATTCATGAATTCTGGATGGAGACCCATGAATCTCGGATGAGTTTCATATGGGTCCGTGTCGGGGATTCCTCCTCGTGATTTGGAAAAATTCTAGCAAGTCACTCCATCGGGGAGGATCTTCGTGATTTTACTTAGCCGAGGCGAGTCGTTTCCTCTCGCGTAGCCATCAAGGGCTGAGTCGAGGACCTACCCTCGAGGAGCTCCTCTCCCTTTCACTTCACTTGCGCTGGAAGGGTGAATTTGATGATGTCCAATTCAGTGTTTTCCTATGCTTTTTAGGTAACATGGCTTAACCAGTCGAATAAGTTATTTTTCCCGAGTCTAATGGAGAGGAAAATGTGGGCACGGGGAACCCCCTAAATTGGGTCGCGCTCGAACCTAGGAATCTGATGTCTCAGTTCATTCATGATCCTTATAACGCGTTCAACGCTGTCGAGAAGATGGAAGATGATGCTCCCGCCTCCTGGTTGGTGCTCATTACGAACAAGCACAAGAGGATCTGCTCCGCTTTCCTGGGCAAGCGCTTACCCATGTATGAGTTTGATTTTAAGGAAGCGGGGATGCGTCTTCCTTTTACGGATTTCCATATGGGGTTTTCAAATGGCTAGACCTGGTGCCTTCTCAGCTCCACCCGAATGCGCTTGCGTTTATGCGGGCATTTGAGATTGTTTCCCTATACCTTGAGATTGGTGCTACCTTAACCTTGTTCTTTCGTGTCTTCCATCTCCAGCGGAAGATGGTCAATGGTTGTCAGTCTTGGGTGTCATTCAAGTAGTTTATAAAGTTGTTTCGACCATACTTGGAATCTATCCGGCATTTCAAGGAAAGGTTGTACACCGTGAAGCCTATTTCTGAAGTTATCGTGAGCTCCTTGTACGATTGTTCAGTCGAGACACAGGATGGTCAGGAGGTAACGAAGCTAAAGGCGAAATTTCCCCTCGAGTGGCAGTGGAAGCATTTCGAGCAAAAGCCCGAATATTATGCGGTAAAGCCCAAAGAGTTAGATGCCCAGGATAAGCTTTCTTATGATAAATTAGCGGCCTATGTTAAGAGTTTCTCCCCCACTAAATGTGTGGATTCCGACAACAACTTCATTCTGGATGATGAGGGGGTCTATGTATATGTTGCCCGACTGATTAATACGAAAGCGCTTCTCGAATGTTCTTCTGATGAAGAGTTTGAGACGCCTAAGTAGGGGGCGTGCCCGTAATAAATATTTTGTCGTTTTATCTTAGACTAATTATTCCCTTTTTGGATTGCAGGTAGAATGGCTACTTTTGAGGAACGTCTGCTCAAGTTGAGGGGCAAGGGTGGTCTGAAGTTGCCCAAAGGGCATGCTGCTCAGATCCAAGAGCAGGCCAAACTTGACGCCTATGTCGGCGATTATTCTTTTCCTCGAGGTGATCAGCTTTCTCCCCCTGAGAAGCCTGCAAAGAGGAGGCGCGAGGAAGATCTCGAGCGTGGGGTCTGTTCAGATAAAGGAAAAAATGTTGGAGAGTCTTTTGTGCTGCCTCCCTGTTACCTCAACCGCGACATTTTTGGCGGGGGTAACTCACTAGGTCTTCACGAAGCGGAGAGGGAATCCATTT
The DNA here is from genome assembly GCA_948472305.1 of Vicia faba. NCBI lineage: Eukaryota > Viridiplantae > Streptophyta > Magnoliopsida > Fabales > Fabaceae > Vicia > Vicia faba. Next base: position 235,317,997 of record OX451738.1, on the reverse strand, counting down.
TGTCGGCAGACAAGAAGACTCAATGAAAGAATCTGTTTGGAGATGTGTGTAATACGAGGGGAGAAGTGACTTTTAGGTTTTGCATTTTATCATAAATGTTGCGGATAGCAGGAGTCGCCACCGACTTTTCTTTTATCCAATAAAGGAAAGGGTGAAAGAACAGGAAAGACCTTTGAGAATTTTCTTGAGTTCGGGGGGTAAGTTATGAAAAGGGAAGGTATTAGCACCCTTTTCATCCGTAGTTATCTACGGGCTCTTAATTGCTAGCTCACTTTTTGAAATGCTTTGTGTTTGTGTATGTTTGTAAATATTTTGAAAATTCCTAAGTGTAGCAACTTTGTAATGATTCTCGTATCGTTGAGAATGTATACAAAATGTTTGTTTTGAAAATATTTATTGTTTGTTTTCGAAAGATGTTTTGAAAATGCCAATGTAAGGAAATTTTCTTTATAATAACCCTTGTATCAGTCCTCAAGAGTTTTTATAAAGCGTTTTGAAAGTAGTTGTTTTGAATGTGTGAGGTGTAAAGATTGTTTTATTTTTGTGAGCAAGCAACTACGAGCGATCTACCTACTCAAAAAGTCTTTGTTCTTTTATTCCTCTTTTAGATAGTGATATCCTACCATTAGTTAGTAGGAAGCCCTATCATTGGATGTGAGGGACAAGCGTGGGTCATCGTACAGTCATAGAAGGTAACTTGTAAGACGCTTTAGCTATTGTCATAATGGACTAAGATCATTTCCTGAAGGTAACAGGTCATCGAGGGACTACGTTCTTTACTTGGGGGTCTATGCTAAAGCATATCACGTTTGAGGGACATGACTGTTTTTATCCGAGGCAACAAGTGAGATTATCCTAGAGGTGCATGTGTGCGAAGTGTTTTGATTTCAAGTATTTATCTTTGAGATTAGGTTTTCTAACGATTGATTTTAATCTTGCCATACAAACCCTAATTACTAACTGTAATAAGGGAAGCTGTAAATTGCGGAAATTAAATGCCCTGCACTATTACAACGCTTCGGGGATGGGGGTACAAATTTATGAATGGGGATGGGAAACAATAAATCCTAATTATCTATTACAAATCTTAAGCAATTACATAATCAGAAAAAATGTGAAATAATAAAATGCACAAAGATGTAAAATAAATAAAAGAAAAGAGAAATTATTTTGTGATTTTTCGGCAGAAAAAGGCTTGATGATTAACTTAATTATTAATTAATTAAACCCTAAAAATCTATGTTTGAATTAATTTATTTAATTAAATGAAAACCTACGTGTTTAGAATTTTTTTTGATATTTTCATTTGGAAAAATATTTCATAATGTAAAATAAAAAGAAAACCTAATTCTAATTATTGTATAAATTAATTAACAAAAAAAAAACAAGTGATTGAATTAAAATAATCTTTATTTAAAATTAACTAGTAAAAATAATATTTTTAATCTGATTATTTACTTAAAAAACAATAAAATATATTTTTTTTGTCTTTTTATTAAATAAATGAATAATAAAAGAAAATATAAAGAATAGTAGAAAAAGTTGGGCCTGGCGTTGTAAAAGGTAAATGGGGGGTGAAAAAGAAACAACACTGCTAGGCCCAACAACAATATTTTTTAAGCAGAAATAATAAAACAAAAATGGAATAGGCCTGCGCTTGTATAAGAAAATAGGGGGTGAGAAAATAGCAAAAATGAAAAGCCCAAACAGAGTAGCCCAGCGCTTGTTTGTAATCCAGTGTGGCTGGCCCTCTAAGGTGCATTATGGGGCACGCATGTGAAGTGTTGGATCTGATTGCCTGATGATCTAATGGTATTGATGTGAGGACGTATCACGCGTGTGCTTGCCTTGCTTGCACCTGATCAACAAAGAGAATGTTGAAAATTAAAATGCCAGAGGAAGGGATCAAACCCCTGCCCTGGCACACTAACACCTTACACACACACACACACACACACGCTTGCCACTGGGGTGGCTGTTTCATCCGGTTATGAAACAACCACCAATAAATATATTATAATCTTGTTTTCAAATATTTGAAATGGCATCTTCTTCTTCTTCCTCGCGCCAGACATCAAGATCACCATTTTTTATTTTCAAACTCTTCCATTTCTCAATCATTTTAAAAAAATGTAAACATGAAAGTTGCTTGATTTTTCACCACGAATTCAACCATGCCATTTACTTAAGATAAAACTCAAAAATTAAAGTGAATTTCTGTTGGTACCAAACTGAACCCTAATATTTCAGAAATTTCAAATCCAAAATTCTCATCACACGGTCAACATAAATGAAAACTAAGGACATGGTTAGCTTCAGGGCATTGATATCTACATTTTTTCTTTAGAAAATAAATGCAAATGATGCTTGTACAAAGATTCCAAAATTTAGAAAATTTGCCTCAAAAGTGAGAATCGAGTTTGAAGTTAGAGCACTTTTGGAGGTGTTAGGATGGTCTAGATAGCTTCACTGATCTCCCAGGAAGCTTTTGCAATGCTTACCTTGGATGGAGAGTGCCTCGATTCTTCTAGACAAGTCAAATTGCAGAGCTCTGTTTTTGAGTTTGAAAGATGATGAAGATGGTGTTATAGTGATGAAACAAGTTGTTGTACCCCAAAATGTTTCCTCTCATTTCTCAAGATATTTCTCACAAGGATTTTCAAAAATTTAAGCTCGCACAAGTACAATTGGATTTTTCAGCATCGAGCTAAAGAGGAAATTGTTAAAAAGGGAAAAGCAGGTGAAAATATTCTTTTTGACAAAATTGAAGAAAAAAATAAGTTTTCTTCAATTTAACATCTTTCGATTGGGCACTTTGGCTCCTTCGATGCAAGCTTTGGTTACACCCTTCGTTTGGGCACTAGACTTCTTTTGGACAATTTCATTTCCTGCTTTCGTTTGGGCACTAGACTTCTTTTGGACAAGTTCGATTCCTGCTTCATTTGAACATCTTAGTCTCTTTGTGCAAGATTGGTATACATCTTTCGTTTGTCCATATAGGCCAAAGTCTCCCTTTGAAACAACTTGTTGCAAGCTTCGAAAGGGCAACACTTATCTTCAACTAGCTTCAATTCACAAGGCAAAATACTCCTGATTGATGTCCTTCGATTCAGGAGGCAAAGGTCTCTTTTTTGGTCTCCTTTGATTGCACATTTTGCCTCATGCATGCCTCTTTCGTTTGGGGCATGTGGCCCTCCTTTGTTGCAAGTTTCGTTTGGACGTTTAGACCTCTTGCATGCCTCTTTCGTTTGGGGCATGTGGCTCTCCTTTGTTTTAAGCTTCGTTTGGGCATTTAGACCTTCTGCATGCATCTTTTGTTTGGGGCGTGTGATCCCCTTCAAATTCCAGTTTTGGTTACACACTTCATTTGAGCAAAGGCTCCTTGCATGTTTGCTTGGAGTCATAAAGCAATAGCCTCCTAAAGCTTTTCTTTGATTCAGAGGCCATTTGTCCTTTGCATGATCCCTTTGACTCACAAGAATCAATACTCCCTTTAGGCCAGAATGCACAAGGCAAAAACGTCCCCATGGCTAGCGTTCACAAGGCAATAGCGCCCATAAAAGCATTGGTTACTTTAATGCTAGTTTCGACTGGGCAGTATCTCCCTTGGAAATAGTTTGCTTCAACATACAAATTCTACACTATGTCATTGTCTCGTGCGAAAGAAGTACCATGATGGCACATTCGAAGGACTTTCCAGATATACCTGGATGTCCCAATCGAATGACATACTTTGGTGATCCATTCCAGGGGCATGCATTTGGTCCATTCAAAGGAATATGCAAAAGGCCTAGTCGAAAGATACCTATTTGGGCCCTTTCAAAGGATACCCATATGAGTCATTCGAAGGACACTTTGATTGTAAAATAAATGTTGTTGAGGAGTCTGGTCGAAGGATAGGGGTAGGGAGTCAAAACAAAAGGTTTAGATGTCCAAAGGTACTTGCTAACCAAAGTCCCGTGCGCTGCTAAGTTCAGGCCTGATACACTGGCCATAACACTCCAAAACTGCTGCACAGCAGTCTTGCAACACTGCCCATGTTATTGCACTAATTTGGCATACAAATACTCCCCCTCGAAAGCTACAAGCACAACATGCCTTTTTTTGTTTAAACTTTTTGTTTTCCCTCCCTAAAACATCAGCCAAAGCCATCTATAAATATGAGCCTCCACCACACATCTTAGGGGCCCCTGGATAGTTGCAAGAAAACTCTTGTTGTGAGAAATTTCTCAAAACTCTCAAACATCCATCCAACGTTTTTTCAAATATTCCTAACACTCCTAAAAAACTCGTCCCCCTTTGTACACTAAGTGAATCCTTCGATTCACTCCCCAAGTGACCAGATAACTAAGATTCGACCCACTCCCCCAACCACAATATAAAAATATTTAGATTCACTCCCTTACCTGTTATAGAGTAACCTTCGATTCACTCACATACCCTTCCTTTGATTCAGTGACTACTCAAACAAAGTAGTAACTTGACTAGCCTCAGGGAGACCCCAACGAACTTCCATTTATCACCTAGGAAGTCACTTGCATTTCTTTCGATTTAAGCGCTTCAAGAGGTAAGTTCTCTCTAAACTTGGAACTCTTTCATTTAAATATCATGTGTGCATACCAATAAAAAATAAATGTAGATATCTCATCTAGGGAGTTTGACCATGTTTTAACCTTCGATCCTGACTGCCTATATGTTGAAATTTTTAACCCTGATTAGTTAGACTTTGGATTTGAGACCCAATAATCTTATGCTAACCCCAGGCCTGTAGCTTTTGAAAGTTACACTTGTATGTTGCATGTTTAAAAGTTTAAAACAAGTTTCCTATATCCTTCATTGGCTAAATACTTAAGCCTTTCAAATCTCAACCTGAGGGCCTATCATCCCTGCAGTTAAAGGAGGCAGCAAGGAGCCTGGGGCAAAGAGTGCACCTCACATTGACCCCAGGCATCAAACGAAAGAAGAAGCCAGAAGGATGGTCACGCTGACTTCCAGGTCCCAATCGAAAGAAGCAGGAAAAGGGTGAAATTTAAAGACATGACCTTGCTGACTCCAGGCCCAAATCGAAGGAAGCCAAGAAGTGAAGAATCAAAGAGTGTGGCTGCCTGAACCGAAAAATCCCATTTTCCTTTCTTTATTTTATTTTGTCTTTATATTTTATTACTATTCAATATGGTTGTAATAGTGTAGGATTTATTTTTTGCATTTTTATTACTTTTGTACAAATGTTAGTAATTAGGATGTATGGCAAGATAAAACCAACAAGTAGACAACCTAAAATTCAAAGACAAAATGCATGCAATTAAACACACTATTCACACACATGTACCCCTAGGGTAATCTCACTTGTTGCCTCGAAAAAATAGTCATGTCCCTCGATTATGGGCGTTTTAGCAAAGACCCTCGATAAAAGATCGTATTCCCTCGATGACTCTCAATGTTGCCTTCGGTAAACAATCTAGTCTCTAAATGAAAATTGCTAAAATGTCCCATAAGTTTCCTTCTATGACTATACAAACGTCCCACGCCCGTCCCTTCACATCCAATGATGGGGCTTCTTACCAAATCAATGGTAAGATAGCAACATCTAAAGGAGGAGGAAAATAACATTAGCCCTTTTGAGTAGGTAGGATGCTCCTAGTTGCTCGCTTGCTCACAACAAAACATTTTATACACCAACACTTTCATTTGAAACATTTTTCAAAAGACAAAGCTTTTTGTACGCGTTCTTATAGAAACGAGAACCATTACAAAGACACTTTTCAAAATACTTTCAAAACCACACCACAAGCACATTTTCAAACAAAAGCAAGTGATCTAACAAGCAACTAAGATCCCGTAGATAACTACATATGGAAAGGTGAAGGGGTGAAAAACACAAGAAGGGGGGTTGAATTGTAAAACTGAAATCTAAAGCAATTGACAAGATATTTTTATCCTGGTTCGTTTGATCTCAAACTACTCCAGTCCACCCGTCAAGGTGATTTCGCCTCTCTCCAACGAGGTCTTAATTCACTATATTCAACTGAATATTACAGACTGCTTTAACAACTGCTAAAGCCTTCTTGATTCAAACCACAACCCGGTTTGTCAAGGCAACACTTTCTTACAAAGGTATAAAACAATGTGTGTGAATGTTTTCTACAAAACTTTATCACAACTGTGATGTATACACAAAATGAAGCTTAGAAACTAGATTGCTAAATAGAAATGGAATATCAGAGTTTGTTGTTTAGCAAAACAGGTTGAACGAAGATTATGGTTCAGCTTTGTGCGTGTAGAGATTTGGAGAGCATTAGCCATTATAATCTTCAAAGCCTTGTTTATATAGCACTTGAGAAGATGAACGTTGAATGCAATATTCTTGATTCAATGCTAATAACAAGCTTTCCTTTTTGAGCAGATCTTGTCTGGAATGAAGCCGTTGGAATTAATTAGCGTTCAATGCACAGTACCGTTGCTTCTTCAATGCACGTTCTGGCTTGGCTCATTCTGATTCTGCTTCGCTGCTGATGAACTATTGTTTCTGTATCAGAGTGTTTGAGCGCAGTTATGTTCATCAAGCTTCAGCATGTTCGTGAGTTGATTATCTGATCTTGACATTCTGATGTAGCAACTTCTGATGCTGGTGTATGAAATCAAATTCTGATGCTGAAAAGACGTGATCTTGCTTATACCAATCAGAGTATCTGCAAGTCAGAACATAATAATTTTAGGCAGCAGATAGTTCAAACATGAAGCCTATGAATACTATATCTTTTCACTTTTTTATCATCAAAACTTAAATATAGGGTAGTAGATTCAAACATTGTTCTAACAATCTCCCCCTTTTTGATGATGACAAAATATAGATATTTTAAATGAAAAATAACGTGAAAAGGTATCTGAAAATGTATCAGAATAAGAAGTAAAAGAATAAGGAGTAAGGAAATACTCCCCCTGAGTTTATTACTTCCCTTTGATTATGCGTGTTCTTCAGGATCAGATCTTTTTCTTTCTTTAAACATCAGATTATCAGAGTCTTTGACTTATCAGAGAGCAGAGCTTCAGAGCTTTTCCTGTCAGAGCTTTGCTTTGGATCAGAGTGTTAGGTCGATCATAACTTCATATTGATCAGAGCAACATTGATCAGAGCTTCTACATTTTGATCATCTTCTAGTCTTCAGAGTGTCCAGGAGCTTCCTTGTGCCTGTAGACTTTAAACAAAACAGAAAAACATTTCAAGTAATAGAGTTAGAATGTTTGAGAATTTCTGTCTAGTTAGCCGTTATTGATTTTAAATATCATTCTTGTTCTCCCCCTTTTTGTCAGCAATCAAAAAGTGTTGGTGATGTGCTAAAACAATTTGATCAGAAAAACTAATCAGATTAAGATAGTTCAGAATCAGAGCAAGAAAATATTACAAAACATAGTCAAAACAGGACATCAGAAAATCAAGAAAACATGAAAAAGGTCATGCATGAAAAAGATTTAAGGTTGAGGAGGCATGCGTGAGAACAGGATCTCCAGCATCGCTTGAATCTTTTCAGAAGTTTCATTCTGCTTCTGAACCATGTTGACAACAGTGCCAATCTTGCTGTCCTGCACATCCATTCTTGCTTTCATCTTCTGATCATTGTCGTCCATTCGCTGCTGTAGACGCAAGTCATTCAGCCTTAATTCTTCCAGAGTCTGCCTGTCCAAGGCAGCTTGAGAAGCATCAGAAGGAGGAGGCTTCTCAGAACTTTCAGCAACATCTTCTGCTTGATTTTCTTCAGCCTGAATGGTCTTGTCTTCTTCTGATGGTTGCACCGTTGCAGCTTGCTGTTTCTCAGACCAAGATTCACTGTCCAGAGGGAGCACAACTTCCTGAGGTAGATGACTTTCAACTTCCTTCAGCAGCTTGCTGAATTTCTGTTGAGCCTGCTCATAGTTGACGTCCTGCAACTTGAGGGCTTCAGCACGTACCCAAGATCTGAACTGTGACCAGAGCTGATCAGAAGCAGCTGGGTCAATCATCCCAGGACAGACTTGCTTCAAAGAAGCAATCCATTGCAGCACACCTGTTTCAAAATTCAAAAATACCAGAGCCAACATCTGGTTGCTTTGGTTTTGGGATGGCAATTTTGTGTCTTAGATCAGCAAGACGTTCAAGACTTGTTAGGTCAATGAAATTCCTGCTGGGGTTTTCAGCGGTTTTCTGAGAGGCTGTTTGTTTTGGAGGAGGGGTATCAGAGTCAGATATTTCGATTGGAGTGGATGGTGGTTTGGGAGTATTTGGAGGTGTTGATTCTTCTGAGGATGGTAACTGGGGCATGACAATAGTGGTTCCACATGGCAACTGGATTGCCAGCGGTGAAGGTTGAGGAGAGTGAGGGTCAGATTTATGAGGAGAAGGGGTTTCAGAATGGTGAAACTCTGTTTGAGAAGGTGGATTTATTTCTGGTTGGGGAGAGGGAGGTGGAATCTCTGATTGCTCAGGGATCAGAGGTTCTTCTGAGAGTGGCTGTTGTTGTATTTCTGGTTCTGGTTGTTGTTGTTGTTCTGGTTGTGGAGGAGGAATGTTTTGTGGTTCAGAGGTTGGTTTAGCGGAGGCATGTTCACGCTCAATATCAGCTAGCACTTGGTCAAGTGCTGTTGTTGTTGAAATTGTTGGTTGTTTGGGGATTTTGGTTCTGGGTCTTCTGAGTAGTAAGGCCTCAGAAGGGTCTTCTGGTATGGTTTCATCAATGGTAGGGATTGGGATTGATATTCTATGGGAGGTTTGAGGAGCAGCAGATGCTGGAATAGTAAAAGATTTTGAAATAGGGGCAGCAGATGAAATACCTCTTTTCTTTGGAGTCTGATGAGATGAACCTTCTGATGGCGCTTTCCTCTTCTTTGTCTTCTTCACAGTCACTTCTGCTTGGGGTTGACTCAGATCTTTGATCTTCAGCTTTGAACCTGTATCTTCTGCCTTGTACGCATCTGGGTACCTGAGAAACATCTCTGGTTTGGATTCCATTTCAGAAAATATCGGAAAATCACTCAGAGGCACTCTTCTGCTGGAGATATCAGCAGTTGAAGTAGCTCTGGGTTCCTTCTGAATATTTTCTATCAGCTTCATCTTTTTCAGATTCTTAGCGTTCAGCGGTTTCCCAATTGTTGGTTCAATAGTGCTCAGCTCCTGAGCTTCTATCAGATGTTCAATCAGCCTATTCTCTGTCAGAATATCTGATATAAGCCTTCCAAAAGGTATCCAGTCCCTCTTGGTTCTTTCTTCTTCCCTTGTTTCTTTTACACTGGTCTTGAGATGGTTGAATAAGAAGTGAGCCAAATTGATCTTAATCTTCTGATCAATAAAGTAGATCAGAAACTGCTGATCCACGTTTATATAATCAGGAGAACTTGTTGGTTTCCTGTGGTTGAAGCATCCCAGAATAATCTTAGCCCATACTCTGCAGTGATCCTTCAGATCCTTAATCTTGCTGCTGGGCATTCCAAGAGTGAAAATCCTGTTGGCTACCACACCTACATCAGCGCATCTTTCAGCCATGTCCACACAACGGACTCCACCACCACTTTGACCGATTAGCCTTGCAATAAGATCTTCAGAAATCACAATCTTCTTCCCCATGACAGAGGAGATAACTAGATGTTTTGAAACCTTAGCGTGAATCCAAAATTCCTTGACCAGTGCTGGGAATGTTGGTCCAACCAACCTATCGAAATACTTCTCCCACTTTTGAGCCCTAATTTCTTCAGTTAGGTCAAAACCATTTTCCTTCAAGCTTTCAAAGTCAATGATTAACTCAGAAAGCACTTCAAGGTTCTTTACCGGAGTGAGAAGAGTTCTGAGGGGCACCTGATATTGTTCAGAGGTTTCTTTCTTCTGATTGCCTGCAGAAATGCTGGAGGATGCCATTGTTCACACTAAAAAAGCTTTGAGAATGAATTGAGAGAAAAAAGTTTGCAAGGATGAACTCAGAAATATGCAGAAAAAGCTTGAGAGTTAATGAGAAAGCGTAAAGAATAGGAATGAGAGATTAATGTCCTTAAATAGAGTTTTCAAAATTGTTTTGAAAAGATAAACGTTTTTAAGAGAGAGAAAAATAATGATTGCCATTTAAAAAGCGTGATTACTTTTCATTAAATGCTTGCTGATTTTGGGGGATTTGAGAAAGATACTTAAAAACGGTTACCAGACATGTGTCTCAATGCACCCAATCAGCGCTTTGCCTTCTCAGAAGCGTGCACGCGTTCTGCTTCAGAGATATGCTGATGATTGGATGACACTTGTTTGATGTAGTGATCAGCACGTCTGTCTTTGAGATTACACTCCCAGATCTTTTAGACTTGCATCTGATACAATCTGCATGTTCTAATTTTCTGAAGGAAGATTGATCAGAAGTTCACAGTAATATAATTACATTCTGAAGATAAATATATGGAATTAAAACATTTTCATTCTGGGCATACTTTCATGCTGAGATGTTTCAGAATGAAATTAAACCTATCTTCTGAAAGGGGTTTAGTAAAGATATCAGCCCATTGATGGTCTGTATCTATAAATTTTAAGTTCAAAATACCTTTCTGAATATAGTCCCTAATGAAATGATGCTTTATTTCTATATGCTTAGCTCTAGAATGTAAAATAGGATTCTTACTTAAGCAAATAGCAGAAGTATTATCACAAAGTATAGGAATGTTACTCTCAAAAATCTGGAAGTCTTCAAGCTGACTTTTCATCCAGAGCATTTGTGTGCTACATCCTGCTGCTGCTATGTACTCAGCTTCTGCTGTTGACAGAGCAATTGTTGATTGCCTTTTGTTGGACCAAGAGATCAGATTTTCTCCCAGAAACTGGCAGCTTCCAGAAGTACTTTTACGTTCCACTCTGTCTCCAGCAAAATCAGCATCACAGTAGCCTACTAAGCTGTAATCACTAGATTTTCTATAAAACAAACCCAGATTAGTAGTACCTTTCAGATACTTGAAAATTCGCTTAACAGCTGTTAAGTGAGATTCTCTAGGATCTGATTGGAATCTAGCACAGATACAAACACTGAATAATATGTCAGGTCTTGAAGCAGTCAGATAGAGGAGAGAACCAATCATACCTCTGTAGACTTTCTGTTCTACACTTTTGCTTACCTCTTCTCTTTCCAGAATGCACGTGGGATGCATTGGAATCTTTGATGGCTTACATTCTGAGAGGTCAAATTTCTTCAGAAGATCTCTGATGTATTTGCTCTGATGAATGTAAGTTCCTTCTGGAGTTTGATTGATCTGAATTCCTAAAAAGAATTTCAGTTCCCCCATGAGGCTCATCTCAAATTCTGCCTGCATACACTTAGCAAATTTTCTTCCAAGAGAAGGATTAGTAGAACCAAAAATTATATCATCAACATAAATTTGACAGACTAAAATGTCACTCTTAACTGTTTTACAGAATAGAGTAGTGTCCACTTTCCCTATGGTGAATTCATTTTCAAGCAGAAAGTTACTTAGCCTTTCATACCAAGCTCTGGGAGCTTGTTTCAGACCATACAGTGACTTCTTTAGTTTGAAAACATGTTCTGGATGTTTTGTATTTTCAAAACCTGGGGGTTGGTGAACATAAACTTCTTCTTCTATATAACCATTTAAGAATGCACTTTTGACATCCATCTGATACAGAGTGATGCCTCTATTAACAGCAAATGAAATTAAAAGTCTGATAGATTCTAACCTGGCGACTGGGGCAAAGGTTTCTGTATAGTCTATCCCCTCTTGCTGACTATAACCTTGTGCAACCAGTCGTGCCTTGTTTCTGATGACTTCACCTTGTTCATTTAGCTTGTTTCTGAACACCCATCTTGTTCCAATGACGTTGAATCCTTTTGGTCTGGGAACGAGATCCCATACGTCGTTTCTGGTGAATTGATTCAGCTCTTCTTGCATTGCCAGAATCCAGTCATTATCCAGAAGTGCTTCATCAATAGAAGAAGGTTCAATCAGAGACACAAGTCCCATAAGAGTTTCTTCAGAGTTTCTGAAGCTTGCTCTTGTTCTGATTGGATCTTCCTTTCTTCCTAGGATAATCTCTTCTGGGTGATCCAAGCTGCTTCTGGGCAATCTCTTCTGAGGTTGATCAGCAGCTGTTGAAGGATTTCTAGCAGTGCTCCTTTCAGACGTTGAAGGAATGTCTGTGTTGAGAGCTTCTGATGACTTGTCTTCAGAACCTGCAAATTCAATTTCTATACCTGCAAAAGTTTCATTCTGCTTTGACTTTTCAGAGTCAAGCTTGTCATCAAAACGAACACTGATTGATTCTTCCACAATCTGTGTTTCTGTATTGTATACTCTGTACCCTCTTGAGCGTTCAGAGTATCCTAACATAATACACTTCTGTGCCTTAGAGTCAAAGTTGTTCAAATAATTCTTTGTATTTAATATAAAGCAAGTACATCCAAATGGATGAAAATACGAAATGTTGGGCTTTCTGTTCTTCCACAATTCATATGGAGTCTTTTCCAGAATAGGTCTTATTGAGATTCTATTCTGAATGTAACACGCTGTGTTTATTGCCTCTGCCCAGAAAGTCTTAGCAACGTTTGTCTCATTGATCATGGTTCTGGCCATTTCTTGCAATGTTCTGTTCTTTCGTTCTACAACTCCATTTTGTTGGGGAGTTCTAGGACAAGAGAAATCATGCAGAATGCCTTTGTCATTAAAGAATGACTCAAAATCTTTATTTTCAAATTCTCCACCATGATCACTTCTGACTTTAACGATTCTAAGATCTTTTTCATTCTGAACTTGGTTACAGAAGGTAACAAACACAGAGTGTGACTCGTCCTTGTGTCTTAAGAACTTTACCCATGTCCATCTGCTATAGTCATCTACGATTACTAACCCATACTTCTTACCACTGACTGAAGCAGTTTTAACTGGTCCAAATAAGTCAATGTGCAGAAGTTCTAATGGCTTAGAGGTGGAAACAACATTTTTGGATTTAAAAGAAGGTTTTGCAAATTTGCCTTTCTGACATGCTTCACACAGAGCATCTGAATTGAACTTCAAATTTGGAAGTCCTCTGACCAGATTGAGTTTGTTAATCTGAGATATTCTTCTCATACTAACATGCCCCAATCTTCTGTGCCAGATCCACTGCTCGTTGTTAACAGACAGAAGACATTTTACATTCTGACTCTTTAGTTCAGAAAGTTTGATTTTGTAAATGTTGTTTTTCCTCTTACCATTAAACAGGATAGTCCCATCTTTCTGACTAACAGCTTTACATGATTTTTGATTAAAGATTATATCATAACCGTTATCACTTAATTGACTTATGGATAACAGATTATGCATCAATCCATCTACTAGCAGAACATTATTAATAGAGGGAAGATTTCCATTACCTACAGTTCCAGAGCCAATTATCTTTCCCCTCTGATTGCCTCCAAAGCCAACGTGGCCTCCAGGCTTAAGTTCCAGGCTTTGGAACATATGCCTTCTTCCCGTCATGTGTCGTGAGCAGCCAGAGTCCAGGTACCATGACTGGTGTTTCTGACTTGCTGCTAAAGATATCTGCAACATGTATTATTTTATCCTTAGGTACCCAGATTTTCTTGGGTCCTGACTTGTTAGTTTTACCAAAACTCTGGTTGAATTTTGGTTTCACAGAGTGCTTACTGCTAGTATATTTGATATCATGTGTGTGACCATACACAAAGTGTGAATTTAGAGGAGTGTGTTTAATGGTCAAGTCCATGACATTCTTTGGTGTAGGAACCTTACCTTGGTATCCTATACCTTTCCTGCCGTTTCTGCTAACTCCATAGATCATTGAAGCCATTCTGCTTCTATCTATGCTTTTAGCTAGGAACTTCTGGAAACTGTGATCATACTCCTTGATGATCTCATCAGCGTTGCTGGGAGTTTCAGAAATTGGTTCCTTCTGAGAGTTTTGTAAAGAGTTTTCTAATTTTGAAATTTTATCTCTCAGCTCAGAGTTTTCCAATTTGAGACTCTCAGACTTATTAGAGTCAGATTCAAGATTCCTTTTCAGGTCTCTGAATTTAGCTCTAATCTGCTGATAGCGTTCCAGAATTTCATTGAGGCTTTCAGCAAGTTCAGCCTTTGTAAAATTAACAGCGAAGTTAGGAAATACCTCTTTTGTGTCTGATTCTGAGTCTGATTCAGAAGCTTCACTATCTTCTGAGATGTTAGCCATGAGCGCTATGTTTGCCCTTTCATCATCTGATTCTGAGTCAGCTTCAGACGAGTCAGAGTCATCCCATGTGGCCATGAGACTTTTCTTCTTCTCTCTTCCAAACTTCTTTTTGGGCTTTTCCCTCTGAAGCTTTGGGCAGTCACTCTTGTAGTGTCCTTGCTCATTGCACTCGTAGCAGATGATGTCTTTGGTGTTTGGCTTCTTGCTACTGGAGGAGCCTTCAGATCTTATGTATCCAGATGAAGAATCTGTCCTTCTGTATCTGGAAGAGGACTCGTTCTGATCAGATCTTCTGGGATTCCTGAACTTCCTTTGTCTTTGCTTCCACAGTTGATTTACTCTTCTGGAAAGAAGGGAAAGTTCGTCTTCTTCTGATGAGGATCCATCAGATGTTTCTTCAACTGCCTGCAAAACTTTAGACTCAGATTTTCTGTTAGATTTTAAAGCTAAAGGCTTACCTTGCTTCTGAGGCTCGTCAGCTTCTAGCTCTATCTCATGACTTCTGAGGGAGCTTATAAGTTCCTCCAGAGTGATCTTGTTGAGATCTTTAGCTAGCTTCAGAGCAGTAACCATAGGCCTCCACTACTTGGGTAAACTTCTGATTATTTTCTTGACATGGTCAGCAGTAGAGTATCCTTTGTCCAGAACTTTGAGACCAGCTACCAGAATCTGGAATCTAGAGAACATAGTTTCAATGGATTCAGATTCTTCCATTTTGAACGCCTCATACTTCTGAATGAGCGCCAGAGCTTTTGTTTCTTTGACTTGAACGTTTCCCTCATGCGTCATTCTGAGAGAATCAAAGATGTTCTTTGCTGTGTCTCTGTTGGAGATCTTTTCATACTCAGTATAGGAGATGGCACTGAGGAGGATGGTTCTGGCCTTATGGTGATTCTTGAAATCACGCTTTTGTTGATCAGTCATTGATTTTCTATCAATCTTCTGACCACTTGCATTCACAGGGTGCGTGTATCCATCTGTCACCATATCCCACAGATCAGCATCATGTGCTAGAAAGAAGCTTTCAATTCTGTCTTTCCAGTAATCAAAGTTTTCTCCATCAAAGACTGGAGGTTTGCCACTGAATCTGTCTCTGTCCTCGTTATTGTCATTGCTGAAGTGAGAATTGTTTCCTGCCATTGTGTTTTTCTGACGCTGGATCTTGTACTGACACGGTTAAGTGTTTTAGCTCAGAACCAGGCGCTCTGATGCCAATTGAAGGGGTGAAAAACACAAGAAGGGGGGTTGAATTGTAAAACTGAAATCTAAAGCAATTGACAAGATATTTTTATCCTGGTTCGTTTGATCTCAAACTACTCCAGTCCACCCGTCAAGGTGATTTCGCCTCTCTCCAACGAGGTCTTAATTCACTATATTCAACTGAATATTATAGACTGCTTTAACAACTGCTAAAGCCTTCTTGATTCAAACCACAACCCGGTTTGTCAAGGCAACACTTTCTTACAAAGGTATAAAACAATGTGTGTGAATGTTTTCTACAAAACTTTATCACAACTGTGATGTATACACAAAATGAAGCTTAGAAACTAGATTGCTAAACAGAAATGGAATATCAGAGTTTGTTGTTTAGCAAAACAGGTTGAACGAAGATTATGGTTCAGCTTTGTGCGTGTAGAGATTTGGAGAGCATTAGCCATTATAATCTTCAAAGCCTTGTTTATATAGCACTTGAGAAGATGAACGTTGAATGCAATATTCTTGATTCAATGCTAATAACAAGCTTTCCTTTTTGAGCAGATCTTGTCTGGAATGAAGCCGTTGGAATTAATTAGCGTTCAATGCACAGTACCGTTGCTTCTTCAATGCACGTTCTGGCTTGGCTCATTCTGATTCTGCTTCGCTGCTGATGAACTATTGTTTCTGTATCAGAGTGTTTGAGCGCAGTTCTGTTCATCAAGCTTCAGCATGTTCGTGAGTTGATTATCTGATCTTGACATTCTGATGTAGCAACTTCTGATGCTGGTGTATGAAATCAAATTCTGATGCTGAAAAGACGTGATCTTGCTTATACCAATCAGAGTATCTGCAAGTCAGAACATAATAATTTTAGGCAGCAGATAGTTCAAACATGAAGCCTATGAATACTATATCTTTTCACTTTGTTATCATCAAAACTTAAATATAGGGTAGTAGATTCAAACATTGTTCTAACAAAAGGGTGCTAATACCTTCCCTTTTCGTAACCTACCCCCTGAACTCAAGAAAACAATCTCAAAGGTCTTTCCCGTTCTTTTCACCCTTTCCTTATTGGATAAAATAAAAGTCGGTGGCAAATCTTGCTATCCGCAACAATTGTGATCAAACGCAAAACACCCAAGTCAGTTCTCCCACTGTATTACAGAATTGGCGACTCTGCTGGAGATTATTATTTAAAAGTGGGGTTTACCTTAGGGCTAGTCACCTTTACTTGCTTTCTTTGCTTGACTTGCTTGCTTTACATTTTGGGTTTTTGTTTGGGATATGTTAAAGATCCTATACCCGGATATGGGGCACCTTTTTAGGTAAGTAGCAATAAATCATGGAAGTTGTACAGCGTAGACCGATATGGACGAAGTGATAGCTACGTTAGCGTGATACTCTGGCTTATACTAATGTTCCTTGAGTCAGTCAAGGATAAAATTAGGCTTCCTTATAATGTCATTAAGCGCTAGCTGACCTTTAGAACCTTTACTTGACTCCTCCTAAGCCATTAGAAAGTAGCGAGATAGACGGCTTTGGTTTCGACCGAAGTTTGGTTGATACTCGATGCTACACTCATTGAGATTGGACTTTTGGGATATTATGTTCGTGATACGTTGGTGCTTGAGCTAGAACAATGCCTAAAAGAAAGTTCAGTGATATGAGACTCCTTAGAACCCCATTACTATTAATAGGACAGGTTGAGCCAACTAAACTTCAAGAGGGTACTTACCTTTAAAAACTCGCGCAAGCCATTAAACCTATGGTCTTTTGTGTGACTTGCTTGATATATCTATGATTTCAGAGCATAACCATAACATCATAAACATCATGACATACACGCTAACCATTTCAAGGGCCTGGAGATTTATCTTTCCTTTTTGTTTTGTAGGGCATGGGTTCAATTCGCAGAAAGACCATCCGAATCAATTTTGTAGAGGTCCCTCCCAATCTTAAAGAATTGGTCCTGAGAATTATTGAGAGCTCATTGTTCAACAAGAGATATGGTCACTTGCTCAGCTTGGTTATTATCGGGTTTGAAGAAGGTCTGATGAGTGTCATGTTCCAGTTCTTCGACCCTAAACAACATTGCTTCACTTTTCCAAATTATCAGTTGGTTCCTACGTTGGAAGAATTCTTCAAGATACTTGGTTCACCTATATTGGAGCAAGTACCTTTTACCAGTTTAGAACAAGATCTAGTTGCTGAAAGTGTTGGCATAGCTCTGCATTTGAAACCATCTGACATTGAATCCAATTGGGAAAGAAGAAGTGGAGTTAAGGGCCTCCTTGCAAATTTTCTAATGAAGAAAGCTCAGATATTCTTAGATTCTATGAGTTACCATGCCTTTGAAGATGTCTTAGCTCTCTTGATCTATGGATTGGTTTTGTTCCCCAATTCATACCACTTTATATATGTCGGTGCCATCAGCATCCTCCTTTCTTGCAATCCATTGCCTACATTGCTCGGAGATGTGCTGCATTCACTCCACACTCGTACCATGAAGAAACGAGGGACTCTTATGTGTTGTACGCCTTTTCTCTATCAGTGGTTTATTTCGCACCTCCCTAGGTCAGTAATGAAGAATGAGTTAGGCTTAAGATGGAATCAAAGGATAATGTCCCTTTCTCGCTCTGATATCTATTGGTGCCCCCGCTCTCAAGAAGATATCTCTTTCATTGATTGTTGCAGAGAGTTCCCTAATGTGCCACTCCTTGGCATTAGAGGAGGCATTACTTACAACCCCTATTTGGCCCTACGCCAGTTCAGTTACGCCCGGAGGGATGGTCCCCACAATATGCTCATCCAGGGTATTATGTTTGACTACTCAAATAATCTACAAGGTTATCTCTAGAGGTTCATTCGCGCTTGGGGCATGGTAAAGAAGACCGATAGCAGTGCTTTGGGACGCAAAAACTCCATCCCTTTGGAGCCTTACCTTAGATGGTGCGAGCTCGTGCTCAAAGCCTTATAATTCCATACGCTGCTATCCTGCCAGTGATCTCAGAGTCTGTTGATCAAGAAGACGAGCCTCGCATCATTTTGCATCCTGATATGCCAACAAGCTTAGAAGAGTTGCAAAAGTATTGGATCCAGCTCAAGGAAGAAAGAGACACCTTTGAGATTAAATTTTATGCCAGTGAGAAGAAGGTTCTGGATCTCACAAAGCATCTTCATGAAGAGCGAAGTTTGGACGCCTATATTGCGCCAAAGAGGATGCGTTCAACCTTTTTGTCTTAGGAGTTTTATTTTTGTATTTTATTTATTCCATTGTAAGCCCCGAGAGGTATGATGTAATTGACTTTGATTTATTAATACAATGTGTGTTTCCTTTTGTCTAAGCAAATTTAAATCTCCTAGTTTCCTTGAAATCATTTACATATGCATTTTCATTCATCATAACACAAACAGGTTTTTCACAACAGGTCTCCTTATCTTTCTACTGTTTATTTCAGTGATATGGATATTGAATAGACAGTAAAAGACCTTCAAGCATAGAATGCTCAATTCCAACAGATGTTCTTGGCTCTGGCTAAAGGACAAGAGGACCTGAAGGCTATTATGATCAAATATAAGAAGAAGAAGGCGAAGAAACCAGTCGGCATTTTGAATTTGGGAAGAAGGTTCATAGGACTATCCAAGCAAACTCTAGATTTCACAACCTCGTCGGGTGAAGGAGATAATCAAGAAGGAAAGAACAAGGAAGGAAATGACAACCCAGAGTCTGAAGAAGAAGAAGTTGACTACTCTGAAGAACAGTATCCTCTTGCTGATGATAAATACAAACAGCTGGAGGATCGCCTCAAGGCTATGGAGATCCAGAGGGTACCCGGGTTGGATTTTGAAGAGATAGGACTTGTCTCAGGGGTGGTCATCCCGCACAAATTCAAGGTCCCACATTTTCTAAATATGACGGTGTCTCTTATCCTAAGCTGCACTTAAGGTCATACGTCGGGAAAATTCAACCCCATACTGCTGATAGGAATCTATGGGTACATTTCTTCCAAGAAAGTTTGTTAGGGGCGCAGTTGGATTGGTTCTATCAATTGGAAAGAACCAATATTTGCAATTGGGAAGATTTACCTGCTGCTTTTTACAAGCAATACCAGTATAATGCTGACCTAGCTCCAACTCGAACACAATTTTAAGGTATGTCTATGGGTGCTGGTGAGGGTTTCAAAAATTATGCCCAAAAATGGAGGGATCTCGCAGGAAGAGTCCAACCCCCTTTATTTGATAGAGAGTTGGTGGATATGTTCTTGTGTATGTTGTCTGGCCCATTCTTCAACCATCTGATCGGAAGCTCTTCATCTAGATTTACTGAGCTAATCATGACTGGTGAGCGGGTAGAAGCCGGTATTAAGAGTGGTAAGATTCAAAGGGATGCATCCTCAAGCACGATGAAGAAACCCTTCACTAGAAAGAAGGAGATCAGTGTTTCTTATGGCCACAGGAATCAAAACAAAACTGAACATCGTCCGATGATAGGGGCTGTTATGATCTCTAATCATGTATCAAATCAACAGCGAAACCATCAACGCAGGCCAAAGGCGCCCATAAGACGATTCACCCGGATCAACATGACCTTGTCCCAGGTTTTGCCACATCTATTGAAGTTTAATCTGGTGACTCTAAAGGAGGCTCCCAAGAACCCCAATACTTCTTTTCCCCTCTACAACCCGAATGCTCGATGTGCCTATCATTCTGAAAGTCCGAGGCATGATACAAAGGATTGTTGGGCCTTGAAGAATAAGGTATAAGACCTTATCGAAGCGAAAGAGATTGAGTTTGACCCTCCAAAAACACCTAATGTAATAACTGAGCCAATGCCCAAACATGGCCAAGGTGTCAATGTTGTTGATAATAACCGTTTTGTTTCCTTCGTGGATGAATTAACTACTCCCCTTTTGACTGTTAAACGTAATCTATTGCAAGTCAGTTTATTTATGGGCTGTGATGAAAGTTGTCACTTATGTATATCTCTACCAGATGGCTGTTGGCTGTTTGTTACTGAAGGTGGGCGTCTAGCGCCTGATGGTTAACAAAGAAATTTTGTTCGAAAAAAATCCCCTTACAAAAAGTTGTTGTGAAGATGTCTCGATAATCACCATTCCCAACAATCCTCCCAGGGTCTCCACCAAAAGACTCGTCGGGATTACATTTGTTCCAAGTTTTCTCCCCTAATCATCACCATGTCGGGGCCAATACCATATTCCTCGGATAAAGTTGTTCCCTAGAATTATGGGGGTGACGTCTATTACCATGGCGTCAAGCAAGATCTGTTGGCTATCAAAGACAAAGTTGCTGAAGGTACTGATCCTGACATCGACAATATTGTTGGGACCAGTAAGATAATGAGAAACGGAAGAGTTTTCTTCCCCAAGATCTCTCCAAAGACCATTGTTACTCCTGTGATCATTCCTACTATTGCTCCTGTCAGTATTCCCAATGTTACTCCTATTGTCAGTCCTACTGTTATCCCTGCTACCAAGTCGGTCAAGACACGAGGCAAAGAGGTATTGATTGAGCATGTTCAGACGAAGGCACATCCAGAAGCCATCCCTGAGGCTTCTAGGAAGGAGATGGAAGAGATATTAAAGATAATCAAGAAAAGTGATTACAACGTCGTGGAGTAGTTAGGGAAGACCCCCTCAAAAATATCAATGCTAAGGCCTTAGTAAAATTTCTGAAGACCGCCCACGTGCCCCAAGAGACCTCCATTGATCAATTCGAGAATTGTGTGGCCAGTCTAACTGTTGATAATAGACTGGGCTTTTTTGACATTGATTTAACTCCCAAGGGAAGGAAACACAATGATGCTCTACATGTCTCCATTGAGTGCAGGGGCACTACATTAGCCCATGTTTTGGTGGATACAGGTCCGTCGTTGAATGTCTTACCCAAGAATGCTCTTGACCGGTTAGATTTCGAAGGATTCACATTGAAGCCCAACAACATTGTGGTGAGGGCCTTTGATGGTTCTAAAAGAACGGTGCACGGGGAGGTGGACATCCCTATCAAAGTTGGAACTCAGACTTTTAATTCAACCTTCTATATGATGGATATCTGCCCATCATATTCTTGTCTATTGGGTCGACCCTGGATCCATGGGGATGGTGTTGTCACTTCTACCCTACATCAAAGGTTGAAGAACCCAGTCAAGGGAAAGATTATCACAGTCCAAGAGGATGAGGAATACATGGTTAGCCACCTGAACTCTTTCAGGTATTTTGAAATGGACGGCGAGTTCATTGAGACCCCCTATCAGAATTTTGAGGAGGTTCCATAGGCGACTGTTGCGACCAAGACTGCTACCAAGGCTCCGAAGATTACCAAAACTCTATTGAAAATGGCTTCTCTGAAGGATGCTAGAGCAGTAGTTGAGGAAGGTGGATGTACCATTTGGGGTCAACTGCTGGATATTACCTCAGAGGCCCAATGAGTTGTTCGACGTACTCGCACTGGGGGACCACTATTACGCATCAGCAATCATGGAGTCAACGCGTTGAGGACAGTGATAGCAGCTGTGACATGGACGAGTGGATTTTTCCAACCATCGGAGGTGGACTCAAAAATTGGGAGGCTAAAGATTTTGTTCCTATTACTTTTATTCAAGAGTAATTTTCTTTAAATTTCCGGACTTGTAATATTTAAACAATTTAAACTTTAAAACCTTGTGTCTTACCCGAGACATAATGGTCCATATGTGAGGGTTGTTACTTCATCTTCATATGTCATTAATAAATCATGGGACGTTTTTGCATGCAAATTTTACGCTATTTGTTTTCTTTTTTCTACCTTTTATTTTATCAAAGATAACTATACTCTTACATAAACTCACATATCGAAATGCAAATCCACATCCACTCGGAGTCCCATTGGTAACGGTTCTTCTATTGTCTATTATAACTTTGAAAATATGATCTACCAAGCCGAGGATGAAGGAAGATTGTGAGGTACCAGGGGAACTTGCTAGATTATTAGAACAGGAACAAAGGACCATACAACCCCATAAAGAGACGGTTGAAACAGTTAACTTAGGTACTAAAGAGGACAAGAAAGAAGTCAAGATAGGTGCCAACCTGGAGCATAGTGTCAAGAAGCGTTTAACTCAGATACTACATGACTATGTTGAGGTCTTTGCCTGGTCATACAAAGACATGCCAGGACTCGACACTGATATCGTGGTCCATCATCTGCCGACAAAAGAAGACTTCCCTCCAGTGAAATAGAAGGTTCATCATATGCGGCTAGAAATGTCAGAAAAAATCAAGACTGAAGTCATGAAGCAGTTCAACGCCGGATTCTTAAATGTCACCTCTTATCCAAAATGGGTTTCCAATGTCGTTCCTATGCCTAAGAAGGACGGTAAGGTACGTATGTGTGTGGATTACAGAGACATGAATAGGGCAAGCCCCAAGGATGACTTCCCGCTTCCCCACATTGATATTCTGGTTGACAACACCGCACAACATAAAGAATTCTCCTTCATGGATGGCTTTTTCGGATGCAATCAGATCAAAATGGCACCTGAGGACATGGAGAAAATGACCTTCATCACATAGTGGGGCATGTTTTGTTACAAAGTTATGCCATTTAGGCTGACGAACACCGGAGCAACCTATCAGTGTGCCATGGTAGCTTTGTTTCATGATATGATCCATCACGAGATAGAGGTCTATGTGGATGATATGATAATCAGATCTCAAACTGAAGAGGAACACCTTGACCACCTGCAGAAGCTATTTGAGAGACTGAAGAAGTAAAAACTAAGATTGAACTTTGTTGTACCCCAAAATTTGCCCTCTCATTTTTAATATTTTCCTCACAAGACTCTTTGGACTCAAGACCAGATTAGGGTTTGCTCAGCTCAAGACATCTCCTTGCACTGATGACCTGAAATTAGGGTTTGAGTTTGCACAAGGATTTTTGGACTTCCAATGCCTCATGTGACTTTCATACTTCATGTTGGACCTCTAATATTGATCATACCAAGTTTCAAGCCTTGAATCACTTTTTTGCCCAGTCAATTGGACAGTTGACCTAAAAATCAGCTATATTAGGGAAAAAGTCAACCATGGCCAATTTAAAGTCAAACCTCATAAATTTTGATCCACATCAACATTATGGACTCATATGAACAATTTTATCAAGTTTGGACCACAACTCCTCAAGAAATTTGATCAGATCATCAAAAGGGCAAAATGGTCATTTTTAGGGTTTTGACTGTAGAAGGGCAATTTCTGATTTTTCACCTAGCCAATGGAAAATTGGGTTCAAGCATGGTTTCAAGGACTCAATGGCATCATCTTGACCTAATCACAAGGTTCAAAAGATCTCAAATGCATTGGATTGACAGATGAATTTTCCAGTCAACTGATCAAAAATCAACTGTACACTGAAAAGTCAAACTTTGACTTTTTGGTCAAAATCAAGTTCCAAGGGTCATTTTTCATCAAGATGTGTCAAAACATGAAACTTGTTCACCAAGAAACCTAATTTTGAAAATTAGGGTTTAAGTTTGAAAATTTTCATAACTTAGAATTTTTCTAAGTTATGAAAATTTCTTATTTTTTCCCAACTTTTCCCAACTTTTTTCACCATGATGCAATTGGATTCAAAGAAAACATACAACATGAAAGTTGTAGTCCTACACAAAATCTAAAACTTTAATTCACAAAGTTTTCCCAAAGGATGCTTGGATCTCAAGGTATGATTTTGTGAATAGGGGTCCATAAAACTTTTAACTTAGTGAAATTTTGCCCTAGTTTAGGCAGGATTTTGACCTAACTTCATGGTAACTTTTCACATAGTTCCAAGTGGAATCTCAAAATTCATTTCAAATATGGATTTTATATAATGTTACAAGCTTTTCAAAATGTCCAAGAACTCTCCAAGATCATTTATGGTTAGGGAGAATCGAAGGAATGAAAATGGCAAATGATCACTTTTGTCCAAGGCATTTTGCACAAGGTTACAACTTGCAAATCTGTCCTAAGCATGCTTGTACTTGTTTTAAAGGTCCTAATACTTTCCACACTCCTTAATTTAATGCAAATACATTGGACAATGGCTTTGTTCTGAGCTATGGAGCTTTGCACAATGAATTAATCCATTTATGGCATAAAGGTAACAATGCCATTTCCATAAAGCTTGCTTTTTTGCAACTTTGTATCCCTTGAGCATTGAACCTGATCTTTGGATACAAATAAGATCCACAAACTTGAGGCAAAGTACACCAACTATGTTCAGACCTCAAGCTAGGAAGTACAGCCTTTGCCTTTGTCACTTCAACTTTTGCTTCAAAAGCAAGTAAGCTTGCAAAAAGTCCATATCTCAACTATCTTATAAAACCAAGCTTGGATATCATTTAAAACAAGCTCAGCATATTGTAACAGGCCTAAGACACAATTTTCTAAGCTCCCAAACACCCTAAAACACCAAAATCACCATTTCTTCCCAAAACAGGGCCATCTCTGCAAATCACAAGCCACTTCCATATTCCCTCGTGCGTTTTTCTTGGAACCACTTCAGACACATTCCATACATCACACCTAAACTATCCAAGCCATTGTTCAGCAACTGTAACCTCATTTTCAAGCTTCACCATTTTCAATTTATGAGTTTGCAGGTTGACTTCTACAAGGAGATTCAAGCCATTTCAAAGCAAGCTGAGCATTGGGAAAGCTTGAGGGAACTTCAAGCAAGCTGAGCATTGGGAAAGCTTGAGGGAACTTCAAGCAAGCTCACAAGTACATCAGGCTTCACTCAAAGTTGCTACATTTCCATAGCCAAACTCAACTGAACAAGGTAATTTTCAAAGTTCTATCTCCTTATTTAGGCATCATTAAGCTTAGGTTTATGAAGCAAAAATGTAGTCTTTAATGTGCTTGAGCTGTACATATGCATAAATTCCATTTATATTAACTGAGCTAGGAGTATTTGATAGTTGAAGTTGCTGAAAAAACTAGGTCAATATTTAGGGCCACTGAAATTCTCTTTGGTCTTTGAGAGTTAGGTCAAGTTCTTTATTTCATTGGAATCGTGTGATCATGAGCTATATTTTTCATGTTATAAGTTTTTGATTTTATGCAAGCATGAGCAAGAACAGGATTTGTACATGGCGCGCGTGTTTTGGAGAAGACAGAGGACATGGATGAAATGAACTTGGACCTGGCGCTTGGGCTTGTTTCTTTAGACACCCCCTTTTTTACTTCTGCACCCCCCATTTGCATTTTCTTTTATTTTTTTTATATTTCTTGCATATTTTATATTTCTGACTTTATTTATTTATTTTCTAAACATTTAAAATCACAAAAAATATTTTCTTTATTTTTTGCATTTTATCATATTTTTTGTTTTATTTGTTTTGCATAATATTTAGTTTATTAGGTTTAATACTTTTATTTTCTTAAATAAACTTGTAAAATAATTTGAAAATATATAACATTTTTATATTTATTATTTATACAATTAAAATAATATTTCCATGCCATATTTAATTTTTAATATTTGTGCATAATATTATTATTATTTTTCTTGAACAAAAATGAATAAAGATAAATATAGAAAACAATATTTTCTTTTAAACCAAAATTAGGGTTTCCACCCTTTCAAAAATAATCATTTTATTTTCTTATTTTTTTTAAGACATAAATTTATTTATTTTACATACATAAAATAAATACAAAAACATTTGTGCATATTTACATTTTATTGTACATTTAAATAATTGTTCATTTATTTATTGTATAAATTCAATTGGGTTGTAATAGTAAATTAGGGTTTTTATTTTGTGCAAATACCCCCTATTCAAACATGTACCCCCCTCCCCATAATATTGTTGTAATAGTCTTAGATTTACTTTACGCATTTTACTGCTTTCATATACCATGATAGTAAATTAGGGTTTTGTATGCAAAGACCAAAATTAAACAAATAGCATGACTTAATACAATACAAAAATGCATGAAAAATGACAACACAATGCACACAAGCATCTCTAGGGTTTCACCCACTTTGTTGCCTTAAAATGGCCATGGTATGCATGCTAGGTATCTTGGCAAAATCAAACAAAATAAAAAGATCATAGTCCCTCGATGACGCTATCTTGGTTGCCTATACAAATTATCTTAGTCCCTAAAACTTGCTAAGATACTTGGCACCATTGCTATCATGGTCATACGATGACCCACGCCCGTCCCGTTTAACATCCAAAGATATGTTTGTTTACCAAATACAATGGTAAAACAACAATGTCAAAGGGTTAAAAATATGTAGGAAAGACTTTTGATTAGGTAGATGCTCCTAGTTACTTGATCAATTTGCAAACCATCCTTGCTATTTTCAAACAAACACACACACAATTTCAAAACAAATTCCAAACAACTTTCAAACATTGAAACATTTTTTCAAAAGACAAACATCTTTTTATACATTCTTACGAACGAGAATCATTACAAAGATTGCCACAACGATGGCATCTTTTCAAAATACTTTTAAAACCACACAAAGCACTATTTCAAACAATTGAAAAGCAAAAGCAAGTGATCTAAACAAGTAACTAAGAGCCCATGGAAAATTGTGGATGAAAAGGGTGCTAGCACCTTCCCTTTTCATAATATACCCCTCGAACCCAAGAAAACATCTCAAAGGTCTTTCCTTTGCTTTTTACCTTTCCTTTTGGATAAAATAAAAGTCGGTGGCGACTCTTGCTAAACCGAAACATTTGTGAACACAAACGCAAAACCTCAAGTCAGTTTTCCCACCTTATCACAGAACTGGCGACTCTGTTGGGGATATTTATAAAAGTGGGGTTACCTTAGGATTTTAGATCACCTTTACATGCCTATCTTGCTTGACTTGTTTTCTTTACACTTTGGTTCTATTGTTTGGGTTTGAATCCTCTACCCGGATTTGGGAAACATTCATAGGTAAATAGCAATACGTTGTGGAAACTGTGCGGGGTATACCAACACGGTCTAAGCAATAGCTATGTTAGTGTGACATATTTGTGGGTACTGATAGCCTTTGACTCAATCAAAGAGAATACAAGGCCGCTGAGTGATGTCATGAAGCACTAATGGACTTTTAGAACCTTTACTTGACCAACTTGGCCTTTTAGGATGTAGTGAGATGACCGGCTTTGGTGCAGTCCGAAGTTGGTAGATACTCGATACTACACTCATTGAGGGTTGTTTTCTTGGAATATTTCGGTCGCCAGTAAAGTGGCTAAACTGAAACAATGAACACAGATAATAATCCAGTGATATTGAGCTTCTTAGAACCCGGTTACTATTTATAGGACAGGTTGAGCCAACTAAACTTCAAGAGGGTACTTACCTATGAAACCCCATACAAGCCTAAAACTAGGAACTTGTGTGATTTGTTTGTACATAATACTTGTGCATAACATCATGGACATCATGAAGCATCATATGCATCCACTAACCATTTCAAGAATTTTGGATCTTCATCTTTGTTCCTGTTTTGTAGGTTATGGAATCACTTTGCAGGAAAACTATCCAAGTCAACCTTGTGAGAATTCCTCCTCAACTCAAGGAGCTTGCTTCCAGGATTCCTGAGAATTCTCCATTCACGGAGAGGCATGGTCGTCTTCTCAATTTAGTCACTTCCAACACAGAGGAAGACATGATGAAAGTTCTTTTCCAGTTCTTTGATCCCTTGCATCACTGCTTCACATTTCCTGACTACAAGCTAGTGCCTACTTTGGAGGAATTTTCTCAACTCTTGAGGATTCCTATTCTCCATAAACTACCTTTTAACGATACGGAAAGAGATCCAAAGCCTGAAGATATTGCTCAAGCCCTACACTTGCAACCATTTGATGTCATGGGTCATTGGGAGACTAGAAGTGGTGTCAAGGGTTTCTTGGCAAAGTTCTTGTTTGAGAAGGCCCAAGACTGTTGGAATTATCTAGACCTGCAAGCTTTTTAGGAGATTGTGGCTCTTCTCATCTATAGGTTGGTCTTGTTCCTAAATCCTGACCAGCTTATAGATGTCAATGCTGTCAAAATCTTCATATCTCGGAATCCTATGCCTACTTTGGTTGGAGATATCCTACACTCTTTTCACACTTGAACAGTGAGGAAAAGAGGTGTTCTCATGTGTTGCACTCCTCTACTGGCAAGATGGTTTATTTCTCATCTTCCCCAATCAGTCTTGAAGAATGAGCAAGGTTTGATGTGGTCACAATGATTGATGACTCTTACACATTCAGATATCCATTGGTGTTCTCGATCAAAAGAGAATGTCATCATCATTGACCGTTGTGGGGAATTCCCTAATGTCCCTCTACTTGGCATTAGGGGAGGCATCACCTACAACCCCTGCTTGGCTCTGAGACAGTTTGGGTATGCCCGAAGGGATGGCCCACATGACATGTTGATTCCAGACTTGGTTTTTGACTTCGACAACGACAATCAAGGACTTCGACAAAGGTTCATCCGAGCTTGGAGGATGCCCAACAAGGTGGACAGTAAGACCTTGGGACACAAGAATTCCATCCCTCTTGAGCCTTACCTCAAGTGGGTACGAACCCGCGCCCAATCTTATGATGCCTTACCCCTACATTCTCCCTGTGATTATAGAGCCTGTTATAGAAGGAGAGGTTCCATACACCCTCCTACATCCTGACATGCCAACATCACTCGAAGATTTACAAAGGAGTTAGATACAACTCAAGGGAGAGCGCGATACTTTTGAAGCCCAATTCTACGCAAGCGAGAAGAAGGTTTTAGAACTCACTCGTCAACTTCACGAAGAGCATACTCTTAACACCTACATTGCACCAAAGAGGATGCACAACGTCTTTTTACCTTAGAATTTTGTATTATTTTTCCCATGGGGCATTGATGTACTAACAAATTCTATCTTATTAATATGACGTGTGTTCCTTTTTTGTTTAAAACAAATTTGAATTTCTGAATCCTTGAATGCATTACATGAACACATATCATTTATCATATGCATAAACAGGTCTTCACACCAGGTTTCATCATCTCTCTGCTGTTTATTTCAGCAAGATGGATATAGAACAGACGGTCAAAGACTTACAAGCTCAGAATTCACAATTCCAAAAGCTACTCATGACCTTGGCTAAGGGGCAGGAGGAGCTCAAAACTTTGCTAGAGAAGGAAAAGGAGAAAAAGAAGAAGAAGAAGAGAGCTGGTGTGGCTACCTTGGGCAGAAGATTTGAAGGTCAAGCCAGGAGGGTCCTAGATTTTCCATCAACATCTGAAGACGGGGAAGGTAAGGGTAAAGGAATTGCGGTGCCATCTGAATCTGAGGCTGAAGAAGAGGAGTATGAGGACTATTCTGAACAGTAGTATCCTCCTGCAGATGACAAATACAAGAATCTGGAAGAGCGTCTAGCTGCCATGGAGGTACAGAGGGTGCTTGGGCTGGACTTTGAAGAGCTAGGGTTGGTGTCTGGAATTGTAATTCCCCCCAAGTTTAAAGTGCCTCTTTTTTCTAAGTACGATAGGGTGTCTTGCCCAGAGATGCACCTGCGATCTTATGTCAGGAAAATTCAACCATATTCTTCTGACAAAGACATATGGGTCCACTTTTTCCAAGACAGTTTGTCGGGGACGCAGTTAGATTGGTTCTACCAGCTAGATAGGTCTGATGTGCATAATTGGGAGGATTTTGCGGCCGCCTTCTACAAGCAGTATCAATATAATGCGGACTTAGCACCAATCCGTACGCAATTACAGAGTATGGGCATGGTCTCTAATGAAGGTTTCAAAGAGTATGCCCAGAAATGTAGAGACTTGGCGGGACGAGTACAACCATATATATCGGAGAGGGATCTAGTAGGCATGTTCTTGGGGACTCTGTTAGGGCCTTTCTTTAATCACCTGATTGGAAGTTCGTCTGCGGGGTTCACCGAGTTAATTCTAACTGGTGAGAGAGTTGAAGCCGACATAAAAAGTGGGAAAATTCAAAAAGATGCATCTGCTTCCGCTGCCATCAAAAAGACTTTTCCAGCAAAGAAGGAAGTATCAGTTGTTTAATCCCAAAGAGGTCAAGGAAGAGTTGAGTGTCGGCCAGCGGTGGGGGCCGTAATGATTCAGAAGTCTGCAGTTGATCAGCCCAGAAACAATTAACCCAGAACCAACCAAACAAGGGTGGAAAGGCTTGTACGGAAATTCACCCGGATAAACATGACTCCTGCTCAGGTTCTACCCCATCTCTTGAATTTAAACCTTACAAGTTTGAAAGAAGCCCCGAAGAATCCGAATACTACTTCTCCGTTCTACCATACAAATGCCAAGTGTGCTTATCATTCAGACAGCCTAGGGCACGACACCAACAATTATTGGGCCCTCAAGAATAAGATTCAGGATTTGATAGACGCTAAAGAAGTGGAATTCGACGCCCCTGAAAAGCCGAATGTAATCTCTGCTCCAATGCCAAAGCATTTCCACAATGCCCATGCTATTGAAGAAGATCTTTTTGTTGCTACTGTTGATGATTTGATGACTCCGCTACCGATAATCAAGTTGAATTTGCTGAAGGCTGGAATTTTCCCAGGTTGTGAAGAAGATTGCTGACTTTGTTCATCCTTACCAACCAACTATCCATTGTTGAAGTTAGGCATCCAGCGCCTAATGGATAACCAAGAAATCCTTTTTGAAAAGACTCTTGTTACACCGACTCCTGTCAATGATATTTCAATAATAACCATATCCACCAATCTTTCCAAGGTCTCCAAAAGACCTGTTAAGATTACATCCACTCTGAAGACTAAACCTTTGAAGATAACCATGCTCGGGCCCGTCCCGTACAAGTACGACAGATCAGTACCGTGGAACTATGGTGGAGAAATCTACCACCACGGTATTAAACAAATTGAATCAACTGAAGAGAGTTCTGATGAAGAGACTTCCGACATTGGAAACATTGCTAGAACGAGCAAAATCACCCGCAGTGGAAGAATTTTCTCTCCGGAGATTTCCCCTCCAAAGGCCATCTTCGGACCCTCAGCTTCTCCTAAGGTTACCCCTGTACCGGTCAACATATCTGCAAGAACTCCAATTATTGAAGAAGTTGTAACTCCTGTGGTTGTCCCCTCTGCTGCTGATGATGATAGAGGGAAAGGGATCCAAGAAGAGCCCGTCAGGACGAGGGTTCAGCCATTGGTCATCCCTGAGACTTCTCAAAAATAAATGGAAGAGATTTTGAAAATAATCAAGAAAAGCGATTATAATGTTGTGGAACAACTGGGGCAAACCCCCTCAAAGATCTCTATGTTGGCCCTGCTGCTTTGTTCAGAAGCTCATGCTAAAGCTCTGATCAGATTTTTGAAGACGGCCCACGTGCCACAGGAAAACTTCGCGGATCAGTTCCAGGAATGTGTAGCTAGCTTAACAGCTGACAATGGTCTTGGATTCTCCGATGCTGATTTAACATCTAAAGGGAGAAAACATAATGATGCTTTGCATGTTTTGGTGGAATGCAGAGGGACTACCCTAGCACACGTACTGGTAGACACTGGTTCATCGTTGAACGTCCTGCCGAAGAAAGCCTTGGATAAACTGGATTGTGAAGGCTTAACCCTGAAACCCAGCAATATAATTGTCAGAGCCTTTGATGGTTCTAAAAGGATGGTCCACGGGTGTAACACCCCAATTCTACCCCTCGTAATTAATAATAAAATCAGAGTTTCAAAATTTCATCCAAACATAAATTGAGGTATCACATATTTGTGTTTCCATCACTTTGCATTATAATGCACATCACAAAAATCAAAAGTTGGATATACCGATTCATATCACCAATCATCATATAAACATATGAATATTCATAGCACAGCGGATAGGTTCACAAAATGTACATATCATCATGTTATCATCAATACATAAAGTCATAAGATAGTATGCATAAACTATCCTATCAAAATAATAACATCGCCCAAATCCCGAGTGTTACTACTATCAGAGCAGAGCGATTCAAAATAAAGAGACTCGAGCTAATCCTCATCATCCTCGCGGATCACCTGCACGTTACCAATATAAAGGCAACGGAGAAACAAGTAAAGGGTGAGATACTCCAAAACATATAATTAAAGGCATGATAAAATATATAAATAGTTTTGGAATCATAAATGATATAGGACAATAAAAGTATGTCAACATATATCAAAATCTCACATACATTAAATCATCATTTAGTGTATAAAATAAACACTTTAATTTCGTCACGTAATCATCATCATCATATCAAAACAAGACATAAACTTCATCGCCATAAACTCATATCATCGTTTTACCGTCATGTTATATTCACCGCTCACTCATCATGAAATTATCACATCATAATCACTTTATGTTTAACACACAAAAAAATCATCACAAAACAAAGTATTATGTAACATCGCAATTCATCATAAGTCATCAAATAAAACTCAATGCCAAAAGACTCAAAAACAAACATAACCGACTCCATGAGACACGACTATGTTATGCATGTGGTACCCGTCGCTTTGTCCATAATTAGGGACATTTGGCATAAAGCCCATCGTCGCTTTGGCATAAAAGCCCTCGTCGCTTGGCATAAAAGCCCTTGTCGCCAATGTAATGTATGTGACACGACAACACAACATCACAAATACGACACAACAAAAACATCATCATCGCACATCAAAATTGGCATAAAGCCCACGTCGCCATATTTATCCACATCAAGATAAACATATCATCACATCGCATATCATCAAGTATCCATTATAAATAAATTGTCGTAAACATCATGTTTAATCACACCACATCATTATCAAATAATTCACTAAATTCCAAACGCGGAAAAATAGTCAAACATAAATAATCGTTGCAAAAGTCATTCAAAATAATTGGCACCACGATGTTCTACACGTCAAAATTATCTAGCACGTCAATTTTCGTTAAATTCAGAGCAACTTGCTCCGTCGCCGAAATAGCTGAAATCGGGAAATCAGAACATAATCGGGTTCCAAATTAAATCGGCTAACTTATGTCATATTTGTATTTAATTAATATAATTAATTAATATATTAAATTATGAAAATAAAATTTAAAACAGAAACTGTTTTGGAGAAAAATATAATTTACTAAACTGTCAATAATGGTGAAACTGAGATACTCCCTCCAAATACATAACAGACAGACGTCCCACATACAAATGAGAAAGGGGGGCTGGGCATACCCTTGGCACTTTTGTTTTTTTTTTGTTTCATAATTCAATTTTTTTTAAAAAGAAAATAAAGAAAAACCTGCATAATCCACGTTTTCCACATACTGCATAATCCACTTTTTCCATATACTGCATAATTTATTCTTGCAACAGACAGTTATACTTTCTAACTTAATATTAATTAATATAATTCAAGTTTTCAATCCTAAATTTTCATTTCATTTCCAATTTCACATTAACCTAACTTATTTAATTTAGTTTTCTAATTTAATTTCAATTAATCTAACCTAATAACAATTTAACAACAACAACAACACCTAAATCCACTCCTCTAATTTATTTCGACAATCTCTCAACCAACTCATAAATCCTAAAAATCAATTTTTATCGCAAATCCAAAATATACCAAATCAAACCCTAACTATAAGAATTGGAGAATCAAACCCCTTACCTAAAATGCTTGAATGATTCTTGATGTTTCCACAAAATCAACCCTAGCTTGCTCTTGTGTTCTTATTTCCTCTTCTCTTCTAAGACTCCTCTTTCTCTTATTTAAGTGTGTTTTTGTTTTATGACATAAAACAAGTGTTTGGTTTGCTTAGAACAAGATATAAGCTAGCAATATACCCAAAAAACCCTTGGTCTTACTAGTAATTATAACACTAATAATACTAAATAATATTATTAACCCAAATAATTAAAATAACTCCGAATAATATTTTACCAAACTGAACGGAATAAAAACCGGACCGAACAAAATAATTACCGGTCCCTCAAAATAAATACCAATCCGAATAAAATAATTACCGGTCCGAATAAAACGTCGCCGAATATATTAACAGATATACCGGTTAATATAAATATTCTCGTTGCAAAAATAAACGTCAAACGGTAACTCGAAAATATTAATATAATATAATATTAAATAAAATGGGGCGTTACAACTCTCCCCCACTTAAAAAAGTTTCGACCTCGAAATTACCTGACTCGAAAAGCTCGGGATAGGAATCCCGCATCTTGCTTTCTAACTCCCACGTCGCACTTTCACCAACTGCTCATATCCAAACAACTTTAACCAAGGAGATCTCTTTGCCACGAAGAGACTTTATCTCACGATCTTCGATCCTTAATGGCATTGTCTCCACCGTAAGATTGTCTCGCACTTGAATATCATCCATCTCAATCACATGTGAAGGATCCGGAACATACTTCCGAAGTTGCGACACATGGAACACATCATGCAAGTTCGAAAGATTTGGCGGTAACGCCACTCTATAAGCCATTTTTCCCACTTTACTAGTAATTTGATAAGGACCAATAAAACGAGGAGTTAGCTTCTTCGACTTCAATGCTCGCCCAACGCCGGTTGTAGGAGTAACTCGCAAAAATACATGATCACCATCTTGAAATTCCAAGTATTTTCTCCTTTTATCATGATAACTCTTTTGTCGACTTTGAGAAATTCTCATCTTTTCTCTAATCATCTTCACCGTCTCAGTAGTCTCTCTAACTAATTATGGTTCAAGCACCACACTTTCGCCCGACTCATGCCAACACAAAGGAGTTCTACACCTCCGACCATACAAAGCCTCGAATGGTGCCATTCCAATACTAGCATGAAAACTATTGTTATAAGTAAACTCAATCAAAGGAAGATATGTATCCCATGAACCACCATGTTCAAGAATACAAGCACGTAACAAGTCTTCCAACGATTGAATCGTCCTTTCCGTCTGACCATCAGTTTGAGGATGATAAGCCGAACTCAACCTCAACTTTGAACCCAAAGCCTCTTGCAAGCTCTTCCATAATTCAGAAGTAAACCTCGGATCTCTATCCGAAACAATACACAAAGGAATACCATGTAATCTCACAATCACATGCGTATAAATTTCTGCCAACTTCGATACGGGATAAGTGATGTTAATAGGAATAAAGTGAGTCGACTTCGTAAGCCTATCAACGATCACCCAAATTGCATCGTGTCCTCTTGGTTTATTCGGTAACCCCGTTACGAAATCCATAGAAATGCTATCCCGTTTCCATTCTGGAATCTCTAACGGTTGCATCAACTCTGCAGGTTTCTGATGCTCCACTTTAGACTTCTGACAAGTCAAACAAGCATAAACAAACTGAGCCACCTCTCTTTTCATTCCCGACCACCAAAATAGTTTCTTTAAATCTTGATACATTTTGGTCGCTCCGGGATGAATACTCAAATTGCTTCTATGACTTTCTTCCAAAATCATTCTCTTCAAATCCACATCATCGGGAATACAAATCCTATCTCAGAACCTCAATACACCTTGAGCATCCAACTTGAAATCTTCATTTTCAGTTTGTCCAATACCAACCAACAAATCAACAAGTTTCACATCAAGCTTCTGAGTTTCTCTAACACTATCAAGGAAATCATTATTGATCTTTAACATTCCCAAGATAACACTCTTCGGTGTCACTTCTATCATAAGACTCATATCTCTAAATTGCTCAATCAATTCCAACTCTTTCACCATCAAAAGTGACATATGCAAAGTCTTTCGACTTAAAGCATCGGCCACCACATTAGCTTTACCAGGATGGTAATTCAATCCAAAATCATAATCTTTCAACAATTCAAGCCACCGTATTTGCCTCATATTAAGCTCTTTCTGATCGAACAAGTACTTCAAACTTTTATGGTCACTAAATACTTCAAATCTAGAACCATAAAGATAATGCCTCCAAATCTTAAGCACAAAAACAACCGCTGCAAGCTCCAAATCGTGCGTAGGATAATTCTTCTCATGAATCTTCAATTGCCTATAAGCATAAGCAACCACTTTTCCATTTTGCATAAGCACACCACCTAAACCCATCTTAGAAGCATCACAATAAACAACAAACGGTTCTTCAGGATTAGGCAGAATCAAGATCGGAGCCGTTGTCAACCTTTTCTTCAATTCAACAAAACTTTCTTCACACTTGACATCCCACACAAATGTAGCTCCTTTATAAGTCAACTTTGTCAAAGGAAGCGCCAACTTAGAAAAACCTTCAATGAACCTTCTATAGTAACCATCCAATCCTAAGAAACTTCTAATCTCAGTAACAGACTTAGGAGTTTGCCATCTCAACACAGCATCAACTTTAGAAGGATCAACTGCAATGCCATCACCAGAAATGACATGCCCCAAAAAGCTCACTTCACTTAACCAGAACTCGCACTTTGACAACTTATCATAAAGCTTCTTCTCTTTCAGAACTTCCAACACGATGCGCAAATGTTCTGCGTGCTCTTCTTCCGATTTAGAATAAACCAGAATATCATCAATGAAAATAACCACGAAACGATCCAAGTAAGGATGGAAAATACGATTCATGTACTCCATGAATACTCCCGGTGCATTAGTGACACCGAAAGGCATCACCTAATATTCGTAATGTCCATACCTCGTCCTGAAAGCAGTTTTTTGAACATCCTCTTCTTTCACCCTTATTTGATGGTAACCCGATCTCAAATCAATCTTGCTGAACATGCGAGCGCCAACCAATCGGTCCATCAAATCATCAATTCTAGGAAGTGGATACCTATTCTTGATAGTCACTTTATTCAACTGATGATAATCAATACAAAGTCTCATGCTGCCGTCTTTCTTCTTCACCAATAACATAGGAGCTCCCCACGGTGACACACTAGGTCTAACAAACTTCTTCTCGAGCAAATCTTCTAATTGGCTCTTCAATTCTGCTAACTCGGATGCAGACATCCTGTATGGTGCCATAGAGATAGGTCTGGTACCAGGGACAAGATCCACAGAAAATTCAACTTCTCTTTCTGGAGGTGCACTAGGAATCTCATCAGGGAATACTTCGGGAAAATCGCACACCACCGGAAAGTTTGCTATCACAGCTTGACTCTCCACAGAAAGAGTCGCCATCAACAAGAAAACCAACGCCTCATCCTTCATGAACTCATTCAACTGCTTCCTCGACACCAACATAGATTGTTCTTCTTCTACTAAGGAAGAAAACCTCACAGTGTTGTCATAGCAATTGATATGGACATAATTAGCTTTTAACCAGTCCATACCTAAAACCACGTCGAACCCGACAAACGGTAAACAAACAAGATCCACCACAAAGTCTCTATCAAAGATTGATAAAGGGCAACTTGCACACACAAAAGAAGTAGTAACCGTTCCCTTAGCCGGAACTTCTACCACCATATCTCTATCTAGAGACGACAAAGCGAGACCCAATCTCTTTACACAATCAACAACAATAAAACAGTGAGTAGCATCAGTATCAATAATAGTAATAAGAGGAAAGCTATTAATGAAACTAGTACCTCGCACAAGACCATCCTCGTTTGCCGCCTGAGCACCCGACAAAGCAAACACCTTTCCTTCTCCTTGAGTCCTCTTAGGCTTCTTACATTGAGCACTAATGTGACCTCCCTCGCCACAATTAAAACAGACCACATCCTTATGTCTACAATCGCGAGTCATGTGGCCCACTTCTCCACATCGAAAACATCTCACCTCATTCTCCTTAGCTCTAACATCGCTTCGACAAACATTACTCTTGTGGCCAGGTTTCCCACACTTGTAACAAACAATACTAGCAGGAGCATCTCCCTCACTAGTTCTTCGCCCTTGAAACTCTTTCTGTTTCCCTTTACCAGCTGGAGCATCATAGGTTTTCCACGGCTTTGCTGACCTTTGTTTCTCTTATCAGACATAATCTTATAATAAGCATTACTGTCCTCCTCAAAGATCCTACAACTATCAATCAAATCTGAAAAGACACGGATTTTCTGATAACCAACAGCTTTCTTAATCTCAGGACGCAAACCATTTTCAAACTTGATGCATTTAGAGAACTCGCCATTCGGCCCATCATAATGCGGATAGAACTTGGACAAAATAGTGAACCTTGCAGCATAATCAGTGATAGACATGCTACCTTGCTTTAATTCAAGGAACTCTATCTCCTTCTTTCCCCGAACATCTTCCGGGTAATACTTCCTCATGAATTCCCTTCGGAAAACTTCCCATGTCACTTCCTCACCAGCAATCTCAAGCCTCTGACGGGTTTCAACCCACCATTCATTCGCTTCAGCACTTAGTTTATGAGTACCATAACGGATCCTTTGCACAGGAGTGCAATCCATCACACGGAAGATTCTTTCAATCTCCTTCAGCCACGCCAAAGCACCTTCGGGATCATACTTTCCTTGGAAAGTAGGAGGATTCTCTCTTTGGAAGGTTTCCAAACTACGAGACCCAGCGTTCTCGTCAGCATTCGGCGGGTTTTGGAAAGCCTGAGCCATTGCTTGCATAGCAGCAGCAAGAGCCTCATCATTCCTACCAGCGTTCCTTCCAGCCATAACAACTTCTGCTCACAATAAAACAAGGATTAGAATCAACAAATAACAATACTTGATTGTTAGACAACAACAAACTCAACAACTTGGCCGGATAGACCGACCTGCTCTAATACCACTAATGTGACACCCCAATTCTACCCCTCGTAATTAATAATAAAATCAGAGTTTCAAAATTTCATCCAAACATAAATTGAGGTATCACATATTTGTGTTTCCATCACTTTGCATTATAATGCACATCACAAAAATCAAAGTTGGATATACCGATTCATATCACCAATCATCATATAAACATATGAATATTCATAGCACAGCGGATAGGTTCACAAAATGTACATATCATCATGTTATCATCAATACATAAAGTCATAAGATAGTATACATAAACTATCCTATCAAAATAATAGCGTCGCCCAAATCCCGAGTGTTACTACTATCAGAGCAGAGCGATTCAAAATAAAGAGACTCGAGCTAATCCTCATCATCCTCGCGGATCACCTGCACGTTACCAATATAAAGGCAACGGCGAAACAAGTAAAGGGTGAGATACTCCAAAACATATAATTAAAGGCATGATAAAATATATAAATAGTTTTGGAATCATAAATGATATAGGATAATAAAAGTATGTCAACATATATCAAAATCTCACATACATTAAATCATCATTTAGTGTATAAAATAAACACTTTAATTTCGTCACGTAATCATCATCATCATATCAAAACAAGACATAAACTTCATCGCCATAAACTCATATCATCGTTTTACCGTCATGTTATATTCACCGCTCACTCATCATGAAATTATCACATCATAATCATTTTATGTTTAACACACAAAAAAATCATCACAAAACAAAGTATTATGTAACATCGCAATTCATCATAAGTCATCAAATAAAACTCAATGCCAAAAGACTCAAAAACAAACATAACCGACTCCATGAGACACGACTATGTTATGCATGTGGTACCCGTCACTTTGTCCATAATTAGGGACATTTGGCATAAAGCCCATCGTCGCTTTGGCATAAAAGCCCTCGTCGCTTGGCATAAAAGCCCTCGTCGCCAATGTAATGTATGTGACATGACAACACGACATCACAAATACGACACAACAAAAACATCATCATCGCACATCAAAATTGGCATAAAGCCCACGTCGCCATATTTATCCACATCAAGATAAACATATAATCACATCGCATATCATCAAGTATCCATTATAAATAAACTGTCGCAAACATCATGTTTAATCACACCACATCATTATCAAATAATTCACTAAATTCCAAACGCGGAAAAATAGTCAAACATAAATAATCGTTGCAAAAGTCATTCATAATAATTGGCACCAATCATAATCATTAACGTCGCAATCGGATTATCCATATGCGACTTAAACCGACTAAAACGCAACCCGACTCAACTTAACCGTAAATTGACTTATTTCGTGTCGCTTCGTAAAAACACGAAATATCGAAAAACTAACCTCACCACGATGTTCTACACGTCAAAATTATCTAGCACGTCAATTTTCGTTAAATTCAGAGCAACTTGCTCCGTCGCCGAAATTGCTGAAATCGGAAAATCAGAACATAATCGGGTTCCAAATTAAATCGGCTAACTTATGTCATATTTGTATTTAATTAATATAATTAATTAATATATTAAATTATGAAAATAAAATTTAAAACAGAAACTGTTTTGGAGAAAAATATAATTTACTAAACTGTCAATAATGGTGAAACTGAGATACTCCCTCCAAATACATAACAGACAGACGTCCCACATACAAATGAGAAAGGGGGGCTGGGCATACCCTTGGCACTTTTGGTTGTTTTTTTTTTGTTTCATAATTCAATTTTTTTTTTAAAAAGAAAAAAAAGAAAAACCAGCATAATCCACGTTTTCCACATACTACATAATCCACTTTTTCCACATACTGCATAATTTATTCTTGCAACAGACAGTTATACTTTCTAACTTAATATTAATTAATATAGTTCAAGTTTTCAATCCTAAATTTTCATTTCATTTCCAATTTCACATTAACCTACATACTGACAGTATGTATTTCTAACTTATTTAATTTAGTTTTCTAATTTAATTTCAATTAATCTAACCTAATAACAATTTAACAACAACAACAACAACAACACCTAAATCCACTCCTATAATTTATTTCGACAATCTCTCAACCAACTCATAAACCCTAAAAATCAATTTTTATCGCAAATCCAAAATATACCAAATCAAACCCTAACTATAAGCATTGGAGAATCAAACCCCTTACCTTAAATGCTTGAATGATTCTTGATGTTTCCACAAAATCAACCCTAGCTTGATCTTGTGTTCTTGTTTCCTCTTCTCTTCTAAGACTCCTCTTTCTCTTTTCTAAGTGTGTTTTTGTTTTATGACATAAAACAAGTGTTTGGTTTGCTTAGAACAAGATATAAGCTAGCAATATACCCAAAAAGCCCTTGGTCTTACTAGTAATTATAACACTAATAATACTAAATAATATTATTAACCCAAATAATTAAAATAACTCCAAATAATTAAAATAACTCCGAATAATATTTTACCGAACCGAACGGAATAAAAACAGGACCGAACAAAATAATTACCGGTCCCTCAAAATAAATACCAGACCGAATAAAATAATTATCGGTCCGAATAAAACGTCGCCGAATATATTAACAGATATACCGGTTAATATAAATATTCTCATCGCAAAAATAAATGTCAAACGGTAACTCGAAAATATTAATATAATATAATATTAAATAAAACGGGGCGTTACAACGGGGAGGTGGGCATCCCGATTAAAGTGGGAACTGAAACCTTCAACTCCATATTCTATGTGATGGACATCCGTCCATCCTATTCTTGCTTGTTGGGAAGACCTTGGATTCACCATGCTGGAGCCGTTACTTCTACCCTGCATCAAATGCTCAAGTACCCTGTCCAGGGGAAAATCATAATTGTTCACGGCGAAGAGGAGTACATGATAAGACATCTAAATTCTTTCCGCTATGTAGAATTGGATGATGAATTCATAGAGACCCCTTTCTAACACTTCGAAGAAGTTTCTGAAGAGATAGCGGCAACCAAGACAGTGTCTTCTGTACCCATGATTACCAGACCTCCGCCTCGGATGTCGTCTCTCAAAGATGCAAAGGCTGTGATTGAAGAAGGAGGAAGCACAATCTGGGGGCAACTTCCCGACTTTCCTTTCAAATCAGATAAATTCGGCTTGGGTTTCACTTATTCTGCTCAAAAGTCTGTACGTCGCACCCATGCTGGGGGGCCACCAGTGAAGATCACCCATCATGGAGTCAGTGCTTTGGAGGATAGTAAAGAGGAATGCAACTTGGAAAACTGGATTTTCCCTACTGTTGACGGAGGACTGTGCAACTGGGAAACAAAAGACTTTGTTCTGATTAATTTCATAAATCAGTAATTTATCTTTCAAACATTTCTGTTGGTTTGTAACAATTCTCCAAACAATTCGTACACATTTAACCTTGTGCCTTACCAGAGGCATATAGGTCCATTTGTAAGGGTTTTATTTTTCATCTTCATATGCCATTTTAATGAATCATGGACGTTTTCACATATAAACTTTTGTGTTCATTGTCTTTCTTTTTTACATTTTATTTGTTTAAAGGTGGCTATCCCTTACACACACCCACACTCACAAATGCAGGTACCCTTCCATTCCGGATTCCATGGGTAACAATTCTGCTATGGCCTTCAGTGACTCTAAAGATCTGGTCTACCATGCCGAATACGAAGGTGAGGAAGATTGTGAAGTGCCGGGAGAATTGGCTAGACTGCTGCAACAGGAAGAAAGGGCTATTCTATCTCATGAGGAGCTGTTAGAGATAATCAACTTGGGTACCGACGAAGACAAAAAAGAAATCAGAGTGGGTGCCAACCTAGAGCCAAGTGTCAAGGAGCGCTTAATTCAGCTGTTGAATGAATATGTTGAGATCTTCACCTGGTCATACGAAGACATGCCGGGACTCGATACAGATATTGTGGTTCACCGTCTACCCACAAGAGAAGACTGTCCACCAGTTAAACAGAAAGTCCGTCGCATGAGGCCCGACATGTCAGAAAAGATCAAAGCAGAAGTTATGAAGCAGTTCAATGCTGGATTTCTTGCTGTTACTTCCTATCCACAATGGGTTGCTAACATTGTGCCCGTGCTTAAAAAGGACGGCAAAGTGAGAATGTGCGTGAATTAGAGACCTAAATAGGGTCAGCCCTAAAGATGACTTTCCACTTCCGCACATTGACATCTTGGTTGACAATACAGCTCAACACAAGGTATTTTATTTCATGGACGGATTTTCAGGTTACAACCAGATCAAAATGGCACCTGAAGACATGGAGAAAACTACTTTTGTTACACAGTGGGGTACATTCTGTTACAAAGTGATGCCATTCGGACTGAAGAATGTCGGGGCAACCTATCAACGCGCCATGGTAGCTTTGTTTCATGATATGATACATCATGAGATAGAGATCTACGTAGATGACATGATAGCCCGATCACAAACTGAAGAAGAACACCTCGACCATCTGCAAAAGCTGTTTGTCAGGTTGAAGGAGTACAAGCTCGGATTAAACCCTAATAAGTTCACTTTCGGAGTCCGGTCCCGTAAACTCTTGGGTTTCATTGTCAGCAACAAGGGCATCGAGGTTGATCCTGCCAAAGTCAAAGCTATACAAGAAATGCACGTTCCTCGCATTGAGAAGGAGGTCAGAGGTTTCTTGGGACGCCTAAACTACATTGCAAGGTTCATTTCTCACTTAACATCTACCTGTGAACCAATCTTCAAGCTGTTCAAGAAAGATCAGGTAGTTAATTGGAATGATGATTGTCAAATTTCTTTGGATAAAATCAAGGAGTATTTACTAGAACCTCCTATCTTGATGCCACCCATTGAAGGAAGACCGCCAATCATGTATTTGACCGTCCTAGAGAATTCAATGGGGTGCGTATTGGGCCAACATGACGAGTCTGGCCGAAAAGAGAATGCAATTTATTACCTTAGAAAAAAGTTTACCGACTGTGAGACCCGATACTCACTGCTCGAGAAAACTTATTGCGCTTTGGTATGGGCTTCTCGCCGGCTAAGGCAGTATATGTTTACTCATACCACTTTGCTGATATCTAAGAT
Organism: Vicia faba; assembly: GCA_948472305.1. Lineage (NCBI taxonomy): Eukaryota > Viridiplantae > Streptophyta > Magnoliopsida > Fabales > Fabaceae > Vicia > Vicia faba. The sequence goes on along the minus strand of OX451738.1, from coordinate 235,273,858 downwards.
GGATCCGATAAAGTACATCTTTGAGAAGCCTGCTTTGTCTGGAAGGATAGCTAGATGGCAAATGATCCTCACGGAATACGATATACAGTACACGACCCAAAAAGCTATAAAGGGGAGTGTGCTAGCCGATCATCTGGCTCATCAAGCTGGCGAAGATTACCAATCCATGAAGTTTGACTTCCCCGACGAGGATATCATGACATTGGACAACATTGAAGACTTTAGACCATATGACGGACCTGAACAAGGATCTCGATGGACCCTGTACTTTGACGGTGCCTCCAATGCACTTGGAAACAGTATCGGCGCAGTACTCATTTCTCCAGAAGGTTGCCATACACCTTTCACCGCCAGACTTTGCTTTAACTGCACCAACAACATGGCCGAGTATGAAGCTTGTATCTTTGGTCTCAAGGATGCAATAGACCTGGGAATAAAATCTTTGGTTGTGTTTGGAGACTCGGCTTTGGTCATCAGTTAGATCAAAGGAGAGTGGAACACTAAACATCCCAACCTCATCCCTTACAAAGAACATGTCTTGACATTGTTACCACATTTCAAGCAGATTACCTCCGAGCACTTCCTGCAAGAAGAAAATCAGCTAGCAGATGCTCTAGCTATAATGTCATCCATGTTTAAACTTAACTGGGATAATGAGGCTCCCCAAATCACAATTGAGCGGATGGACGAACCTGCACATTGTCACGAGATTAATAGCGAAGAAGTAGTGGACCGACCTTGGTTTCACGACATCAAAAGGTATCTCAAGGCGCAAGAATATCCTGAAGGAGCTTCAGTCAACGACAAAAAGTTCTTGAGGAGATTCTCTGCCAAGTTCTTCCTGAGCAATGGTATCCTATACAAGCGCAATCATGATTGCATTCTGCTCCGTTGTGTGGAGAAGATTGAAGCTGAACAGGTCATGGCTGAACTGCACAATGGTACCTTTGGAACTCACTATAGCGGACATACGATGGCTAAGAAGATCCAACGGACAGGCTATTACTGGTCTACCATGGAAGCTGACTGCTATCAACACTCTCATACTTGTCACAAATGTCAAATCTATGCGGACAAGGTACATATACCTACAGTTCCTCTCAATGTCTTAACAGCTCCTTGGCCATTCGCTATGTGGGGAATCGACATGATTGGGGAGATCAAGCCTACAGCATCCAATGGACACCGTTTCATTCTGGTGGCCATTGACTACTTCATCAAGTGGGTCGCAGCGGCTTCCTTCGCATCCGTCACAAAGAATGTTGTTGCCCGCTTCATCAAGCAGAACCACATTTGTCGGTACGGTATCCTCGAAAGGATCATAACTGACAATGGTACAAACCTTAACAACACTATAATCACCGCTTTGTGCGAGCAGTTCCATATTCAACACCACAATTCATCTCCCTATCGGCCAAAGATGAACGGTGATGTCGAAGCTGCAAACAAAAATCTCAAGAAGATCATATAAAAGATGACAGTCACCTACAAGGACTGGCATGAGATGTTATTGTTTGCTCTCCACGGGTACCGTACCACGGCGCGTACATCAACTGGGGCAACACCCTATTCTTTGGTATATGGCATGGAAGCTGTTTTACCTATCGAGGTTCAGATTCCCTCCTTGAGAATCATGAAAGATGCTAGTTTGAGTGAAGACGATTGGATTCAGACCCGACTTGATCAGTTGAATTTAATTGACGAGAAAAGACTTACTGTTATTTGCCATGGTCAGACGTATCAAAAGCGGATGATCAAGGATTTCAACAAGAAAGTCAGACGCCAGACATATCAAGTCGGGGATCTGGTGATCAAGCGCATCATTTTGCCATAAAGTGATCCCAGGGGCAAATGGACTCCTACCTACGAAGGACCATTTGTGATCAAAAACATCTTTTCTAGTGGGGCAATGATCTTAACCACCATGGATGGCGATGACTTGTCGCACCCTGCGAACACAGACATAGTCAAAAGATACTACGCACAAATGACCCGCTAGGTTGACACACCTAGGCAAAAAAAGGGCATCCCGGTGAATCGAAAACCCAAAAGGGCGGTTCAGGCAAAAGTTAGGGATAAACAAAAAAATTTGTACACCCGGCAAGTTGAAAACCCGAAAGGGCGACTTGGGCAAAAAAGGGTTTCCCGGTGGATCGAAAACCCGAAAGGGCGGTCCAGGCAAAAGTTAGGGAATTAAAGCGTATGACTATGTCTTGTCGGATCACTTTAAGGACAATCTCTTCATAGACAAGCTCCAGGCTTCTGATCAACTCAATCATCTTCGGACGAAGCAACGAATAGACAAGACATTCAGTGTTACGAAGGCTATAGCAGAATGGGAACCCCATGGAATTTTTACACATAGCCATCTTTCTTTATATAAATTTTTCTCATTTTTATGACAACGTTCTCTTACTAGGATGCCTGTCTCCTTTGTACAAAATACTTACACAAAGTTAATACAAAGATACTTCAAAGTGCATAAAACTATTTGTCTTTTCCTTTTTACACTTGTGTTTTATTTGAAAACGTCCAATGATTTATTAATCAGCATATGCGTTTGAATATAATCACTGTTTACAAATAAACGAAATAGGAGAGAATAATTACTGATAGGTTGAAAGTATAGGAAAACGTCTTTAGGCTATCCCAAGAGAAATCCCTTGCAGTACATCGTCTAGATCCCTAGAGGAGCTAAAACCTTGAAATACATATCCCCAGCAGAGTTATAATTTCAAATCCTTAATTTCCGTCAAAGTTAAACCTTCAAACTCCCGATCCCCAGCGGAGCCAAAAACTTTGAGTTACAGACGCTCAGCGAAGATAAAATCTTCTTCCCCAGTCGAGTCAAATCTCCAACTATCAATCCCCAACGGGAACCATTCAGTTTTCCCCAAATTCCCCAGCAAGTTGTCTTAAAGTCTGAGAATCAACCAGATAACAGTTAACTTTTATCCCTAACCTAGGATAATTCCCCAGTAGAGTGGCATACAACCCAAACTCCTGAACTTTTTCCAAACAGGAATAAGCTTTTTCCCCCAGAGTCCTGAGCTTACTCTCCAGTAGTAAGCCTTCTTCCCCACAGAGTTTTTACTCCCCAACAGAATGAAGATTCTCATTTTTGATTCCCTAGTGAGGTTTCCAGAATCATCACCACTCCTCAGCATGAAGTCACCAAAGCTTTCATCACTCCTCAACAGAATGAAGATTCTCATTCTTAGTTCCCCGCAAAAGCCATCAGAGTCTTCCTTATTCTCCAGCAGATCAAAGTTTTCCTTTGTTTGATCCCCGGTAGAGATCACCAGAGTTTTCCCTATTCCCTAGCCGAGTAAGGATTTTCTTTGTGTAATCCCCAGTAGAAGTCTTAAAAGTTCTCTGAATTTCCCCAAGCAGTTTGACATTACTCTCACAATAGATTTTTGTCATTACTCCAACTTCAAGACATGAAGGATTCTCACATTTCCACAGAAGTTGTCAGGGATTTATTTTCCCCGACAACAGTCAAAGATTTTATCATCCCCAATAGTCACCAAGGATTTTTCATCCTCAACAATCAAAGATTTTGAATGTACTGCAGCGGTCAAAGGATTTATTTTCCCCGGTAGCAGTCGAAGATTTTATTATCTCCAGCCGTCAAGGATTTATTTTCCTCAGCAATACAGCAAATCAGCTTACATGCACATACATTACACTCATATATCATAAACGTTGATAAAACACATTTTATTGCATCATACATTTCATGCAACATAACTTTGTGTTTCAGCTAACATTTTACCCTTTTCAGGATAAGATTAACAGTTATCTTTAACAGATATTCAAAGATTTCAGATACAGTACTGATACACTCCAGACACGAAAGTCATTCTGTTACTCATTCAGATCTCTTATTTAGATACAGTACAGATACACTCTAGACACAAAAGTCATTCTGTTACTCATTCAGATCTCTTATTCAGATATAGTACGGATACACTCCAGACGTGGAAGTCATTCTGTTACTCATTCAGATCTCTTATTCAGATACAGTACAGATGCACTCCAGACACAGAAGTCATTCTATTACTCATTCAGATCTCTTATTCAGATATAGTACGGATACACTCCAGACATGGAAGTCATTCTGTTACTCATTCAGATCTCTTATTCAGATACAGTACGGATACACTCCAAACACGAAAGTCATTCTATTACTCATTCAGATCTCTTATTCAGATACAATACAGATACACTCCAGACACGGAAGTCATTCTGTTACTCATTCAGATCTCTTATTCAGATATAGTACGGATATACTCCAGACACGAAAGTCATTCTGTTACTCATTCAGAATTCAAAGTCAAGATACAGTACAGATACACTCCAGACACGGAAGTCATTCTGTTACTCATTTAGACCTCAACTCCAGATACAGTCCAGATACGCTCCAGACACAGAAGCCATTCTTTCAATCATTCAAGATTTTCCCCAGCTCAGATACACTCCAAACACGGAAGTTATTTTGTCACCTGTTCAAGATACAGTTCAAATACGCTCTAGACACGGAAGCCATTCTGTCGCTTATTCAAAATTCAGATTCAGATACAATACAGATACACTCCAAACGCGGAAGCCATTCTGTTATTCATTCAGATTCAAGTTTAGTTACAGCTCGGATACGCTCCAGACACGGACGCCATTCCCTTGCTCATACAAATTCGGTCTCCAGATACAGTTCAGATACGTTCCAAATACGGACACCATTCTGATACTCATTCTTTTGACTAACAACTTGTAGTTCAACAAACATTCTTGGATGGCATCTACAAGCCCATCTCCGACAAGATTCTGTCACATTTCCAAATGGTATCTTTAAGCCCATTCCCTCAACTACATTTTGACGAGTGCAAATTTACGAGCACTCTAGTGTCCAATCATCTTTTACCTTCGAGTCACGAATGGCAAAACTCGCCAATATAACTCTTCAGGATCAAGAAGATTGAACAGGGGAAGCTGTTGTACCCCAAAATTTTCCCTCTCATTTTATCAAGATTTTCCTCACAAGACTCTTTGGACTCAAGACCAGATTAGGGTTTGCTCAGCTCAAGACATCTCCTTGCATTAATGACCTGAAATTAGGGTTTGAGTTTGCACAAGGATTTTTGGACTTCCAATGCCTCATGTGACTTTCATACTTCATGTTGGACCTCTAATATTTCTCATACCAAGTTTCAAGCCTTGAATCACTTTTTTGCTCAGTCAATTGGACAGTTGACCTAAAAATCAACTGTATTGGGGAAAAAGTCAACCATGGCCAATTTACAGTCAAACCTCATAATTATTTATCCACATAAACATTATGGACTCTTATGAACCATTTTATCAAGTTTAGACCATAACTCCTCAAGAAATTTGATCAGATCATCAAAAGGGCAAAATGGTCATTTTTAGGGTTTTGACTGTAGAAGGGCAATTTCTGATTTTTCACCTAGCCAATGGCAAATTGGATTCAAGCATGGTTTCAAGGACTCAATGGCATCATCTTGACCTAATCACAAGGTTCAAAAGATCTCAAATGCATTGGATTGACAGATGAATTTTCCAGTCAACTGATCAAAAATCAACTGTACACTGAAAAGTCAAACTTTGACTTTTTGGTCAAAATCAAGTTCCAAGGGTCATTTTTCATCAAGATGTGTCAAAACATGAAAATTGTTCACCAAGAAACCTAATTTTGAAAATTAGGGTTTAAGTTTGAAAATTTTCATAACTTAGAATTTTTCTAAGTTATGAAAATTTCTTATTTTTTCCCAACTTTTTTCACCATGATGCAATTGGATTCAAAGAAAACATACAACATGAAAGTTGTAGTCCTACACAAAATCTACAACTTTAATTCACAAAGTTTTCCCAAAGGATGCTTGGATCTCAAGGTATGATTTTGTGAATAGGGGTCCATAAAACTTTTAACTTAGTGAAATTTTGCCCTAGTTTAGACAGGATTTTGACCTAACTTCATGGAAACTTTTCACATAGTTCCAAGTGGAATCTCAAAATGCATTTCAAATATGGATTATAGAGCATGTTACAAGCTTTCCAAAATGTCCAATAACTCTCCAAGATCATTTATGGTTAGGGAGAATCGAAGGAATGAAAATGGCAAATCATCACTTTTGTCCAAGGCATTTTGCACAAGGTTACAACTTGCAAATCTGTCCTAAGCATGCTTGTACTTGTTTTACAGTTCCTAATCCATTCCAAACTCCTTAATTTAATGCAAATACATTGGACAATGGCATTGTTCTGAGCTATGGAGCTTTGCAGAATGAATTAATCCATTTATGGCATAAAGGTAACAATGCCATTTCCATAAAGCTTGCTTTCTTGCAACTTTGTATCCCTTGAGCATTGAACCTGATCTTTGGCTACAAACAAGATCCACAAACTTGAGGCAAAGTACACCAACTGTGTTCAGACCTCAATCTAGCAAGTACAGCCTTTGCCTTTGTCACTTCAACTTTTGCTTCAAAAGCAAGTAAGCTTGCAAAAAGTCCATATCTCAACTATCTGATAAAACCAAGCTTGGATATCATTTAAAACAAGCTCAACATATTGTAACAAGCCTAAGACATGATTTTATAAGCTCTCAAACACCCTAAAACACCAAAATCACCATTTCTGCCCAAAATAGGGCCATCTCTGCAAATCACAAGCCACTTCCATATTCCCTCGTGTGTTTTGCTTGGAACCACTTCAGACACATTCCATACATCACACCTAAACTATCCAAGCCATTGTTCAGCAACTGTAACCTCATTTTCAAGCTTCACCATTTTCAATTTATGAGTTTGCAGGTTGACTTCTACAAGGAGATTCAAGCCATTTCAAAGCAAGCTGAGCATTGGGAAAGCTTGAGGGAACTTCAAGCAAGCTCACAAGTACATCAGGCTTCACTCAAAGTTGCTACATTGCCATAGCCAAACTCAATTGAACAAGATAATTTTCAAAGTTCTATCTCCTTATTTAGGCATCATTAGGCTTAGGTTTGTGAAGCAAAAATGTAGTCTTTAATGTGCTTGAGTTGTACATATGCATAGATTCCATTTATATTAACTGAGCTAGGAGTATTTGATAGTTTAAGTTGCTGAAAAAACTAGGTCAAGATTTAGGGCCACTGAAATTCTCTTTGGTCTTTGAGAGTTAGGTCAAGTTATTTATATCATTGGAATCATGTGATCATGAGCTATATTTTTCATGTTATAAGTTTTTGATTTTATGCAAGCATGAGCAAGAACAGGATTTGTACATGGCGCGCGCGTTTTGTAGAAGACAGAGGACAGGGATGAAGTGAACTTGGGCCTGGCGCTTGGGCTTGTTTCTTTTGACACCCCCTTTTTTACTTCTGCACCCCCCTTTGCATTTTCTTTTATTTTTTTATATTTCTTGCATATTTTATATTTTTGACTTTATTTATTTTTTTCTAAACATATAAAATCACAAAAAATATTTTCTTTTATTTTTGGCATTTTACCATATTTTTTGTTTTATTTGTTTTGCATAATATTTAGTTTATTAGGTTTAATACTTTTATTTTCTTAAATAAACTTGTAAAATAATTTGAAAATATCTAACATTTTTATTTTTATTATTTATACACGCATAAAATAATATTTCCATACCATATTTAATTTTTAATATTTGTGCATAATATTATTATTATTTTTCTTTAACAAAAATGAATAAAGATAAATATAGAAAACAATATTTTCTTTTAAACCAAAATAAGGGTTTCCACCCTTTAAAAAATAATCATTTTATTTTCTTATTTTTTTTAAGACATAAATAAATTTATTTTACATACATAAAATAAATACAAAAACATTTGTGCATATTTACATTTTATTGTACATTTAAATGATTGTTTATTTATTTATTGTATAAATTCAATTGGGTTGTAATAGTAAATTAGGGTTTTTATTTTGTGCAAATACCCCCTATTCAAACTTGTACCCTCCTCCCCATAATATTGTTGTAATAGTCTTAGATTTACTTTACGCATTTTATTGCTTTCATATACCATGATAGTAAATTAGGGTTTTGTATGCAAAGACCAAAATCAAACAAATAGCATGACTTAATACAACACAAAAATGCATGAAAAATGACAACACAATGCACACAAGCATCTCTAGGGTTTCACCCACTTTGTTGCCTTAAAATGGCCATGGTATGCATGCTAGGTATCTTGGCAAAATCAAACAAAACAAAAAGATCATAGTCCCTCGATGACGCTATCTTGGTTGCCTATACAAATGATCTTAGTCCCTAAAACTTGCTAAGATACTTGGCACCATTGCTATCATGGTCATACGATGACCCACGCCCGTCCCGTTTAACATCCAAAGATAGGTTTGTTTACCAAATACAATGGTAAAACAACAATGTCAAAGGGTTAAAAATGTGTAGGAAAGACTTTTGATTAGGTAGATGCTCCTAGTTACTTGATCAATTTGCAAACCATCCTTGCTATTTTCAAACAAACACACACACAATTTCAAAACAATTTCCAAACAACTTTCAAACATTGAAACATTTTTTCAAAAGACAAACATCTTTGTATACATTCTTACGAACGAGAATCATTACAAAGATTGCCACAACATGGCCTCTTTTCAAAATACTTTCAAAACCACACAAAGCACCATTTCAAACAATTGAAAAGCAAAAGCAAGTGATCTAAACAAGTAACTAAGAGCCCATGGAAAACCATGGATGAAAAGGGTGCTATCACCTTCCCTTTTCATAATCTACCCCCCGAACCCAAGAAAACATCTCAAAGGTCTTTCCTGTGCTTTTTACCTTTCCTTTTGGATAAAATAAAAGTCGGTGGCAACTCTTACTAAACCGAAACATTTGCGAACACAAACACAAATCCTCAAGTCAGTTCTCCCACCGTATCACAAACTCGAATAAATGCACTTTTGGAGTAAGATTTAGTAAACTCTTAGGCTTCGTTGTCAACGGTAGAGGTATTAAAGTGGACCCTGCAAAGGTAAAAGGAATACAAGAAATTCCCGCTCCTCGCACTGAAAAGGAAGTTATGGGATTCTTAGGATGGCTAAACTACATCGCCGAATTTATTTCCCATCTGACCGCTACTTGTGAACCAATCTTCAAATTACTGAAGAAAGATCAAGTGGTAGAATGGAATGACGACTTCCAGGCTTCCTTTGACAGAATCAAGGAGTACCTTCAAGAGCCTCCCATTTTGATGCCGCCAGTTGAGGGAAGACCTTTGATCACATACCTAATAGTTTTGGAAAATTCAATGGGGTGTGTGTTGGGGCAGCATGACGAGTTTGGCCGAAAAGAGCATGCAATATACTACCTGAGAAAAAAGTTTACCGACTATGAAACTAGATATTCACTGCTCGAGAAAACTTGTTGCACTCTGGCTTGGGCTGCTCGCCGAATAAGACAATATATGTTGACTCGCACTACCTTATTGATATCCAAGATGTATCCTATTAAATACATATTCGAGAAGCCCTCCCTCTCTGGAAGAATAGTAAGATGGCAGATGGTCCTGGCCGAATACGACATTCAGTACACTACCCAAAAATCAATAAAGGGAATTGTACTACCTGGTCACTTGGCTCATCAGGATGTGGATGACTATCAATCCATGAATTTCGAATTCCCGGACAAAGACATCATGTTGGTAAATGATTGTGAAGAACTCGGACTATATGATAGACCTGAACAAGGATCCCGATGGACCATGGTTTTTGATGGAGCTTCCAACGCACTCGGCAATGGCATTGGCGTTGTGATCATATTTCCTGAAGGTTTCCATACTCCCTTCACTTCCAAGTTGTGTTTCAACTGTACCAATGATATGGCTGAATATGAAGCGTGCATTATAGGTCTTAAAGCTGCCATAGATTTGGGGATCAAATCCTTAAATGTATTTGGGGACTCATCCTTAGTCATCAGTCAGATTAAAGGAGAATGGGACACGAAGCATCCTAATCTCATACCTTACAAAGAACATGTGTTGACACTGATCCCACATTTTGAAGAAATTACCTTTGAGCATTTTCCACGAGAGGAAAATCAACTAGCGGACGCGCTAGCCACTATGTCATCCATGTTCAAAATAAGGTGGGATAATGAGGCTCATCAGATCACTATTGAGAGGATGAACGAACCAACATACTATCACAAGATTGATACTGAAGAAGTAGTGGACAAACCTTGGTTCCATGAAATTAAGAGATATCTCGAGGCCCAAGAATATCCGGAGGGAGCTTCAGTCAATGATAAGAAGTTCCTAAGAAGGTTCTCTGCTAAATTCTTCCTCAGTAACGGAATCCTCTATAAGCGCAACCACGAATCTACTTTGCTCCAGTGCATAGACAAGAGTGAGGCAAAAAAGATCGTGGCTGATTTACACGAAGGTACCTTTGGCACCCATTCTAGTGGGCACAAGATGGCTAAAAAGATCCTACGGGTAGGATACTACTGGTCCACCATGGAAGTGGACTATTATCAGCATTCACGGACTTGTCACAAGTGTCAGATCTATGATGAAAAAATGCATGTCCCCCGGTTCCTCTAAACATCCTGAATGCTCCTTGGCCATTCGTAATGTGGGGCATTGACATGATTGGAGAGATCATACCTACAACTTCTAATGGACACCGCTTCATCTTGGTTGCCATTGATTACTTCACAAAGTGGGTTGAGGCAGCTTCATTTGCTTCTGTTACCAAGAATGTTGTGGCCGGATTCATCAGACATAATCTTATTTGTCGGTATGGTATTCCGAAGAGAATCATTACAGATAATGGTACCAATCTCAAAAATACTATGATCACCGGACTATGCGCACAATTTAAAATCAAGCATCATAACTCTTCTCCTTACTAGCCGAAGATGAATGGCGTTGTAGAAGCCACTAATAAAAACATCAAAAAGGTCATACAAAAGATGAATGTGACCTATAAAGACTGGCATGGAATGTTACCATTTTCTCTCCACGGTTACCGTACCACGATGCAAACATCAACATGGGAAACTCCTTTCTCTTTGGTATATGGTATGGAATTTGTCCTACCAATTGAAGTCCAGATACCTTCATTAAGAATCATGAAGGATGCAGGTTTGAATGAAGATGAATGGGTTAAAAATCTACTTGACCATCTGAACCTGATTGATGAGAAGAGGCTTACAGTTATTTGCCATGGTCAGATGTACCAAAAACGTATGATTAAAGATTTTAACAAGAAGGTCAGATGTCAGGTATATCAGGTTGTGACCTGGTAATCAAACGTATCGTACTGCCACAAGGTGATCCCAAGGGCAAATGTACTTCTACATACGTATGACCATTTGTGATCAAAAACATATTTTTTGGTGGAGCCATGATCTTAACCACTATGGACGGCGACGACCTTCCGCACCCTGTAAACACGGACATAGTTAAAAGATACTACGTGTAACACGGTGGGAGAACTGACTTGGTTGTTTTACGTTTGATTGCAAATGTTGCGGTTTAGCAAGAGTCGCCACCGACTTTTCTTTTATCCAAAAGGAAAGGCTGAAAAGAACAGAAAAGACCTTTGATATGTTTTCTTGAGTTCGGGGGGTAGATTGTGAAAAGGGAAGGTGTTAGCACCCTTTCCATCCATGGTTTTCCATGGGCTCTTAGTTTCTTGCTAGATCACTTGCTTACGTTTGAAAATATACTTTGTGTGGTTTTTGAAAAGTATTTTGAAAAGGCGACATCGTTTAGGCAAACTTTATAATGATTCTCGTTCGTAAGAATGTATACAAAGTGTTGATCTTTTGAAAAAAATTTCAATTTTGAAAGATGTTTTTGAAAGTGTTTTGTTTTGAAAATAGCAAGGATGTTTTTGGTTTTGTAATTGAGCAAGCAACTAGGAACAATCTACCTACTCAAAAGTCTTTCATGTTTATTTCATCTTTCCTTTGACATTGTTATCTTACCATTGATTTGGTAAGTAACCCTATCTTTGGATATAAAAGGGACGGGCAAGGGTCATCGTATAGTCATGATTAGCAATGTTCTAAGATATCTTAGCATTTTCTTTAAGGGACTAAGATCATTTTTGAAAGGCAACTTTGATAGCGTCATCAAGGGACTATGATCTTGTATTTCTTTTATTTTTTTTTGCTAAGATACCTCCACATGCATAATATGGCCATTTTGTAATGCAACAAAGTGGGTTTACCCTAAGGGTGTATGTGTGCAAGTGTATTGATTTACATGTTTGATTTGTCTTTGAATTAGGGTTTTCTAAGTATTGATTTTAATCTTTCCATACAAACCCTAATTACTAGCATTTGTATATAAAGCATTAAATTGCGGAAAATAAAATTACTACACTATTACATCATTTGGGGAGGGGGTATACAAATTTACAAATGGGGAATTGCAAGAAATTAAAATCCTAATTATTTATTACAACCATATTGAATATTATACAAACAATGCATAAATAGAAAGACAAGAATGTAAATGTAAAAAGAAATGTGATTTTTGTTTGTTTTTTTAATGAAAAGGTTTTTTTTTTTACCTAGTTAACTAAGATAAAATAGTTAACTAAAATCATAAGAAAATTAAGATTAAGTTAGTAAAATAAATTAATTTAAAGAGAACAAAATTTTTAGGGTTTTTGTGAATTTAATTAAATTAGTAAATAAAATTAATTAAATAAAAGTCCTAAGTTCTAAATTGATTTTAATTTAAAAGAAAATAATATAATAATAATTAAGATTAATTATCTAAGTATTTAAAAAAAAGAAATTAATTTATTAAAGGAAATTTTTTTTATTCTTTTAGTTTTTATGAAGAAAAAATAAACTAAATAAATATAAATAATAAAATATAAATATTTTTGGATTTTTTATCCATGAAAATAATAATAATAATAATAATAATAATAATAATAATAATAATAATAATAATAATAATAGTAATAAAAATAATAATAATAAAGAAAATAAAAATAAAATAAAAATATAAAATTAAAGTCACGGGGGTTAGAAAGTGAAATAGGGAATATGAAATAAGTAAAAATGTTAGGCCCAACAAAGGGGAGCCCAGCGCTGCAAAAATATTTAAAAAAACTGTAAAAATATGAAGAAAAAAAAAGCAAAAGGCAGTGCGCTGGGTGTTGAACCTGCTCCCTCTTAGTTACCAGCGTGCTGCCTTACCACGGGGGTGGCTATACATCTGTTGATATAAATGAAAGATTAAATACATAATGTTAAATGTCTCCGTGACATGTACTTCATCTTCAACCTTCAGCCAGCCAGACCACCTGTATCTCATTCTCAAAAGTGGAAATTGTGAAATGAGTTTGAGCTGCTTTCAAGGAGTTGTGATGATCAGGTTAGCTTCCTCAAGTTCCCGGGAAGCTAATGCAATACTTAGCTTGAGTTGAGAGTGGCTGAAATGGCTTGGAGAAGTCAATGTGCAATGCTTTATTTTTGGTTATGGGGGATGATGGAAATGGAGTTACAGTCGTGTAACAGGGACAGGGATGAGTTGTATTTGATGTAAGGAAGCTTTAGGAACTAAAAGGCCAAAGAACGCACAAGGGAAATATGAGTTACAAGTCCAAGGTCAGAAACTGTGCAACAGTGGAGTTTTTGGGAAATTTCTGATTTGAGAGAGTTTGGGAGTATTTCAGGTAGTTTTTGCTCATTTTTTAGGTTGCATAAGAGTGTCTTGAAATATAGGAAAAGGTTTGGATACTTGAGGTGGTCAGAATCACAAGATCACAAGTTATGGGATTTTGACTTGTTTTTGAAGCAAGCTTGACAAGTATGGTTTCAAGGTAAGGTACAAAGCTATCTAGAGTGGTTACCAACTTTAAACATGCTTATCTGACTTTGTAGAGGAAGCTTATGCAGAAGGAACAAGTGCAAAGCTCAATGCAAGTTGACTTTTCATAAAGCTTGCTTTATGTAAATGGCAATGGTGCCTTTGTGCCATTAATGGAAAATTATCTTGGATAAAGCTTGAATCAAATGGATAATAGCTCAAAATCAAGTGTAATCTTCTGATTAGGGAGAGATTTTGAGGTTTAGAGGCCTACAAAGCAAGATTGTGCAGCATAGGCTTGAGATTTGTATTCTTGTTCATCACAAAAATGCCCTATAATTCCAGTTTGAAACCCTAACTTCCTCTCTTCAATTATCCTTGCTCAAGAATAATCTCAATGAGTTCTTGGGTATTTTGGAAAGCTTTTAATGTGCTCTATAATCCATCTTTGAATCACTTTTGAAAATTCCCCCTGGAACTATATGAAAAATTTCCATGAAGTTAGGTCAAAATCCTGCCTAAACTAGGGCAAAATTTTCACTAAGTGTTTAGTTTCATGACCATGAATTCATCGATTAATAACTTGAGATCCAAGAATTTCTAGGAGAATTTGTGTAAAACAATGTTTTATATCTCATGGATATCTACAACTTTCATGTTGAAAGTTTCTTTTGAATCATCTTGCATCATGGTGAAAAATTGGCTCAAAGTTGTGAAAAAATATGAAGTTTTCAACACTTAGAAAATTTTCTAAGTTTGGAAACTTTGACTTTTCAAAATGAAATCTTGACTTTTTTATTTCTTGCTGAACAAGTTTCATATTTTGACTTGTTTTGATGAATTGTGATCTTTGACACTTGATTTTGACCAAAAAGTCAAAGTTTGACTTTTTAGTGTACGGTTGACTTTTGATCAGTTGACTGAAAAATCCACTATCAATCAAATGACCTTGAGCAATGTTTTGAGTCATGCAATTAGAACAAAATTATGCAATTGAACTCTTGAGATCATGCCTCAAACTAATTAATCATTTGCTAGGTCAAAAATCAGAAATTGCCCTTTCTCAATCAAAACCTAATTTTGAGCATTTTGCCCTTTTAATGGTCTGATCAAATTTCTTGAGGAATTATGGTCCAAAATTGATAAAATGATACATAGGAGTTCACAATGTTGACATGGATAAAAAATTATGGAGTTTGACTATAAATTGGCCATAGTTGACTTTTTCCCAAATACAACTGATTTTTAGGTCAACTGCTCAATTGACTGAGCAAAAATGTGATCCAAGACTTGAAACTTGACATGAGTAATCTTGAGGGTCCATAATGATGCATGAAAGTCATATTAGGCATTAAAAGTTCAAATATCCTTGTGCAATCTCAAACCCTAATTTCAGCCTTCAGTGCTTAAGGAGGTGTCTTGAGCTGATCAACCCTTGTGCAGTCTTGAACCAAAGGAGGTCTTGTGAGAAAATATTTGATAAATAAGAGGGAAAATTTTGGGGTATAACAGCTGCCCCTGTTCAATCTTCTTAGACCTGAAGAGTTAGATTGGTGGATCCTCCATTCGTGACTTAAAGGTGGAAGATGATCGGACACTAGAGTGCCCAGAAATTTGCACTCGAAGATGAAATGGGAATGGGCTTATAGATGCCATTTGGAGGAATGATGGAAATTTTCCGAAGATGGGCTTGTAGATGTCATCTAAGGGTGAATGTTGACAGAGAATGGACTAAGTCTGAACTTGATTTCAACTGGAAAAGAATCAGAATAAATTTTTGGAGCGAATTATCTGAACCAGAAGAAGTCTTGTATGTTGTTTGATTGGGAAGAATCAGAATAAATCTTGGAGTGATTTATCTGAACCAGAAGTGTTCCTTTGGAAAGTATCGGGATAAACCATTGAGGGGTTTAAACTAAACCAAAAGAGATCTTGAATATTCTTTAACTGGAAAGAATCAGAGTAAATCTTTGAGTGATTTATCTGAACCAGAGAAAGCATATGCGGGAAAGAATCGGAATAAACCATTGAGAGATTTATCTGAACCCGAAGTTTTACTTTGGAAAGTATCAGGATAAACCGTTGAGGGGTTTAAACTGAACCAAAAGAGATCTTGAATGTTCTTTAACTGGAAATAATCAGAGTAAATCTTTGAGCGATTTATCTAAACCAGAGAAAGCGTATGCGGGAAAGAATCAGAATAAAGTGTTGAGAGATTTATCTGAACCCTAAGTGTTCCTTTGGAAAGTATCAAGATAAACTATTGAGGGGTTTAAACTGAACCAAAAGAGATCTTGAATGTTCTTTAACTGGAAAGAATCAGAGTAAATCTTTGAGTGATTTATCTGAACCAGAGAAAGTGTATGCGGGAAAGAATCAAAATAAACCGTTGAGATATTTAAACTGAACCGGCAGGGATCTGGAGAAGAATCAGAATAAATCATTGAGAGATTTGTCTGAACCAGAGAAGACGTCTGTAGGAAAGAATCAGAATAAACTGTTGAGAGATTTAAATTGAACCGGCAGGGATCTGGAGAATAATCAGAGTAAATCATTGAGAGATTTATCTGAACCAGAGAAGACGTCTGCGGGAAAGAATCAGAATAAACTGTTGAGAGATTTAAACTGAACCGGAAGGGGTCTGAAAGAAATATTTGTTATGTAGATGGTTGACCAGTCCTTTCTTGGGAATTGATCTGTAATTGACTTGTTGAAAATTTGATGATAATTTTCTGTTGATTGATCTTTCCTGAAAAGATGAAAGGTTAGTTATATGCAACGTCATGATGTATGAAATGCATGCTGTAATAATATTCTCAAATAAATGAGATTGTGTCGTATGTATTTGTGTTATCAATGTTGTGACGTATGGATGCAATGTATGGACACGTTAATTATTATGTCGCAATGTTGCTGTAGTCAGGGAAAATAAATCCCTGAGCATTGCTGAGAATAAGGAGTATAAGTCTTCATGTTTTGAAGTGTTGATGAGTTTCCAATTGTTAGAGAAATAAACTTTGTTGTGTAAGGGAAACGTCGTGTATTACCTGTGAACCTTGTGAAATCCTGCTGGGGAATCCTGATAAATTGGGCGACTTTCACTAAGGAATCTTAGGAGTGGTAACTGGAAGTTTTGTTCCGCCTAAGATGTGAGAGATCTTGATATCATTAAGTTGCATACTGGAAATATGTTAGCGATCCTGTAGTGGGCTGTCCCGTCTTCCGCTCTTGCTGGAATAAGTACCTGTGGGGGATTTTATGAAATAGTCTAAAGATATTATCCTATTTCTTAAAGCCATTAGTGATTGTCTTTCTATGTTTTAGTTCATTTTGTAAACAGTAGTCACGTTCAAATGCATATGTTCAAAAATAATCATTGGACATTTTTGCAAACAAAACACGGAAATAAAAGAAAAACAGATTTTTGCACTTTCAAAGGAATATCTTTGTATTAACTTGAATAAGTATTTTTGTACAATGAGACGAGCATTCTAGTAAGAGAATATCATCGTAAAAAATGAAAATTGATACAAAGAAAAGATAGCTATGTGAAATGATCCCACGGGGTTCCCATTTTGCTATAGCCTTCACGTCTCTGAGCGTCTCATCCACTTTCCGCTTTGTCCGAAGCTGATTGGATTGATCAGAACCGTTGAGTTTGTTAGTCGATGCTAAAGGTTGTATGTAAGGTGATTCAACGAGACATAGTCATACTCTTTAATTCCCTAACTTTTGCATGGCCCGCCATTTCGGGTTTTCAGTCCACCGGGATATCCTTTTTTGCCCAAGTCGCCCTTTCGAGTTTTCAGCTTGCCGGGTGTACAGATTTTTGTATTTTATCCCTAATTTTTGCCCGAACCTTTTTGGTTCACCGGGATGCCCTTGTTTTGCCTAGGTGTGTCAACCTAGAGGGTCTCTTATATGTAGTATATTTTGACTATGTCCGCGTTCACAGGGTGCGGAAGGTCGTCGCCATCCATAGTGGTTAAGATCATTGCTCCACCAGAGAATATGATTTTTGATCACAAATGGTCCCTCGTATGTAGGAGTCCATTTGCCCATGGGATCACCTTGTGGTAATATGATACGCTTGATTACTAAGTCACCAACCTGATATACCTGACGTCTAACCTTCTTGTTAAAAGCCTTGATCATACATTTTTGGTACATCTGACCGTGACAGACAGTTGTAAGCCTCTTCCCATTAATTAAGTTCAACTGGTCAAGCCGAGTTTGAATCCATTCATCTTTGTTCATCCCTACATCCTTTATGATTCTCAGAGAAGGTATTTGGACTTCAATTGGTAGGACAACTTCCATGCCGTATACTAAGGAGAAGGGAGTTGCCCCTGTTGATGTGCGCGTTGTGGTACAGTAATCATGGAGAGAGAATGGTAGCATCTCATGTCAGTCCTTGTAGCTTACTGTCATTTTTGTATGATCTTCTTGATGTTCTTATTTTCCGCCTCGACAGTGCCATTCATCTTTGGCCGGTATGGCGAAGAATTATGATGCTGGATCTTGAATTGCACGCATAGTGCGGTGATCATAGTATTGTTGAGATTCGTACCATTGTCTGTGATGATTCTCTCCGGGATACCGTATCGACAGATGAGATTCTAATTGATAAGTTGGGCCACAACATTCTTGGTAAGGGAAGCGAAAGAAGTTTCCTCAACCCATTTTGTGAAGTAGTCAATGGCCACCAAGATGAAGCGGTTCCTATTAGAAGCTGTAGGTTTGATTTCTCCAATCATATCGATGTCCCACATTGCGAATGGCCAGGGAGAAGTCAGGGCGTTTAGAGGCACTGGAGGCACATGCACTTTGTCATCATATATCTGACACTTGTGAGAGGTTCGTGAATGCTGATAGCAATCAGCTTCCATGGTAGACCAGTAATACCCCGCCCGTAGGATCTTTTTAGCCATCGTGTGGCCACTGGAATGGGTGCCAAAAGTTCCTTCATGTAGATCAGCCATGATCTTTTCTGCCTCAACCTTGTCTATGTAACGATGCAAAACAGAGTCGTGGTTGAGCTTGTAAAGAATGCCATTACTGAGGAATAACTTAGTAGAGAATCTTCTTAAGAACTTCTTATCATTGACTGAAGCTCCTTCTGGATACTCTTGGGCCTCGAGATACCTCTTAACTTCATGGAACCAAGGCTTGTCTACTACTTCTTCAACATCGGTCTCGTGATAGTAAGCTGGTTCATCCATCCGTTCAATGGTGATATGGGGAGCCTCGTTACCCCACTTGAGTTTAAACATGGATGACATAGTGGCTAGCGCGTCTGCTAGCTGATTTTCCTCTCGTGGAAAATGCTCAAAGGTAATTTCCTCGAAATGTGGGATTAATGTCAACACATATTCTTTGTAGGGGATGAGGTTAGGGTGCTTCGTGTCCCATTCTCCTTTGATCTGACTGATGACTAAGGTTGAATCTCCAAATACACTTAAGGATTTGATTCCCAAATCTATGGCAACTTTAAGACCAAAAATACACGCTTCATATTCTGCCATATTATTGGTACAGTTGAAGCAAAGTCTTGCAGTGAAAGGAGTATGATATCCTTCAGGGGATATGATTACAGCACCTATTCCATTGCCGAGTGCGTTGGAGGCTCCGTCAAAAACCAGGGTCCAACGGGATCCTTGTTCAGGTCCGTCGTATGGTCTGAGTTCTTCACAATTGTTTACCATCATGATGTCTTCATCCGGGAATTCGAATTTCATGGACTGGTAGTCATCCACAGCCTGATGAGCAAGGTGATCGACTAGCACACTTCCCTTTATTGCTTTTTGGGTATTATACTGAATGTCGTATTAGGTCAGGATCATCTGCCATCTTGCTATTCTCCCAGAGAGGGCAGGCTTCTCGAATATATATTTAATTGGATCCATCTTGGATATCAATAAGGTAGTATGGGTCAGCATATATTGTCTCAGCCGACGAGCAGCCCATGCCATAGCGCAGCAAGTTTTCTCGAGCAGTAATATCTTGTTTCACAGTCGGTAAACTTTTTGCTCAGGTAATAAATAGCATGCTCTTTTCGTCCAGACTCGTCATGCTGCCCCAACACACACCCCATTGAATTTTCCAAAATAGTTAGATACATGATCAAAGGTCTTCCCTCGACTGGCGGTATCAAAACAAGAGGCTCTTGAAGGTACTCTTTAATCTTGTCGAAGGAAGCTTGGCATTCATCATTCCATTTGACTACTTGATCTTTATTCAATAATTTGAATATTGGTTCACAAGTAACGGTTAGGTGAGAAATGAATCTGGCGATGTAGTTTAGCCGTCCTAAGAATCCTCTGACTTCCTTCTCGGTACGAGGAGCAAGAATTTCTTGTATTGCTTTCACCTTGGCAGGGTCCACTTTGATACCTTTACCGCTGACGATGAAGCCTAGGAGTTTACCGGACCTCACCCCAAATGTGAATTTATTCGGGTTCAGCCTTAGCTTATATTTCTTTAGCCTTTCAAACATTTTCTGCAAGTGGTCAAGATGTTCCTCTTTAGTTTGAGATCTGGCTATCATTTCATCCACATAGACCTCTATTTTGTGATGGATCATGTCGTGAAATATAGCTACCATGGCACACTGATAAGTTGGCCCAGCATTCTTCAAACCGAATGGCATAACATTGTAACGAAATGTGCCCCACTGTGTGACGAAGGTCATTTTCTCCATGTCCTCAGGTGCCATTTTAATTTGATTGTATCATGAGAAACCATCCATAAATGAGAACACTTTATGCTGGGCGATATTGTCAACCAGAATATCAATATGGGGAAGTGGGAAATCATCCTTAGGGCTTGCCCTATTCAGATCTCGGTAATCCACACACATGCGCACTTTGCCGTCCTTTTTAGGCACTGGAACAACATTGGCGACCCATTGTGGATAGGAGGTGACGGCTAAGAATCCAACGTTGAATTGTTTCATGACTTCAGTCTTGATCTTCTCTGACATGTCTGGCTGCATGCGATGGACTTTCTGTTTTATCGGAGGGCAGTCTTCTTTTGTCGGTAGACGATGGACCATGATATCAGCATCAAGTCCTGGCATGTCTTTGTACGACCAGGAAAAGACCTCAACATAGTCATGTAGTAACTGAATTAAGCGCTTCTTGACACTAGATTCCAGATTGGCTCCTACCTTGACCTCTTTCTTGTCCTCTTTGATAACTAAGTTAATTGTGTCCACTGGTTCTTCGTGAGACTGTATGGTCATTTCTTCCTGTTGTAGTAACCTGGATAGTTCCCATGGCACTTCACAATCTTCCTCACCTTTGTCTTCGGCTTGGTAGATTATATTTTCAAAGTCACAAAAGGCCATAGCAGAATTGTTACCCATGGGATCCTGAGTGGATGTAGATCTGCATTTTGATATGTGAGTGTGTGTAAGAGCACAACTATCATTGAAAAATAAAATGTAGAAAAAGAAAGACAAAGAGCACAAAGTCTGCATGCAAAAACATCCATGATTCATTGATGACATATGAAAATGAAGTAACAACCCTTACAAATGGACTGTTGTGCCTCAGGTAAGACACGAGGTTTTAAAAGTCTGCATTGTTTAATTATTACAAGTTCAACAAAAATTTAAAGACAATTACTGTTGGATAAAAGTAATTGGGACAAAATATTTGGCTTCCCAGTTGGTGAGTCCTCCGTCGATAGTTTGGAAAATCCATTCTTCCAGGTCACAGTTGTCATCACTATCCTCCACTGCGTTGACTCCATGGTTACTGATCTTCAAAGGCGGTCCTCCGGCACGAGCGTGACAAACAGCTTTATGGGCTCCTGAAGTGAAACCCAAACCAAATTTGTCAGATTTGTAAGGTATATTCGGTAGTTGGCCCCAAATAGTACACCCACCTTCTTCGACCACTGCCTTGGCATCTTTCAAAGAATACATCTTTAGCGGAGGTGTTATAATCTTCGGGACTTGGGAAATAGTCTTGGTTGCTGCCACTGTTTGTGGGACTTCCTCGAAATGCCGACACAGAGTTTCGATGAATTCACCATCCATTTCTACGTATCTGAAGGATTTTAAGTGACTGACCATATATTCCTCCTCTCCATGAATAGTAATGATTTTCCCTTTGGTTGGGTATTTCAGCATCTGATGTAATGTAGAAGTGACGGCACCAGCGCCATGAATCCAAGGTTGGCCCAATAAACATGAATAGGAAGGGCGAATGTCCATTACATAGAAAGTTGAATCAAAGGTTTGAGTTCCAACTTTTATGGGGATGTCCACCTCCCCATGCACCATTCTCTTTGAATTGTCAAAGGCCCTTACCACTATGTTGCTGGGTTTTAAGGTCAAACCTTCGCAGTCGAGTCTATCCAAAGCGTTTTTAGGAAGCACATTCAAAGATGAACCTGTATTAACCAGGACATGGGCCAAAGTTGTGCCCCTACATTCGACAGAGACATGCAACGCCTTGTTGTGTTTCCTCCCTCTAGGTGCCAGGTCAGCATCAAAAAAGCCTAAATTGTTATCAGTTGTTAAACTGGCCACACAGTCTTCGAATTGATCAGCAGAGGTTTCCTGTGGCACATGGGCAATTTTAAGGAATTTCACCAAGGCCTTCGCATGAGCCTTGGAGCACAACAGTAAAGCTAGCATAGAAATCTTTGACGGAGTTTACCCTAGCTGTTCGACTATGTTGTAGTCGTTTCTCTTTATAATTTTAAGAATTTCTTCCATATCCTTTTTGGAGGCCTCTGGGATAGATACTGATTTCACCTTCATCTGGACAGGCTCAACCAGAATGGATTTTCCCCGAGTCTCGGTCGACTCGGCGGTAGGGGTGTCAGTAGGGTTAACCCTAGGGATTGTAGTAGTAGCATCAACAGGAACAAAAGCAGGGATGATCACAGGACCGGTAACAGTTTTCGGAGGAGCAATCTCTGGGGAGAATACTCTTCCACTTCGGGTTAATTTGTTGGTTCCTACAATGTTGCCTATGTCGGGGTCAGCCTTCTCAAAAATTGAGTCTTCAGCAGCCAGCCAATTCTACTTGACACCGTGATAGTAGACATCACCCCCATAATTCCAGGGGATAGTTTTATCTGATGAGTACAGGATCGGTCCTGGCATAGTAATTATTAGTGGAGTCACTTTAGGAACAGATGTAATCCTAACGGGTCTTTTGGTAGAGACCCTGGAAGGATTGGCGGAAATGGTTACTATTGAAACATCTTTGTAAGAAATGGTTGGAACGGGAGTCTTCTCAAACAAAATCTCTTTGTCATCCATTAGGCGCTGGACACCTACTTTCAATAAATGACAACCAGTTGGTAGGGATAAACAAAGGTGACAACCTTCACCACATCCCAAAAATAAATCGGCCTTCAATAGGTTCCTCTTGACAGTTAAGAGAGGAGTAACAAGTTCATCAACGACAGTAACAAACATATCATATTCAACAGCGTTAACATCACAGCCATGCTTGGGCATAGGAGCGGTGATAACATTTGGGATCTCTGGAGCATCAAATTCAATTTCTTTTGCCTCTATAAGGTCTCGCACCTTGTTTTTCAAAGCCCAATAGTTGTTGGTATCATGGACTGGACTTTCTAAATGGTAAGCACAACGAGCATTAGGGTGGTAATAAGGAGAGGCGGTGTTTGGATTCTTCGGGGCTTCTTTCAAAGTTACCAGATTAGATCTCAACAAATGTAGCAAGACTTGAGACAGCGTCATATTTATCCGGGTAAATTATCTTACCGGTCTTTCTGTTCTAGGCTGGTTATTCCTTTGTTGAGTAGGTGCAGGCTTAGGGATCATGACGGCCCCTACCATTGGATGGTGTTCAGTTCTATCCTGATTCCTTTGGGGGTATACAGCAACAACCTCTTTCTTCCCAATGAATGGTTTTCTCACGGCACTGGAGGATGCATCCTTTTGGATCTTCCCACTCTTAATCCTATCTTCCACTCTTTCTCCGATCAAGATTAATTCAGTGAAGCTGGCTGAGGAGCTTCCAATTAGATGATTTAAGAAAGGACCGTACAGGGTACCCAGAAACATGTCTACTAGTTCTCTGTCAGACAGGGGAGGCTGGACTCTTCCTGCTAAGTCCCTCCATTTCTGAGCGTAGTCTTTGAAACCTTCGCTTGAACCCATAGCTATACTCTGGAGTTGAGTATGAGTGGGAGCAAGGTTTGTGTTGTATTGATACTGTTTATAAAAAGCAGCGGCAAGGTGTTCCCAATTATGGACATTGGCCCTCTCCAGTTGATAGAACCAATCTAGTTGAGTTCCGGATAGACTATCCTGAAAGAAATGGACCCACAAATCTCTGTCAGCAGTGTGAGGTTGTATCTTCCTCACATAAGATCAGAGATGCATCTTGGGACACGAAACCCTGTTGTACTTAGCAAACCTTGGTTCCTTGAACTTTGGTGGAATAACAATTCCAGACACCAAACCCAGCTCTTCAATGTCCAGCCCGGGAACTTTCTGAATCTCTATTGCACTTAGACATTCTTCCAGATGTTTGTATTTTTCGTTGGCCGGAGGATACTTCTCTTCAGAATAATCTTCTTTTTCTCCCTCTTCAGATTCTGGATGGCCAGTCACTTCCTTGCCTTTCCCTTCTTGATTATCCTTTTCACCTGATGATGTTGTGAAGTCTAAGGTTCGTCTGGCTGGCCCTGGGAACCTTCTTCTTAGATTCAAAACACCGGTTGATTTCTTTGCTTTCTTCTTCTTTTCTTCGATCAGCAAAGTTTTCAAATCCTCTTGTCCTTTTTCCAAAGTCAAGAACATTTGTTGAAACTGAGCATTCTGCGCCTGGAGATCTTTTATCGTTTGTTCCATGTCCATCTTATTGAAATAAACATTAGAAAGATGAGGAGACCTGTTGTAAGAAACATGCTTATGTTATGATGAATGAAGATGCATATGCAATGATTTCAAGGAAATTAGAGATTTAAATTTGCTTTAGACAAAATGGAACACACGTTATATTAATAAATCAAAGTTTGAGTACATCATGCCTCTTTTGGGCTTACAAAGAAATACAAAAAACTCTAAGATAAAAAATTTGAATTGGGCCTCGAAAGTGTCTCGCTCCCCCTTAATTTGTATCCAATCCATTTGCAAGTCTTCGAGAGAGGTGGGCATGTCAAGATGCAGGATAGTGTATGGGACATATTCTTCCACAACAGGCTATATGATAACTAGGAGAATAGAGGGTAAGGCATCATAAGACTTTGAGCACGAGCTTGTACCCATTTAAGATAAGGCTCAAGAGGGATGGAATTCTTATGCCCCAGTGTCTTGCTATCTACCTTGTTCAACATCCTCCAAGCTCGGATAAACCTCTGGTGGTGACCTAGATCGTCATTCTCGTAGTCAAATACCAACCCTTGAATAAGAATCTCATGTTGACCATCCCTTCGGGCGTAACCAAACTGTCTTAAGGCTAAGCAGGGGTTGTAGGTGATACCTCCTCTGATACCAAGTACTGTACCCCAAAATTTTCCCTCTCATTTTATCAAGATTTTCCTTACAAGACTTCTTGGACTCAAGACCAGATTAGGGTTTGCTCAGCTCAAGGCATCTCCTTGCATTGTTGACCTGAAATTAGGGTTTGAGTTTGCACAGATATTTTTGGACTTCCAATGCCTCATGTGACTTTCATACTTCATATTGGACCTCTAATATTGCTCATATCAAGTTTCAAGTCTTGAATCACATTTTTGCCCAGTCAATTGGACAATTGACCTAAAAATCAGTTGTATTGGGGGAAAAGTCAACTGTGGCCAATTTACAGTCAAACCTCATAATTTTTTATCCACATCAACATTATAGACTCATATGAACCATTTGATCAAGTTTGGACCATAACTCCTCAAGAAATTTGATCAGATCATCAAAAGGGCAAAATGGTCAAAATTAGGGTTTTGACTGTAGAAGGGCAATTTCTGATTTTTGACCTAGCCAATGGCCAATTGGGTTCAAGAATGGTTTCAAGGACTCAATAGAACCATCTTGACCTAATCACAAGGTTCAAAAGATCTCAAATGCATTGGATTGACAGATGAATTTTCCAGTCAACTGATCAAAAATCAATTGTACACTAAAAAGTCAAACTTTGAGTTTTTGGTAAAAATCAAGTGCCAAGGGTCATTTTTCATCAATATGTGTCAAAAAATGAAACTTGTTGACCAATAAACTTAAATTTGGAAATTAGGGTTTAAGTTTGAAAAAATTCATAACTTAGAATTTTTCTAAGTTATGAAAATTTCTTATTTTTTCTCAACTTTTCCCAACTTTTTCACCATGATGAAATTGGATTCAAAGAAAACTTCCAACATGAAAGTTGTATTCGTACACAAAATATACAACTTTGATTCACAAAGTTTTCCCAAAATATTCTTGGATCTCAAGTTATGATTTTGTGAATAAGGGTCCATAAACTTTTTAACTTAGTTAAATTTTGCCTTAGTTTAGGCAGATTTTTGACCTAACTTCATGGCAACTTTTCACCTAGTTCCAAGAAGAATCTCAAAATGCATTTTAAAGATTGATTGTATAACATGTTACAAGCTTTCCAAAATTTCAAAAAACTCTCCAAGATCATTTGTGGTTAGGGAGAATCGAAGAAATGAAAATGGCAAATTATCACTTTTGTCCAAGGCATTTTTCACATTGGTTCAAGTTGCAAATCAGTTTGAATCATGCTTGTACTTGCATTATAGGTTCTAATCATTTTTACACTCCAAAATTGAATGCAAATACATTGGACAATGGCTTTATTCTGAGTTATGGAGCATTGCACAAGGAATTATTCCAAAAATGGCATAAAGGTTACAATGCTACTTTGATAAAGTTTGCTTTTTGCAACTTTGTTTATCTTGAGCCATGGACCTAATATCTTGCTGCAAACAAAGTCCACAAACATCAGTAAACTTGTACCAAATCTCCTCATTCCTTGAGCTAGCCTGTACAGGCTTTGGCATTGTCACTTCCCACCTTTTCTTCAAAAGCAAGTAAACTTGAAAAGTCCACACAACTCTTCCATCTGATAAAAACAAGTTTGGGCATCATTTGAAACAACTTCAGAACTTTGTTGCAAGCCTAAACACGATTGCCCAACCTCTCAAACACCCTTAAACACAAAAACACCAAGTTCCTGCCCAAACAGGGCATCTTCTGCAGAACCACTTCCAAAACAATATTGCCTCGTGCGTTTTGTCTTGAACCACTTCAAACACATTACATACATCCCATACAAGCTATCCAGTCACCTGTCCAGCAACTGTGAGCTCATTTTCACACTTCACCATTTTCATTTTGAAGCTTTGTAGGTTGACTCGTGCAAGGAGTTCTAGCCATCTACAAGACAAGTTGTGCATTGGGAAAGGTTGAGGGAACTTCAAGCAATCTCACAAGTACTTCAGGCCTTACTCAAAGTTGCTACATTGCCATATCCAAACTCAACTGAACAAGGTATTTGTCAAGTTTCTATCTCTCTATTTTGACATCCTTAGGCTTAGGTTTGTGAAGCAAAAATGTAGTCTTTAATGTGCTTGAGCTGTACATATGCATAGTTCTTATTTATATTGATTGAGCTAGGAGTATTTGATAGTTGAAATTGCTAAAAAATTTAGGTCAGAAATTAGGGGTGACAAAATTCTCCTTGATCTTTTAGAGTTAGGTCATGTTTTTTATATCATTAGAATCGTGAGTTAACAAGCTACAAGTTTCATGTTGCAAGATTTTGTTTTCATGCATGTACGCAAGAGATACAGTTTGAGCTGAACAGGGCGAGCGAAGGTAGCAAGGACAGGGATGTCGTCCTGTCCTGGGCCAAGGCCTTGGGCCTGTTTCTTTTTGCACCCCCTTCTTACTTGTTGCGCCCCCTGACCATTTTCTTTTATTTTTTATATTTTCTTGCATATTTATATTTTCTGACTTTATTTATTTTTTCTAAACATTGAAAAATCCCAAAAAATATTTTCTTAATTTTTGCATTTTATTTTATTATTTTTATTATTTTTATGACATAAAAATAGCTTGTTAGGTTAAATAGAATTTATTTTCTTTATTAAAACTTGTAAATACTATAAAAATATCATACAATTTTTATTTTTATTATTTATACACTTAAAATAATATTTGCATACATATTTTATTTTTTAAGATTTTTGTACATATTATTATTATTTTTCTTGAATAGAAAAATAATAAATAATATAAAGCATAATTTCTTTAAAACAAAATTAGGGTTTTCATCCTTTCAAAAATAATCATTTTATTTTTTCCTATTTTTAAGACATAAACAAATTCATTTTTACATACATAAAAATTAATATAATTTTTTTTTTCATATTCACATTTAATTGCATATTTAAATACTTGTTTATTTATTTATTTGAACAATGAATTCAATTGGGTTGTAATAGTAAATTAGGGTTCTATTTTGTGCAAATACCCCCTATCCAAACTTGTACCCCCTTCCCATAATATTGTTGTAATAGTCTAGATTTACTTTACGCATTTTATTGCTTTCATATACCATGATAGTAAACTAGGGTTTTGAATGCAAAAGACCAAAAAATCAAACAAATAGCATGACCTAACACAAGACAAAAATGCATGAAAAATGACAACACATTGCACACAAGCATCTCTAGGGTTTCATCCACTTGTTGCCTTAAACATGGCCATGGTATGCATGATAGGTATCTTGGCAAAACAAAACAAAACAAAAAGGTCATAGTCCCTCGATGACGCTATCTTGGTTTCCTAAAACAAAAATGATCTTAGTCCCTAAAACTTGCTAAGATACTTGGCATTATTGTTATCATGATCATACGATGACCCACGCCCGTCTCGTTTAACATCCAAAGATAGGGTTGTTTACCAATGCAATGGTAAAACAACAATGTCAAAGGGTTAAAAATATGTAGCAAAGACTTTTGAGTAGGTAGATAAGCTTCTAGTTACTTGATCAATTTTAAAACCATCCTTGATATTTTCAAACCAACACACACAATTTCAAAACAATTTTCGAAACATTGAAACATTTTTCAAAAGACAAACATCTTTGTATACATTCTTACAAACAAGAATCATTACAAAGATTGCCTAAACAAATGTCTCTTTTCAAAATACTTTAAAAACCACACAAAGCACCATTTCAAACAATTGAAAAAGCAAAGCAAGTGATCTAAACAAGTAACTAAGAGCCCATGGAAAACCATGGATGAAAAGGGTGCTAGCACCTTCCCTTTTCATAATATACCCCCCGAACTCAAGAAAATATCTCAAAGGTCTTTCTTGTGCTTTTTGACCTTTCCTTTGGATAAAATAAAAAGTCGGTGGTGACTCTTGCTAAACCGAAACATTTGCGAATATAAACACAAAACCTCAAGTCAGTTCTCCCACCGTATCACAGAACTGGCGACTCTGCTGGGGAAATTTATAAAAGTGGGGTTACCTTAGGGTTTTAGATCACCTTTACATGCTTATTTTTCTTGACTTGATTGCTTTACACTTTGGATCTATTGTTTGGGTTTAAATCCTCTACCCGGATTTGGGAAACATTCATAGGTAAATAGCAATACGTTGTGGAAACTGTGCAGGGTATACCGACATGGTCTAAGCAATAGCTATATTAGTGCGACATATTTGTGGGTACCGGTAGCCTTTGAGTCAATCAAAGAGAATACAGGGCCGCTGAGTGATGTCATGAAGCACTAATGGACTTTTAGAACCTTTACTTGACCAACTTGGCCTTTTAGGATGTAGTGAGATGACCTACTTGGGTGCAGTCTGAAGTTGGTAGATACTCGATACTACACTCATTGAGGGTTATTTTCTTGAATATTTTGGTCGCCAGTAAAGTGTCTAAACTGAAACAATGAACACAGAAAACAATCCAGTGATATTGAGCTCCTTAGAACCCGGTTACTATTTCTAGGACAGGTTGAGCCAACTAAACTTCAAGAGGGTACTTACCTATGAAACCCCATGCAAGCCTAAACTAGGAACTTGTGTGATTTGTTTGTACATACATACTTGTGCATAACATCTTGGACATCATGAAGCATCATATGCATCCACTAACCATTTCAAGGGTTTTGGATCTTCATCTTTGTTCCTATTTTGTAGGTAATGGATTCACTTCGCAGGAAAACTATCCAAGTCAACCTTGTGAGAATTCCTCCTCAACTAAAGGAGCTAGCCTCAAGGATTCCTGAGAATTCTCCATTCACCGAGAGGCGTGGTCGTCTTCTCAACTTAATCACTTCCAACACAGAGGAAGACATGATGAAAGTTCTTTTCCAGTTCTTTGATCCCCTACATCACTGCTTCACATTTCCTGACTACCAGCTAGTGCCTACTTTGGAGGAATTTTCTCAACTCTTGAGGATTCCTATTCTCCATCAACTACCTTTCAACGGTACGGAAAGAGATCCAAAGCCTGAAGATGTTGCTCAAGCCCTACACTTGAAACCATCTGATGTCATAGGTCATTGGGAAACCAGAAGTGGTGTCAAGGGTTTCTTGGCAAAGTTTCTGTTAGAGAAGGCCCAAGACTGTTGGAATTCTCTAGACCTTCAAGCATTTGAGGAGATTGTAGTACTTCTCATATATGGGTTGGTCTTGTTCCCAAAACCTGATCAGCTTATAGATGTGAATACTGTCAAGATCTTCATATCTCGGAATCCTGTGCCTACTTTGCTTGGAGATATCCTACACTCTTTTCACACTCGAACAATGAGGAAAAGAGGTGTTCTCATGTGTTGCACTCCTCTACTGGCAAGATGGTTTATTTCTCATCTTCCCCAATCAGTCTTGAAGAATGAGCAAGGTTTGAGGTGGTCACAATGATTGATGACTCTTACACATTTAGACATTCATTGGTGTTCTCGATCTAAAGAGAATGTCATCATCATTGACCTTTGTGGAGAATTCCCTAATGTCCCTCTACATGGCATTAGGGGAGGCATCACCTACAACCCCTTTTTGGCTCTGAGACAGTTTGGGTATGCCCGAAGGGATGGCCCACATGACATGTTGATTTCAGAATTTGTTTTTGACTTCGACAATGATGATCAAGGACTTCGACAAAGGTTTATCCGAGCTTGGAGGATGCCCAACAAGGTAGACAGTAAGACCTTGGGACACAAGAATTCCATCCCTCTTGAGCCTTACCTCAAGTGGGTACGAACCCGCGCCCAAAGTCTTATGATGCCTTACCCCTACATTCTCCCTGTGATTATAGAGCCTGTTATGGAAGGAGAGGTTCCATACACCCACCTACATCCTGACATGCCAACATCACTCGAAGATTTACAAAGGAGTTGGATACATCTCAAGGGAGAACGCGATACTTTTGAAGCCCAATTCTACGCAAGCGAGAAGAAGGTTTTAGAAATCACTCGTCAACTTCACAAAGAGCAAACTCTCAACACCTACATTGCACCAAAGAGGATGCACGACGTCTTTTTACCTTAGAATTTTGTATTATTTTGCCCATGGGGCATTGATGTACTAACAAATTCTATCTTACTAATATGACGTGTGTTTCTTTTTTGTTTAAAACAAATTTGAATTTCTGAATCTATGAATGCATTACATGAATACATATCATTCATCATATGCATAAAAAGGTCTTCACACCAAGTTTCCTCATCTCTCTGCTATTTATTTCAGCAAGATGGATATAGAACAGACGTTCAAAGACTTGCAAGCGCAGAATTCACAGTTTCAACAGCTACTTCTAACCTTGGCCAAGGGGCAGGAGGAGCTCAAGACCTTGCTAGAGAAGGAAAAAGAGAAAAAGAAGAAGAAGAGAGCTGGTGTGGCTATCTTGGGCAGAAGATTTGAAGGTCAAGCCAGAAGGGTCCTAGATTTTCCATCAGCCTCTGAGGAAGGAGAGAGAAAGGGTAAAGAGACTATCGTGCCCTCAGATTCTGAAGCTGAAGAGGAGGAGGATGAGGACTATTCTGAACAGCAATACCCTCTTGCAGATGACAAATACAAGAACTTGGAAGAACGTCTAGAAGCTATGGAAGTACAGAGAGTTCCTGGGCTGGACTTTGAAGAGCTAGGGTTGGTGTCTGTATGGAAGTACAGGGAATCCTCAAGAGTTGGGAGAATTATTCCAAAGTTGGCACAAGTTGATAATCGGGAAATGTGAAGCAATGGTGTAGAGGATCAAAGAATTGGAAGAGCACCTTCATCATGTCCTCATCAGTGTTAGAGGCAACCAAGTTTAGGAGGAGACCATGTCTTTCGGTAAATGGAGAATTTTCGGTAACCCTTGATGGTAAATCTTTAAGTTGAGGAGGGATCCTTACAAGATTGACTTGAATGGTTATCCTGCGAATAGAATCCATGTCCTACAAAACAGAACAAAGATAAATCCCAAAAATCCTTGAAATGGTTAGTGAGTATGAGTATGATGTTATGATGTTTATGATGTTATGTACAAGTAAAATATATACAAACAAAACAAACAAGTCCTTGGGTTTAGGCTTGCATGGAGTCTCATAGGTAAGTACCCTCTTGAAGTTTAGTTGGCTCAAACATGTCCTAGCAATGGTAACCGAGTTCTAAGGGAGCTCAATATCACTGGTTTGTTTCAGCGCAAGCCTCTTTAATGGAGACCGAAATATCTCAAAAAACCAAACCTCAATGAGTGTAGTATCGAGTATCTACCAACTTCGGACTGCACCAAAGTCGGTCATCTCACTACGTCATAATGGCCAAGTTGGTCATGTAAAGGTTCTAAAAGTTAGTTATTGCTTCATGACATCACTCAGTGGCCCCGTATTCTCCTTGACTACTCAAGGGCTACCGTACCAACAAATATGTCACACTAACATAGCTATTACTTAGACCACGTCGGTATAACCCGCACAGTTTCCACAATGTATTTCTACTTACCTATAAGGTATCCCAAATCCGGGTAGAGGATTCAAACCCAAACAAAGAACCAAAATGTAAATCATACAAGTCAAACAATGAAAGCAAGTAAATGTGACCTAACCCTAAGGTAACCCCACTTTAATAAATTTCCCCAGAAGAGTCGCCAGTTCTGTAATGCGGTGGGAGAACTGACTTGTTTGTTTTGCATTTGATCGCAAATGTTGCGGTTTAGCAAGAGTCGCCATCGACTTTTCTTTTATCCAAAAGGAAAGGATGAAAAGAACAGGAAAGACCTTTGAGATGTTTTCTTGAGTTCGGGGGTAGATTATGAAAAGGGAAGGTGTTAGCACCCTTTCCATCCATAGTTTTCCATGGGCTCTTAATTGCTTGCTAGATCACTTGCTTACGTTTAAAAATGTGCTTTGTGTGGTTTTTGAAAAGTATTTTGAAAAGGCGCCATCGTTTAGGCAAACTTTGTAATGATTCTCGTTCGTAAGAATGTATACAAAGTGTTGATCTTTTGAAAATGTTTTCAAGTTTGAAAGATGTTTTTGAAAGTGTTTTGTTTTGAAAATAGCAAGGATGTTTTTGGTTTTGTAATTGAGCAAGCAACTAGGAACAATCTACCTACTCAAAAGTCTTTCATGTTTATTTCCTCTTTCCTTTGACATTGTTATCTTACCATTGATTTGGTAAGTAACCCTATATTTGGATGTAAAAGGGACGGGCAAGGGTCATCGTATAGCCATGATTAGCAATGTTGTAAGATATCTTAGCATTTTCATTAAGGGACTAAGATCATTTTTGAAAGGCAACTTTGATAGCGTCATCGAGGGACTATGATCTTGTATTTTTTTGATTGTTTTTTTGCTAAGATACCTCACATGCATAATATGACCATTTTTGTAAGGCAACAAAGTGGGTTTACCCTAAGCATTTATGTGTGCAAGTGTATTGGTTTACATGCTTGATTTGTCTTTGAATTAGGGTTTTCTAAGTATTGATTTTAATCTTTCCATACAAACCCTAATTACTAGCATTTGTATATAAAGCATTAAATTGCGGAAAATAAAATTACTACGCTATTACATCATTTGGGGAAGGGGTATATAAATTTACAAATGGGGAATTGCAAGAAATTAAAACCCTAATTATCTATTACAACCATATTGAATATTATATAAAAAATGAATAAATAGAAATGCAAGAATGTAAATGTAAAAAGAAATGTGATATTTGTTTGTTTGTTTTATGAAAATATTTTTTTTACCTAATTAACTAAGATAAAATAATTAACTAAAATCATAAGAAAATTAAGATTAAGTTAGCAAAATAAATTAATTTAAAGAGAACAAAATTTTTAGGGTTTTTGTGAATTTAATTAAATTAGTAAATAAAATTAATTAAATAAAAGTCCTAAGTTCTAAATTGATTTTAATTTACAAGAAAATAATATAATAATAATTAAGATTAATTATCTAAGTATTTTAAAAAAAAATTATTTATTAAAGGAAAGGTTTTTTTGTTCTTTTAGTTTTTATGAAGAAAAAATAAACTAAATATATATAAATAATAAAATATAAATATTTTTGGATTTTTTATTAATGAAAATAATAATAATAATAATAATAATAATAATAGTAATAAAAATAATAATAATAAAGAAAGTAAAAATAAAATAAATATATAAAATTAAAGTCAGGGGGTTTGAAAGTGAAACAGGGAATATGAAATAAGTAAAAATGTTAGGCCTAACAAAGGGGAGCCCAGCACTGCAAAAATAAAAATAAAAACTGTAAAAATATGGAGAGAAAAAAAAGCAAAAGGCAGCGCGCTGGGTGTTGAACCCACGCCCTCTTAGTTACCAGTGTTGCCTTACCATTGGGGTGGCTATACATCTGTTGATATAAATGAAAGAATAAATACATAATGTAAAATGTCTCCATGACCTGTACTTCGTCTTCAACCTTCAGCCAGCCAGACCACCTGTATCTCATTCTCAAAACTGGAAATCATGAAATGAGTTTGAGCTGCTTTCAAGTAGTTGTGTTGATCAGGTTAGCTTCCTCAAGTTCCCATGAAGCTAATGCAATGCTTAGCTTGAGTTGAGAGTGGCTGAAATAGCTTGGAGAAGTCAATGTGCAGTGCTTTGTTTTTGGTTATGGAGGATGATGGAAATGGAGTTACAGTCGTGTAACAGGGACAGAGATGAGTTGTATTTGATGTAAGGAAGCTTTAGGAACTAAAAGGACAAAGAACGCACGAGGGAAATATGAGTTACAAGTCCAAGGTCAGAAACTTTGCAACAATGGAGTTTTTGGGAAATTTCTGATTTGAGAGAGTTTGGGAGTGTTTCAGGCCATTTTTTCTTGTTTTTTAGGTTGTGTGATACGGTGGAAGAA
The DNA here is from genome assembly GCA_948472305.1 of Vicia faba. Lineage (NCBI taxonomy): Eukaryota > Viridiplantae > Streptophyta > Magnoliopsida > Fabales > Fabaceae > Vicia > Vicia faba. The sequence continues at coordinate 235,238,706 of OX451738.1, read as the reverse complement.
CTGACTGTTTTTGGAATACTGGTTTGCATTTTGCGTTTGTTTTCGCAAAATGTCGCGGTAAGCAAGAGTCACCACCGACTTTTATTTTATCCAACAAGGAAAGGAATAAAGCACAGAAAAATTCCTTTTTCGAGATGTTTCTGAGTACGGGGGGTAGATTATAGAAAGGGAAGGTGTTAGCACTCTTTCTATCTGTAGTTATCTACGGGCTCTTAGGTACTTGCTCATTGTTTTCAAAGTTGTTTTCTTTGTGTTTGTGGGTTTTGAAAAGTTTTTGTTTTAACTTTGATTTAACTCTTGCTTCTGTCTTCAAGAGTGTAATGAAGTGTTTTTGAAAACTTGTTCGTAAAAGTGTAAGTGTGAAAAAGTTTTGTTTTTTGATTGAGCAAGTACTTAAGAACTAATCTACCTACTCGAAAAAGGAATCGTTCTATGTTTGTTTCCTTTAGATAATGCTATCCCACTATTAGTGAGTAGGTAGCATCGTCGTTGGAGTTTGAGGGTCAATTCGAAAGAGGGGACATACACTCACTAAAGCAACGTTAGGACGTCTTAGCGATAACCCTAATGTCTTAGATCATTATCTGAGGCGACAATGTCCGAGGCAACCTTTCCGAGGCAACTTATGATCTTTTAGACAAGAGGGTGACCTCTAAAACAACCTATACTCAATGACCGTTTACGAAGGCAGCCAAGTGGGGTGCACCCTAGGAGTGCGCATGTGCGAGTGTGTTGATTTCAGATTATTTATCTTTGTACATGTTTAGGGTGATCTAACTATTTTAAGATTAAACATTCATTCTTGTCATGCAAACCCTAATTATTCACATCTAGCAGTTAATAATTTGCAGAATTAAAATGCGGAATTTAAACTAAACTATTACAAGGCTTCGGGTATTTACATAGCCAAAAACAAACCCTTTGAAATTAAAAAAAAGGCGGTAAAAATAAATAAATGTCCTAATTTAATTATTACAAACCGGGAGCAGATACAATAATTGGATAAAAATTAAAATAAAGCGCGCGAGACAATTAGATCGAATGTGAAAACTAGGGTTTTGACCCTCCTAATTAAAAGAAAATGTTTTTGTTGTTTTTA